>SAYR01022745.1:573517-700148 GCA_004382745.1 Argopecten irradians irradians | reverse complement strand
CCTACAGATATATAAACCAAGGTTCCCTCTACAGTTCATTAACCAAGGTTCCCTCTATAGTTCATTAAACCAAGGTTCCCTCTTACAGTTCATTAACACCAAGGTTCCTCTACAGTCATTAAAACCAAAGGCTCCCTCTACAGTCATTAAACCAAAGGTTCCCTCTTACAGTTCATTAAACCAAGGTTCCCCTTACAGTTTCATTAAGACCAAGGTTCCCTCTACCAGTTCATTTAAACCAAGGTTCTCTCTACAGATCATTAAACAAGGTTCCTTCTACGTTCATAAACCAAGGTTCCCTCTACAGTTCATTAAATCAAGGTTCCGTTCTTACAAAGTTTCATTAAACCAAGGTTCCCTCTACTGTTCATTAAACCAAGCGTTCCTCTACAGTTCATCAAACCAAGCGTTTCTCTCTACAGTTCACAAACAAGGTTCTCTCTACAGTTCATCAACCAAGGTTCCCTTCTACAGTATTCATAAACCAAGGTTCCCTCTACAGTTCATTAAACCAAGGTTCCCCTTACAGTTCATTAACCAAGGTTCCCTCTACATTCATTAAACCAAGTTCTCTCTTACAGTTCATTAACCAAGTTCCTTACAGTCATTAAACCAAGTTCCCTCTACAAGTTATTAAACCCAAGGGTCTTTCTACAGTCATTAAACCAAGGTTTCCCTCTACAGTTCATTAAAAACCAAGGTTCTTCGCTACAGTTTCATCAAACCAAGGGTCCCTCTACAGTATGCATTAACCAAGGTTACTCACAGTTCATTAAACCAAGGGTTCCCTCTACAGTTCATTAACAGGTTACCTCTACAGTTCATTAAAACCAAGGTTCCCTCGACAGTTATTAAACCAAGTTCTCTACAGTTGTCATTAAACCAGGTTCCCTCTTACAGTTCAATTAAAACCAAGTTCCCTCTACCAGTTCACTTAAACCAAGGTTCCTCTACCAGTTCATCAATACCATAGGTCCTTCTACAGTTCATTATACCAAGCTCCCTCTACAGTTCATTATACCGAAGGTTCCTCTACAGTTCATATATACAAGGTTCCCCATCATTAGCGAGCTCTTACAGTTTTAAACCAAGGTTTCCTCTAACTGTTTACTTATAACTCAGGTCCCTTAACAGCTTCATTATATCACGGTTCCCTCTACTGATTCATTAAACGCAAAGGTCCCTCTACAGTTTCATTATATGCCAAGTCCTCTACAGTTCATGTAAACCAAGTTCCCTCTACAGTTCATTTAAACTAAGGTTTCCTCATACAGTATCTAATAACACACTTTTTTGTTATATTTGTAGAAAGGACAGGGAAAATCACCACATGTGAATATCTGTCGGAATGCCAAAAACAGGATTCGAACCTTGAGAGTCTATACCGGTTGTGAAAACTTCGGCTCTATCACTGAGCCAAAGAGCATGCTTCCGTCAGCTGAGTGACCATAGACACGTATTAATACAAACCAAACCGACCCGCTCCTTTTACAATTATATAAACAAATTCAATTATTAGGCTCTTTGAAATGAAGTAAATTGTTAGTATGTTCAATGTTTTATTTACCTAAAAGAGTGGCAAAAACTCAGTGCATTTTACTATATATTGTAACATTTGTTTATTTTCTGTAAAAGTTGATTTTGGTATCTTTAAAGAAAAAAACTAAATTCGAACGACAAAAAATCATAATACATGATTACTGCGCATCCTATTAAAAAAAGATCCTGACTATCAAGTTAGGATGTTAAACTAACTAACCAAAATAAACTCAAACTTGGACTCAACCCAGGACCCTACAAACTCTAGGATGACATGCAATAAATAAAGCTCCCTACACTGATTATGACTACAACCCAGGATCGCTCAATACACATAAAGCTTGTTGATATTTACTGCTTACAATTTTGCCGCTCAGCTTGGTCAGGCAGTCAAATTTAGGATTGAACTGAATACAACACATGTTATTATGATCTGTAGCTGATATGATTCAGTTCAATGGACAAACTCTATCATAACAACCATTTATCTCAATGACACAAAACAAATTCAATACCGATAGGATCGAAATGAAAACCTGACCCTTTTTTTCAGCTTGGGCATAGCAAATACTCAATAAAGCTTTTATAATGATGTATTAATTTTGAATTTTATGGTAATGTGTGTGTTTATTATTCGTCATGTAAATCTGGATGACAATCTAATTAATGAGTAGATTTCTATGTGGAATTGCTAGCAACTAGCCACAAAGCAATAATTGTCTGTCTATAAGGAAATATTTCTATAACACAACTTTAAGAAGCACTGAGTAGTTTTAATAACTGATTATATAAAAACCATTGAAAACAATTTGTTCAACTTCCTGGGTTTTCACTTTAACGTATATAGTTTTTCCTATTGAACTGTCCCAGAGACTTGACTAGGTTGCCACATGTTCACAGATACCTCAATCAATAGAGCATTCTCCGTCCAGGGGTTCAAATGTCCTGGGTTCGAACCCAAATCTGCGCACTTCACTTTTGCTTCTTCTGTTACAAAATAGCAAAAAATAATTACAAACCCCCTAATTCATACATTATGAATATTAAAATATGCTAGGGCAGGGGATGCCAAGCCTGGGTTGTAAGTGTTTGTGTCTTTGGGCTAAGGATGCCAAGCCTAGTTGTAAGGGTTTATGTCTTTGGGCTAAGGCATTGAGGGATTTGTTTATGATTTAGTTTTTCCTAAATATGATAGTTTCTGCTCCTGCTTAGCAGCTCAACATAAATGGAGTGGCGATCAAGTCAATATTATGTGACCGGTGGGGTGTGTTGTTTGGTGTCTTCAGCAGCATGTTTCACGGAGGATAGCACTATAAAAAGGAAAAGACTCCCACTATAGAAAAGAGTCGACATACGAAATATACTGCAGCCTTCACAAACATAGACATTCACACATGCAACACAAGGTATCTAGGGAAGGCCGGTCCTAAATGGCCCTGGCTGTTAATTAGGATGTTTAACCTAGCATACCATTCAAACCACACCAAAGCATCGATATTTCGTGCAGTTATTTTCTAAGTGACAGATCTAAGGTTTAAACCCTGAGTGACTGACCATTACATTTCTTCTCTCCTGTTGGTAGAACAATCAAAAATCTTTTTAAGGTGATCTTGGTGTTTATAAGGTACCAGGTGACCTCGCTCAGGTGTTATATAAATCGGTCATGACCTAAAAGTTACCTCCCCTGGTTTAACATGAACACTGGTATAATATAATTGACTTATTTGAATTGAGAGAAAGGGTATTTTGAACATTAAATATGTAATTTTATTAAGATATGACTTTGGGATTATTTACTTGTTATATTTACAACAGAAGATATTGGTATTGATGGAAAGAAAAGTTTGCAATACCAGATCCACTCCCATGACAAACACAAAATACCTACAGTATATCAATATTAAAGGTATCCGCACTTGTAGATTATTTAATGAATGACTGAACAACAGTATGTATATTGTAGTTACCTCCCTTGTTTGTTATGAAGTGTTGCTTATCTTCATTTTTGGGTCTACTCTAATGATTTATTAAATATACCTATACCGTATTTGACCCAATATGCTCCCAGGGCTCTTTTTCTACTTTTTTTTTTTTTTTTTTATGAAAAAAAAATTAAATGTTGAGATTTTGACCCAGGCTCCAGTTCTGGCCATTAATTTAGAGTGAAAGACATTAAAAAAAATTTGACCTATTGACCTTATTTTTTTTGCCGATGTAACCCTAAATAGACATTTTTTTTCATTTTTTTTTGCCTGATATTTTACAAAATTATTGCACAAAGTAAGTGATTAATCAATTTACAAAAGAAATTAAATAGAGAATCTTACATAGATTTCAAAGTTTCACATAAGTGAAATTGAGGCCTCAAAAAGGGGTGGGGGGGGGGGCTTATATCTTACAGGGGCACTTATTGGTTTGGATACGGTAATTATAATACTATTTAGAAACCTAATGAGAAAATCTGGTCATTAAATAAACTATTTACCATGTCATTATGGCTTTAACAGTTAATTCCCACCGTGCACATTCTTATACTGATAGGAGTCTTTGGTAACTATCAATAGACTGGGTCGAACATCGGCCACCATGTAGCAATTAGTCCCATCCAGCTAGATGTCCGTCATCCTTCCATCTGTCCGTCAACATTTCCTTTAAATCGCTACTAGTCATAGAGTTCTGCATGGATTGTAACCATCCAGCTAGATTTCCGAGGTCCTGGGTTCGAGCCCCAGTCTGACTGATTCATTTTCTCTTATCCTGTTTCAATTGTTAGGTACTGTTACAGGAAAAGAATATGTAGCGACCAGACATGGTTTGAACTCAGGACCTCTGAACACTAGCCGGAATAACACTGTAGATATGGGATTAGTCGAACAACTATTGATTGACCTGGTCGTTGATGATCTACAACTGCATGTCCAATGCCCCTGAAGTATAAATGTACAGGATTCTCCGATTATAAACAAAATACATTGGCCTGATTTAACCAAACATGTAACAGAGACTTGTAGATTTTAAATACAGGATCCATTCATGACTGCAGGAGTTAGCTCCCTTATGTAAAGGTCTAACACTAGATTAAATGAAGCATTATCTATATTTTCACTACAAGTCTCATTATATGACAGTATTGATTACAATCTACCTACTTCTTCGGGTACAAGTAGAGTTCATGGTGATCCATTCACACATTGGCTTTCATGTACTTTACAATAGCAATATACAATTTTGTGTCTTAAGGATTACTTTTAATCAAGAAGTTTTATTGTGTATCACTAATCAAACAAATTAGAGTTTAAGGTAGATTGAAGCAACAGAGCCTAATTAATATACATGCTTTTATATCAATAATGTACGGTACAACAAGACAGAATAATTAAACTCAAAAGGTCCCCTTGGCCTGCCTTGGCCTGTCTTGCCCTAGTTGTACTACATTAGTTGAAATTACATGCTGTATTGTATTCAATTGAATAAGTTCTGTGGCAGGTTTTAATTGTAAATACCAGTAGTGATACAGTCATATTCTACAGTAGCTTCAAGCTAAGCTGACAGCATACTTGATAATACTCTCATCCTGTTATAGTATCAATCCAAATGCTCAAACAATTTGGGGAAATGGCACATTGATTTATTGGGACTGACTATCACTAAAAACAAGAAATTCATCATCATAATATACTGTTCAGGTAATATGAACCATAATTGAATGGATGTAATCATAACCATATAGATTTGTGTTAGTGTGGTTTGATTTAATTAACTACTAACAACTATGATCATTTAAGGACTCGCCAGATTTAGATTGCAGAGGAAAGCAGGAGTATGCAGAATAAAATCACTGACCTGCAGTCAGTACTTGTCCCACAAGAAATTTAAAGTTGTAGTCCAAGGTAATATCTCTGACATCTTAACAACTCGGTCACTGCGGCCCCTTTCTTCATAAAGGTACAATAATAACAATAATGGAATGGTAAACAAGCATTTTTCATTTGTAAGATATATATACCTTTGCTTCTTTATGACAGTGAAAAAGGGCATAATGGGACAGAGCACATTATGGTTTGATATAAATATAATCACTGCCTCTATGTGAGGGATCAAACTCCAGAATTCTAGGTTCTAAATAGAAGTTCTCTCTATCAGAGTGGTATATTGGGGCTAGTATTCATCAGAGTTACAGCTACAAGACCCTTTGGGGAGTCTCTTGGGGACAGACAGACACCAGCATTAAAAAATGTACCTAACCCTTCCCCTCACCCACCCTCCATCTCTTATACACTCACAGATTTCATGGCTGGGACATTATATTCTTACTTCCCAAAACCAAGAGATGATCTAGTAGCAAACATAAGAAATGACCTATAACCTCTCTAATCAACTTTTTATGGTGCATGTATTTAGCATCTCTGTGTTAATGGTTTGACATACAGGTAAGGACAGTAAATACCTGGACATACAGGTTAATCAGGAATAGCTTAGTCCAGGTAGTGACAGGTATGCTAATCCTGACAGGTAAAACAGATCAATATCTCTGACATTCCACACCGGACAGTCCTTGTCATTGATCCATGTTATTGACCTGCTTAACAAATAAACCCTGGAAACAATCTGTAGCTTAGCCCTACCGGATATTTTATGGAGGGCAAATTAGCCTTCTGAAAGTTTAATATTGTAATAATTATGATATAAATAATCAGATGTTGTTAAAGTCCTATAGAGTTTGATCAGCTTAATGTATGTCTACTAACAGTCACATGAGTCAGCATCCTCGATACTCCAGGGGTTCCAATCACTTACATTATCTATACCCCTGGACCATCCGCGATACTCCAGGGGTTCCAATCACTTACAACCTCTATACCCCTGGACCATCCTCGATACTCCAGGGGTTCCAATCACTTACGACCTCTATACCCCTGGACCATCCTCGATACTCCAGGGGTTCCAATCACTTACGATCTCTATACCTCTGGACCATCCTCGATACTCCAGGGGTTCCAATCACTTACGATCTCTACACCTCTAGACCATCCTCGATACTCCAGGGATTCTGATCACTTAGTATCTCTATACTCCTGGACTATCTCATAGTAAACTTGAAGGCAGCTCAGGGGAACAAATTTGAACCAATCACAGGCCTGCAAAAATGTTCTTTGAAGACTACAACTACCACTATATGTCTCTTTTGATGTACATCAAATGACTTAATTACCTGTTCTGTTGCCTCCAGTTTTACTATGAGATAGTCCAGGGATGTAGAGATCGTAAGTGATCAGAACCCTCGAGGATAATGAGTCAGGGTCATTTTGGGATGTGTCGGTTTCTGATGGTGAAGGAAAGCCAGAGTATGCAGAGAAAAAGCACTGACCAGTGGTCAGTTCATGGCTACTGCCCCACATCAGATTCTATCTCATAATTTATGATGGTTTGCTTTGAGGCAAAGAATACCCAAAGATCTCTATTTCATCATGAACTGCCAAACAAATTTAATGATGAATCTGTTCCTAACTATGGTCATAGCAACTTATTGAAACAGTCATTACAAGTGTAGTTCATGATGAATTTGTGTCTAACTATGGCTATAGTAAGCTATTGAAACAGTCATTACAAGTAAAGTTCATGATGGATCTGCTCCTAACCATGGTCATAGTAAGCTATTGAAACAGTCATTACAGAATATCAATATCAGACACTGAGAAGGACAATGGTGTATGTCAAGGGAGAACATGTCGACATACCTCTCCATTATACATCCTTAATTACTCTGTATACAGTCTCTGGAGGAGACTCCCCTAATTATACAGAGCAGGAATCAATACAATATCTCAGTATGTTTGATTTAAATAACAGTTAGGTATTGAAACTGACAACTTTACAAATGTCTATAAAGCAGTCTACAATTAACTTGTTTGTTTGAGGTATTTAGGAGATAATGAACTTGTTCACTAAGAGAGACACCTTGGGAACATGTTCTACATTATTGTAGATCTCTGAATAAACCTCACCTATTAGTTAAATATTAATCATAGACCTAATTGTATCACATTAGATCTAAGCTTTAGCTACAACGAGCAACAGCATTGCCTAAACAACATAAAATAAAAGTTTCCAACCTCTGAGCAATGAGTTCTTACGATAAAGTCCCTACACAGAGAAGATTAACTGATCAGCATGAAGCTTGCAGAGTGCTAACCTACCAAAATCTTGCCAATCAGGGCATTAAATCTTAAGTCCATCAAGCAAGCATCAAAATTGATGACTTCATTGACATTAAGCAATGTAGTTATCAACTGCATGTTCATTTGTGATCTCAATTTGGAAAACTTGTATATGAAATATACGGCAAAATTTCTCTAGGGAAAAGACAGTCTTTGTTCGCCCCCAAATACACCAAAAAAAAAGTCACACATTGATGTTAACACATATTGATGTTCTTTATGTAATGATCCATCAGGACCAGGTATATATATCCAGGTTACCGACAAACAGCCAGATCAATGTATGTAACACAACCCCAGCAGACACAAGTCCTACATTAGCCGAGATCTTTATATCAGGTTATTGTCCTACCGACAAACAGCCAGATCAATCTATGTTACACAACCCCAGCAAACACAAGTCCTACATTAGCCGAGATCTTTATATCAGGTTATTGTCCTACCGACAAACAGCCAGATCAATGTATGTAACACAACCCCAGCAAACACAAGTCCTACATTAGCCGAGATCTTTATATCAGGTTATTGTCCTACCGACAAACAGCCAGATCAATCTATGTTACACAACCCCAGCAAACACAAGTCCTACATTAGCCGAGATCTTTATAGCAGGTTATTGTCCTACCGACAACCAGCCAGATCAATGTATGTAACACAACCCCAGCAAACACAAGTCCTACATTAGCCGAGATCTTTATATCAGGTTTCTTATAATCACCCATCATAACAAGTAAACGTCAGCGCCACAAGTGTAGATAACAAACTATCACAAATTACAGATGTATCAATATATCAAACACTTTAATAATACAGTATGCCTGGTGATAATTGCCACATGTAGTAAAAATGCTATGATTATGTAGGGATCACTTTGACTAGAAAAATTGCACTGATCATTATCCGATGAATTTTAGGTTCTCAAGATTTTGAAGAGGGTCATTAACAAAGAAATAAAAAGAAATTTCCTGAATTTCTAGATTGTTTGGTTAAATATCATATCTTACAGCCAGTGCCATTTAGGATGTACCAGGTTTAGGAGGTATAAAAAAACTCGGTGAAAAAACCATTGACTCAGTACCTGGCAACTATCCCACATAGCTAGGATTCAAACTCATGAGATGAAGGGCTAATGTGGTAATGTGTCAGGACATCTTAATCATTTGGTCATCGAGGTCCGATTGCTAAATGATGACAATTTCCTGTTTTTTGGGTTTTTTTTTTTAATCTACATGTAATTTCCATGACTTATATCTGATTTAGGGAGTGTGTTGACCTCTGACCCAATTGTACCTGTACTTTGTACCCAGATAACATTTCTGAGTGTCAATCTTTTTTCTTTAAATAACTTAATTAAACAGTCACTGCATGACATTTTTACTTCTTTAGAAAATCAATATTTTTCCAACACCACCATTTTACTTAAAAGATAATTTCCTTATGATTGTGACTTTACCAAACCTACCCTAATATAACAGAAGGGAGACAAGTTAAAGATACCGTATATTAAATAAAAACTTTTTTAAATCAATAAAAATATTTTCAGCGAGCCTACAATACAAAGCTACAAGGCCACCTAATCAATGGGCCTATGTGTGTCGAGACCTGAGATTATTAGAAATGTTTTGATACCATAAAATCAATTCCTCAAACAAACTCTGTTGGAATCAACTTTAGAAGCTAGCTAGGTCATACAGTGACGTGTGTTCTAATTATCTCCATAAGTTAAGTTAGAAATATATTTATTATATATATTATAACGAATAAACATATGTATGAGTGATTTGAATGTCAGTATGAGAGAATCAAATTTGCTGAAGTTATGTATTTATTTGTAAAATAATATACGTAATATGCATTTCTTGAATAAAATATATGTTTAAAAAAAAAAAATAAAAAATATATATATATATTTGCATGAAATCTTTTGTGTGATTGCAATCTACACTCAAACAATGTTGTACTGAAATCACTGATTTTTTTATCTAATCTTAAAACTGAGACTCAATTTACTGATAATATGTTTCACACAATTTTTGTTCTTTAAGGTCTACAAAAAATCTTTTTTTTTATAAAGTAGTAAATGCAAACCAGAGGAATGGTCAAATATTACCCCAAGAGGTAATGAATTAATGTAGTGAACAAAATACTACTCATGGGAGATAACTCTTTTCCTTGTTGAGGATTATCAAGGGATAACCAAGGGGAATAACTTTTTCCATTCATGGGTAACAATTTTACTCCGATGTTGAGGATAATCAAGGGGTAATCACAGGGTGGGGATAACTTTTTTCCGTCTTGTCCTGCAAGGGTAACAGTCTTTTCATACTCCGATGTTGAGGATTATCAAGGGGTAATCACAGGGTGGGGATAAATTTTTTCCGTCTTGACCTGCAAGGATAACAATCTTTTCATACTCTGATGTTGAGGATTATCAAGGGGTAATCACAGGGTGGGGATAACTTTTTTCCGTCTTGTCCTGCAAGGGTAACAGTCTTTTCATACTCCGATGTTGAGGATTATCAAGGGGTAATCACAGGGTGGGGATAAATTTTTTCCGTCTTGTCCTGCAAGGGTAACAATCTTTTCATACTCTGATGTTGAGGATTATCAAGGGGATAAATCTTTTCATTCAAGGGTAACAGCCTTCACTCTGATATTGACAATTATCAAGGGATAAGCAAGGGGGATAACTCTTAGTCTTCACTCTGATGTTGACAATTATCAAGGGATAAGCAAGGGGGATAACTCTTAGTCTTCACTCTGATGTTATGGATTATAAAGGGATATTCAAGGGGGATAACTCTTAGCCTTCACTCTGATGTTGAGAATTATCAAAATTTTCTTCAAAGGAAATAGCCTTTATCTGATGCTGGGTATTATTAAGGGGTAATCAAGGTGGATAACTCTTTTTTTTAAGGAAAACTAGCATTCACGCTGATGTCGTGAATTATCAAGTGGTAAAAAAGGGAGATAATTCTTTTTCTTATTTTCCTTCAAAGGTAACAGCCATCACTCTGATGTTCAGGATTATAAAATCTAATAGCACCAAGAAAGATCAAGGGGATAAACAAGGGAGATAACCTTATCCTACGATGTTATTCATCCTCACTGTGGAAGTCTAAATCATCAACATGTCTTCCTAAACAATGCAGTTTTAAACCTATAATTATACATTTGATAAATAAATTGTCCAAGTATCACATAGTATTAATTCTGGTCCTTTATGGAACTAAGTGACACAAATGTGGACATGTATGAGAACTTAAAGGCAAAGAAAAGAAGCCTTCTCAGAAGAGCTTCCAGTTTATAGATGGAAGATTTTCCAGAAGAAGAAGAGCAACAAATTAAATTCTGGAAGTTATATTTCTTAAGTAAAGAGGGCAAATTAAGTTGGGCCCTGGCATAACACTACATTGATACCTGATTATACCAAAAGTACTGTATTTGATCCAATAAGCGATCATGACCTTATATTATAGTGCCCCTCACCTTTTCAGGTCTCATTTCAAAGCCCAGGCACAAGACCAAAACTATCAAAACTGTATAGGTTTGAAATAATTATTAAGCACCTTTATATTTTTTTCAAATTTGTACACAGCCTGGGTCCAATACAGTATAAGGGGTAAAAAATAGAGTAACATACATTGTAAACTGTGTGTGTATATATATATACAGACTTCAAGTTATAACAAAATATTTGAGATTGTTCTACGTAATAGAAAACACTAATCAAGATTATGCAGATAGCATACCACAGTAAACTAGAAAGTACAGGGGGGCTAAACAACCCCCACCTCTAGTCAGATCTCCCGCAGTGAAATGTTTCCTTTATTAATTTGTTCAGTTACGTGTGTACACATAAATTGGTATGCAATGCCCTTAACTGTACAACATGTGCATTTTTTTTTCTTCTGAATAATTCATGTGTCAGAAAATATTCAATTGGAAGTAAAAGGATTGAAAATTTGCGACAAAAGTGTAAGAACTTAATTCAGTTCAATATGAATACATTGAAGCATGGTAGTTAAACTGGCTATTATGTACATGTCTGTCCCCTGACCTGCTGACAAAAAGCAATTTGAATATCAATTTATATCTTGTACACTTTACCGGTTTAAATGCCAGTGATTAGTCCCATCTATTTCTAGCTCATTCAAAAACAGATCTGTCATCCATGTGACCAACACTAGGAGTAAATTTGATATTTTCTTTCTGAGTGCTATTGGATTCATAACAAATACATATATCTTATATGATGGGAATCCATATGAACAAATTCAATACTTTCAATTTCCCTTCTCAAGTTTCCACTTAAGCCTTTATATGGGCCTATACAATGAGGGGACTAGTAAATTAACACGCTCTCCCAACAGACTGAAGTTTCTCTGTTTCACAACAATTTATTATTCATATTTGTCTATAAATATGATGTCATATTTTTCTTTACAATAAAAGGTGTTATTGAATATATATAGTCTGAATATGAATAACTAACGATCCCCAGTCAAGAATAGAAATTTAATGCTCTGGAGGAATAAGTTTAATATTTCCATTTCATGTTTGAATAATGAGCAAAAAATTCAGTGTTCTGAAGAAAATTTTTAATTTACCTATAAAACGCCTTGGTGTATATATATTGTCACAGGTGTATTGATTATCATCAGGGTTGTTTATTCTTTATGTAAGGTGGCTCTTTATGAGACTTGTTTGTATGTCTATAATAAGGGTCACGTGTCTGGGGATCGCAATAACCTTAAACAGTCAATATACATAATGATCATTAGCACCTAATACAGTGAAACCTGCCTTAGTGACCATCTCTTTAATGCCAACCTGTTTAATAAGATTATGTTTGTAGGGTCCGAATGGTCAATTTAAACACAATTTGACCAGTACAAAAAGACATCTTCATTTGTCTTTATCCCTTAGATGGTCTTTATAGATAGGTTTGACTGTCAACCAAAAGTAAACGAAAAAGTCGAGTGGAAATTTCTCAGGATGTAAATGGTTTCTATAGATAACCTAGAACCTATGTTATCTTTTTGGTAACACATGTTAATGTGCAATATCAGAGGTGTTACAGTTAGAGACATTTACCACCGATACTTTATTCGTGTACACCAGACGAAAATAGACGGGAAGACCTTAAAACAACATTCTACTTTTGTCGTTTAATAGCGTCATTAATCCGAAGGCCATGTTAAAATTCTGGCCAAGTATAGAATGTTCACCTAGTGAATGTCTCAATTTCAGGCCAAGTTATTACTCAACTTTAGTTTTCCTTTTATACTGGTGGTTAAAAATCTTAAGAAGCCATACATGTGTGGGAAAATTTTCCCCATGTTTACATTTCGATATTGATATTTTCATCTAATGTTAAGGAAACATTTGTTCACATATCCATTAAGATGTCATTTTTATTTTTAGTTTTATATATATATTATCTATTGATCGGTTTTTATTATGAAGCCTTTTACAAAGTCATGAGGCCTTTTAAAATCAATAAACAATCTCCCCAGAAAATATACACTGGTTCAGAATAGATATGTAAATTTAAATTTAATTATGTAAATCATGAGATGTACATGAATAAACAAGACTTTCTGTCCTGTTGATCACTTTATACAGATAGTACTTACATGACTTTCTTGTAATAGCAATAATAATGGTGTAACAATGCATTAATTTTATTTTTAGGTGTGAAATTTCAGTATTTTGATGAGTATGAACCTGTCCATGAAGGTCCAACATAGATTAATTCAGCGATAACTAACAAACATTATTCTGGAAATGGTGAGCCCCTAAAGGAATTTCTTACAGAAAGGCTTGATGTACATGATATCATTAAGGTGTAATTAAAGACTAATTTATGTAAATAATACTCACCCTTCGTGTTGGTGATGCTGATCCTGAATGAGTTTCCACTGAAGATGTCCGTGACTTTGACGTACTCGGGCGAGTATAACGACTCCCTGGACGACTCAGTGCGGCCGACACACTGGACATTGGTCGACGACTCCCGCCCGTCACCGGTCGACTCGTCGATTCCAGCAATGCCAATTCTTCCTCTGTTTCCTCTTTGATAATTCCGATTTGTTGTTCATCCTGAGCTGGTTCTGGTTCAGGTTTAACAGGGGGTTTCTTTCGAGTCTTAGAGTGGCTGTGCCGACACTCTCGGCCACCACTTTCTGATGATCCTCCTTTATCCATTATAGAATAAAATAGAAAACTATAATTTAGTTCACTGCTGAGACAAACTGAAAAATTTCAAAATCTATGACTTATTTTCATGTATATATCCATTTCAATCGAGGAATTCACACTGTTGAACAAACATATAGATATGTATTAAAATGCTCCCAGTTCACGTTACTTATACATATCACCTATAAAATATCCTCATCTATAAAACCCTTTAACTAAATCCGGCAAGACACTTCAGCAAATATCACGTAGCACAAGAGAAATATTATAAAAACTTCCAATGTTTATATATGATTTAAGGAGTTCACAACTGAAATTATTCCTTATCAGCCGGCTAAATCCCATTTAAATATCCAAGGTGAGCTAGGCATATATATATATATGTCATATCACCGTTATCCGCCACATTCACCGGTAAGTGTTGTGTGTATAATTCTCTGTATATCTATTCACTCAGAAAAGTATAATTAGATCAAGTTCAGGATTCCTATGATCGGGAGTACATGAACTGGCCTCGCTCACTAACAAATGTAAGACAGACCTAAATGGTTTATAATCTATATACTCCACTGTGTCTGTTGTCATTGAATCACTGCTGACGGTATTACATCAATATCCAGGCTTTGTATTTTACTGAGCATGGTGAAGCCGACCCTCTACAGAGTCTGAACCAATGGTAAACAAAGATCAAATACAGTCAAACCTGTCTATAAATACCACCCAAGGGACAGTCAAACCTGTCTATAAAGATCCCCCAAGGGACAGTCAAACCTGTCTACAAAGATCCCCCAAGGGACAGTCAAACCTGTCTATAAAGATCAACCAAGAGACAGTCAAACCTGTCTATAAAGATCACCCAAGGGACAGTCAAACTTGTCTATAAAGATCACCCAAGGGACAGTCAAACCTGTCTAAAAATACCACCCAAGAGACAGTCAAACCTGTCTATAAATACCACCCAAGGGACATTCAAACCTGTCTATAAAGATCACCCAAGGGACAGTAAAACCTGTCTATAAAGATCCCCCAAGGGACAGTCAAACCTGTCTACAAAGATCCCCCAAAGGACAGTCAAACCTGTCTATAAAGATCAACCAAGAGACAGTCAAACCTGTCTATAAAGATCACCCAAGGGACAGTCAAACTTGTCTATAAAGATCACCCAAGGGACAGTCAAACCTGTCTAAAAATACCACCCAAGAGACAGTCAAACCTGTCTATAAAGATCACCCAAGGGACAGTCAAACCTGTCTATAAAGATCACCCAAAGGACAGTCAAACCTATCTATAAAGATCACTCAAGGGACAGTCAAACCTGTCTATAAAGATCATCCAAGGGACAGTCAAACCTGTCTACATAGACCACCCACGGGACAGTCAAACCTGTCTATATAGACCACCCAAGGGACAGTCAAACCTGTCTATAAAGACCATCCAAGGGACAGTCAAACCTGTCTATACAGATCCCCAAGGGATAAGGGACTACATGAATCTACAGAAGCCTCCCACAACATAGATCTATATTCACACCTTCAACACAAGGTAAAATTGGTCTCTACAGTAATGCGGCCTTTATAAACAGGTCAAATTTTGTTACAATTGACCATTTGGGACCCCATGAAAGTGGTCTTATTAAGCAGGTGGTCATTATACAGAGGTGGTCGCTAAAGCAACTCAGCTTCACAGAATGGCACAACATCAAGATCGCTTTTACATAAATGGGGCAAATAACCATTTCATAAAACTATTTGCAGAAAAATGTGTTATTGTGTAACATATCGGTTATTAAAACATTTTATGGAAAATGTAAAAAATATGGGTAACATTTGGCAATACAAATGAAAGGACCCAAAACAATAATTGGTCATTGATTACTGCCAAACTGTCATTCTGCTTTATTTCCAACAGATTTAGACAAATCTAATTAATTTGTCATTAAACTTTGACATTTAATATGATATTTGATATTTTCATATTCTAACTTGAAACCCCTTTGAAGCGAATCCTATATGTCAGCCCAGGGTGACAGTGAAGGTGTACATGTATGTATTCAACAATGTGTTCACATCGCATACTGACCGATTCCTGTGATCAAAGCTATAATATTGGGATTATTTATTTTCACTAGCCTACCACAGGTAAATCCAATTTACAGAAGAACATGTCAAAGTAAATAACCTGTCAACAACAGTTTCAGCCGTGTTTGAAGTGCTTTCTTCTCATTACAACAGTCTGTGGTACACAGGAAGTCGGCCATGACTGGACAGATTAATGGAAATGGTTGCTTCTAAAGACAGACTCCTTTTTGCTATCAAATCTGACCTAACAGACAGTTATATAGGTCTCTGAGTGTTATGTTTGTAAGTGGCCTTGTTATCTTTTAAATGGCCTTGTTATCTTTTTCTACAAGGACATGGTTACAGTAAAACATGATGTAAATGCTTACATCATTTTCAGCGTTTGAAATTAACACCTGTCCGTCTGTCCGTGACCGGCAACTTTATAGTAGGGCAGACAATTTCTGCCATGCAACTGGTCCTTTGACCAGCAACTTTTTAGTCCAGTTCTGATAGAGTACAAAAGACAAAACAAAAATAGCAATAGCATTGTAGATATCTTGAAGATCAAACTATACAAAACAATTTTTCATAATGTTCTGATTTTCAGTCAACTTTGTTGAGAGCGGACGATACTAAAACAAATATGTGGATATTTTTGTTAGTAAAACTATTACTTTGTAAGTATACAAAAACTACAAGGATGACTAGTAACTTTGTTAAAGGACCAGAAACTTTCAGTCAGGACCAGTAACTTTTAGGGCCAGCCAGTCCTTAGGACCAGCTGGATAATATCATTAAGGGAGAACAAGGGGAATGATTTTGTGGTTAGTTTAAACAGTATTTTATTCATATAATATTACATATAATTCAGTAAATAAACACATTTCGGGATCGAAAACAAGCTTAAAACTTATATAAATTCCTTTCCCTGATTTTGTGATTATAATGTAGTAGTACTTTCAAAATATGTTTGTAACATGTGTATAACAAACTACAAAGCAATTTTGTTGGTCCTCAAAGGTTTGTTATAACCCTGTTTCACTCTAGTTGGTTGGTTGGTACAAGATACAAGAATTTAGAGTAACCAAAAACATTAGCTCTGTAGCTATTATTGGTTGATTGTGCTGAATGTCCTAAGAACATCTAGGGTCATTCAAGGACAGCCTTTTCTGTATACAATGTAATGCATTGTGATTATCTGTAGATGTTATGTGAGGCACCAGTACCATGTTATGTTTCCTTGTAATAGCGAAAGCCATACTCTTTTTTAACATCTGTAGTGCTATCTCACCGAAGCATGTCGTCAAAGATACCAAATAGCACCCCCATCCAGTAGCCTGGAGGCCCTACACATCCTAACTAGGAATTATGGGTAGGGCCTCCAGGCTACCCTATCCAGTCACATTATAGGCCTTATATCACAATGAACAAACATGTGAATCATCTCACTCATTTAATGCTGAACACCAAGCAGGAGCAGTAACAATCACTTTAATATTACTTGAATATTTTTCATTGAAAATTTTGGAAGTCTAAAAAATCACTATAAATCCATTGCACACATTTTTATTGAAAGTAATTATATAAATGAATGTACATGTATGCAATATACTGTATTGGGCATTAATTGACATTTACTTTTAATCAATCTGGAAGATTACAATGAATTAAAATGGATAATTATACCTACCATGCTGAATTATTGATACTGATAAAGCACTAGCTAGCTAATCCATCGACTTCCTTCTAATCTAGCAGCTGTTGCCCTTAGAGATGGATAAAGGTTTCAGAGGAAGTCCTCTCATCATTACTGACAAACACATCTGTATACGTCGAACTTGAACATTACGCTTGTAAATAACTTTTTGAACTGCATCCTCGTTGTCTTTCTACCTTCTTCTTTCCAATACAAAAGAGTTCCAGGAATCGTAACCCTAAACGCGATTCTATATTGACAAGTAGTTACAGCTTAATTATAATTATGGACCCACCAGAGTGCCCATAGACCATTTTAGACGTTTTAGGGGTCTAGATCACAAAACTTCCACGACCCGTTGAAAATGGTCTATTGGCACTCCGGTTTGTCGATAATTATATAAATTGTCATATTCCTGTGACGAAAATGAGCATGCAACCAAACTGAGGTCAAGTCAACCCCGATCCTCGATACTCCAGGGGTTACTGACATTATATATCTACCTCTGGACTATCTCAAAGTAAACTTTTATAATTAACTGTTTCAGCTTTTCTGGTAGGAATAATCTAAATATGTGTTACACATAATTTTAAATGATAGACGAACAATAAAATGAAAGATGTGCGAGAAAAAGTTTTTAAGTAATAGTGTACCCACCTTTCAGAGAAGGGAACCAACTTATGATATACACCGCATCAACAGTTAAGCACCAGTATATGAAATTATTTACAAAATGGCTTCATAAGGCTGTCGTATGAGCCAGTGGCGTAGGAAGTTGAAACGTAATGGGGGGGGGGGGGGCAAAGGTTCTCAATATTTTGTAAACCGCCCCTCCCCCTACCGCAACCCCCCGAAAGCGCGAGATTTTGGTGTTTGGGGGGTCCGGGGACTCCCATGGGAAAAATATTACGATTTAGAATGGCTTAGATGAGTGTTACTATAACAAGGAAATTTTTCACTTGTTATACAAAATGTTGATTTCGTAAAAGAAACAAGGATCCGTAATGATTTCTTTTCACGGTCTTTTATTACACTAGCACTTTGGCCGTGAACGGTAGGCATATCCTGGATATTCCAAAAATAGTCCGTGTTGTCCGTTCGGTGGTCGTGGCCTTCACTGATCTTTCAGAGTATAAACATAATATAACCTTAAATGAAATACAACAGATAAACACCTGACATTTACTGCTCTAAATTTACTGGTCAGGCGGGTAGGCTAATTATACTTAATTGGCGTGTCCATTGCCCCGAGGCTAAGTGTCATACCACCTGGTTGCCCCGTGTACGTAATACAATTACTCAATTAACTTTATGTGACACTGAAGCTGATATAATTACCGCGGTTAATCCAACAACAATAAAATCAAGGAAATTTGTATAGCAATGTCAAATGTAGTGTCTGAAATAAATATATACATCCATCTGTCCGTTAAAATTATATGTAGTTACGAGTTCACTGTTTTACAATATTGTACTCAAGCACTACAATCCTTATGATATTACGATGCATTTTGATGAATTTGCGAGCGAACAAAGGCGCGAGAATTTGGTGTTAGGGGGGTCCGGGGTCTGCCCGGGAAAATAATTACGATTTAGAATGGCCTAGATGAGTTTTACGATGTATTTTAATGATTATATTTAGCGTTCTTAACATGGTAATTTTTCGATTTAAAGTTACGTGCATTTAGAAATGATAATTGTGTCGTCATGACATTATGCGACCCTACTCGATCTGAATATACCGGCTTCACACCATCGGCACATTGTTGTGTAACATAAAAAATGAATTAATTGTCTCGCTAAGACATATAAACAAATTGATCTTTTAAGAGACATTTTTTAAATAGTACATGGAATCCTTTGATGGACATTTTTTCACTGATTAAGGTTTGACATTATGTGCTTGAACGTTTTAGGAAATGCGTCGCGCAGCGGAAAATTTTTTAGAATGAAGCACTAAAAATGTGCAGGAGGACCCTTATTCTTTCAAATAAGCATTTTTAGAAAATTTCAGTCAACGAAAATGGGGGAAAAGACGAAAAAGACATGTTTGCCCCCCTTGACCCCCTGCTTCCTACGCCCCTGTGACCGTTTATCCGTAAGGTATTTATTCAATGTATGTTTGCGTACTGAAAGCGCTACTGTACCCGTCAACACTACAGGGATCTGAGAATTAGTTACAGATTATATAATCATAGACCCACCAGAGTGCCCTAAGACCATTTTTAGACGTTTAAGAGGTCTAGATTAAAAAACGATGAAATGGTTAACAATACCAGACCATCTTTGAAAGAGTATCACTTCCCAGTTTTGACAACTGATCACTCGTGAATATCAAATCCCATGGATGACAATGCTATTCCTCATCGATCACAGGGACATGGCACGAAAAATTTTAACCAATAGTATACATATATATATATTATAGTATCAAGGGTATGTAATATAATAATAATAATATAATATATATATATATATATATGTATACTGTTAGTTTAAAAAAGTCGTGCCAGGTCCCTGTGTCATCGATCATACGTAAGCGACTTCCCCCAAAACAATGTCATTGACACTCTTCAGTGGTAGAATACGAAGAGTCCTGATCACAACCCCATAGACAGCATTTATTGGATAATTTAGGACGCCAAGTCAGAGCTAGAGTTCAAAATCTACAAAAGTTGACGACGACACTACTTGAGGAATAGAGAAAAATCCCAGCCAAAATTAAACAAGAGGCCCATACTGGCCATAGGCCTTAAGGGTCATCTGACTATTGGCACCATACAGCACCTCAAAGAATATTGTAGTGGCAAACAATTAATGCAATACAAAAGAACTCTTTTATTAAAAGAAGTTCGTTCAGGTTCTGATATATTTGATGACTTAGAGTTAGACCATGAATGAAAATCCCTTGATCCCCATCATGCTACAAATCCAATATCTAGTCTCTAGGCCTCTTAGTTGTTCAAAAGAAGTCGTTTAAGATTTTAGCCTATTTGACGCCTGTGACCTTTAATGAAGGTCAATGTCAGGTCATTCATTCCAGTATGAGTACTCTGGACCTTTAAAGGTCCCTTGATCCCCATCATGCTACAAATCAAATATCCAGTCTCTAGGCCTCTTAGTTGTTCAAAAGAAGTCGTTTAAGATTTTAGCCTATTTGACGCCTAAAAACTTTAATGAAGGTCAATGTCAGGTCATTCATTCCAGCATGAGTACTCTGGACCTTTAAAGGTTCCTTGATCCCCATCATGCTACAAATCCAATATCCAGTCTCTAGGCCTCTTAGTTATTCAAAAGAAGTCGTTTAAGATTTTAGCCTATTTGACGCCTGTGACCTTTAATGAAGGTCAATGTCAGGTCATTCATTCCAGCACGAGTAGGCCTACTCTGGACCTTTAAAGGTCCCTTGATCCCCATCATGCTACAAATCCAATATCCAGTCTCTAGGCCTCTTAGTTATTCAAAAGAAGTCGTTTAAAAGATTTAAGCCAAGTGACCCCTGTGACCCGAAAGAAGGTAAAGGTCATTTATTTGAACAAAGTTGGCAGCCCTCCATCCTAACATGCCACAGGCCTAATATGAGAACCCTGGGCCTTTTGTTTCTTGAGAAGAAATTTGTTTAATGATTTATGCCTATTGGACCCCTGTGACCTTGGATGAAGGTCAAGGTCATTCATTTGAACAAACTTGGTAGCCCTTTATGCCAGCATTCATGATACAGGTAAGGCAAAGGCCCCAAGTCGTTTGAATAAAAAGTTTACACACACGACGACGGACGATGCATGATGACAAATGTTATCGTCCCAGGGCCATGGGTATTAGGCAAAGTGTAAAAACAAACTTACAAGTCTAAGTAAGACAGAATGAATGGAACAAAGGGAAATAACTCTAAAATATCAGAATGATGCAGGCGATATTTTAGGTTCGATTTGATTGGTCAACTTTTCAACCAATGACATCTTACATATTCGTTCTGCTCGGTGTTGTTACAGTCGAAGGACAACAAGAAGGACGAAACGGCACACGTGTGTTTTGCTAGGAAAATAACTACTTAAATCGACTAGTTTGGTCAAAAACATGGGTCGTCGAGGGCGAGCATCATCTCCTATGTCCAGGTATAGTATATATAGTCGAATATCACACTTAAACGACGCCAATTGGTAATAATTATACATGTTGCATCAGCTGATTCGCGGCTCCGTCGGTTTTTGCGCAGACGCTTTTTTGTTGTCTCCTATTGTTATAAATGTTTTCCGTTTACCGTAATAATAATTAATGTTTGCTTTTAATTTGACGTTTTTAGTTTTTACTAAAAATATGTAGTTTTTAGAGAATAATTATTACTTTCATCGAATACGATACGAATATATAATAAAATCGGGTTATGCAACACATAACTTTTACCTTTAGTCTGAGTGATTAAAATACAGACGCGTATACTCACTCAGTTTCATAAAGGATTTGACAACATTCCATTAGGGGTAACATTCTGCTGATTAAACCTAATGTTATAATTTTTCGCCTTGTATTTCGGTTCAAGCTCCATAAACTGAAAACGACATTTCGTCCCAATCCACTTACACATTTAGTTATTCTGTGCTCTTTGGGCGAGATGACTACTTCCACGAAAATTATTCTGACAGCTGTACTGTACGACAAACTATTTTCAATTTCCTCTCTCAAAATTTACTCCCGAAGATTCTGGAAGTATCAAATTGTGACCAGAATGTGACCACTGATAGGATGTTAGGAACATATGGATTTGAGAATCAAAGTGCCTTTTCTAAGCACCCCAAATTGTCACCTATTGATTTTGGTACTATCTGACAATGGCACAATTGTACCAAGATACTCGACATGAACAAGTGAACTTGAGTTACATTTACCGTTGTTAT
This sequence comes from Argopecten irradians irradians, assembly GCA_004382745.1. Lineage (NCBI taxonomy): Eukaryota > Metazoa > Mollusca > Bivalvia > Pectinida > Pectinidae > Argopecten > Argopecten irradians. Next base: position 677,536 of record SAYR01022745.1, on the reverse strand, counting down.
GCATGCAGATCAAGGGAGATTCAATGCAATCATGATCTACATCTAGATACATTGTATGAACAGTATATATAATGTGGATGCATGAACCATGAATATTTAGTCTCTTGTACATGCACATACAATACCCAGAGTCACATTTTAACCTGTTACTTCCGTGAACCCAACCAGTCAAAATAGCCCTATTAAAAACATTTCTTAATTTATTTCATATTTTCATTGTCTTTTGGATATATAAAAAAAGCATATACCTTGAGTTCTTTGATATTTAAATATCATTATTGATTAATTTAGGAGGGCATCACCACCACCTGCTGCTCCACGACAGACGCTACCAGCACAGGCTCCCCCATCAGCACCTATGATGGCTCCTCCCCAGCCCCGACAGCCAGGGATGATGGCACAGATGGCCGCCACTGCTGGGGGTGTAGCTATAGGATCCACTGTGGTAGGTATACTAGGACTGGCAGTGTGGCTATAGGATCCACTGTGGTAGGTTTACTAGGACTGGGGTGTGGCTATAGGTAGTACTAGAACGGGTAACCAGATAACCGGTTCACGGTTCGGTTTCAGCTTGTATCCGGTTAGCATTTCAGGTATCCGATAACCGCCATATACATTTCGTACGACAAAAATATTCCTTCTAAGTAATGAAATTCCTGTACAAACGATCGTCTTCACCTATAGTATAAAATATACATGCTTTCAGAAGCACAATTTTGTAATGAAATTAAAAGTGTTACGACAACAGTGTTGTTATCGGAAACTGGGTCGTCACTAAAACGCTTATAGGTGTCACTTGGCGTCTATGCAAACGTTCCAGTGAGCGTGATGTGCGCAAGTGCCATGTGCAAAAGAAACCATGTGCAGGAAGTAGGCCTACTTTGACATTGTAAGTGTTTACACCGATTTCAATTCACTGTCATAGTTTTATTAAAAGCAATCAAAATAAATCTAATTCAAAGTAATAATTCTTTGTGTTAAATGAGTGTTTCCTGAAAGATATAAACAATTGTTATGGAATCCAGACAAAGTATGACTAATTCATGGCATCGATGTACGACTGAAACGTTACTTAAACAGCTACAAAATTGTACGGTTATCCGGTTACGGTTCGGTAAATCCGATCAGGTTAAACGGTTGGCATTTTTACTAACCGTTCCAGCACTAGCTATAGGATCCACTGTGAGCTAGGTTTACTTGGATTTTGTTTGCGGCGACGACAATGTGTTATCCATAGACAAATATGACCATGTGGTTGGAGTCTTACCTTGACAATCATCATGTTATGCTTGAACATAGAAGAATACATTTAATAATGACTTAATTAGGCAAATATTCTTAACTTAACCATTAATGTATTTATAGGGACATGTCGTAGGTCATGCCATCACTGGAGGCCTAGGTGGTGGCTCAGCCCCACAGGAAGCTGCCCCCCAACAAGCACCAGCCCAGCCTATGTACAATCAACAACAGATGAGTCAGCCTTGCGAATATGAGATGAGACAGTTTTTGGAGTGTACCCAGAATCAAAGTGATCTATCTATGTGCACAGGAATTAATGAGATTCTCAAAGAATGCAAGCTAAAATATAGTAAGTTTAGTCCATTAGAACCGATACCATAACACACATCTTTTATTACACAGGATTACTTTGGCAAAAAGTTAAAATAAAGATAAAAAATGTCCATACTTCCATCACCACCGTGACTGGTGACATTCTTCAGTGGGTGTCAGCATAGCCAGTAAGTTTCAGATTTTTACATATTTTGATACGACATTGTCTGTACCAAAATCAGACAAAATTCGAAACTTACTGATATTGCTGGCATCCATTTTTGATAGCTGATCCGGTGTCAAGTGACTCCATGAAAGCTGACTGTAAAATAAGCTTTATGTTCTATCTTGACCTTATTAACTTTATGGCAGATTGTTGATGGAAAACAATTTCAATAACCCTTCTACATGTTAATAAAACTTTTCACTTGGAGGTTAAAAATGTGTCCATTACCTCAATTTTTAATTGCTATAGAGAAGAAATCTCTCCAATAAATTTTTTTTGCATCAAATCAAAAACAACTACATGCTTTAAAACATTTTTGATGCAATATTAAAATACCGGTAAAATGCATTGTAGTTAATAAGAGAAATAATTTTGAGTGTTTTCTTTTCTCTTCAGATATAATGTAAAGAGCAGACATGGAGAGTGTATAGCAGGTTCTATAGTGTGACAGGAAGTATTTTACAGGAATACGATATGGAAGGATATGAACTTCAGAATGGAAATGAAACCTTATATTTATACGCTTGCCGGTTGTTTTTATTGGATGTGATATTAATTAGATGGATTTATTAATGTTTACCTCTGATGTACAGCAAAAAGATTGAATCTATTGATCAAATTATCATCAACAAATAAGGAATATTATCAATGTTATCTAATTCAAGGTTGATGAAATGGTACAAAGTACAATGTTATGGCATTATTCTGGTAATCCTTGATCCAGGAAACTTAAACATTGGTTAATAAATGGTTTTTAATTTGGTCTCTGTCTTTGTTTATTTCTTTAGATCCTATTAAATAGTACTTTTTGAGAAAGAGTGAAAATATGCAAGATGCCTCTTTTAAAAAATAGCCATGTTGATTTCTGATTGGTCCCAAAATGGAACATGTACAACTATGGATTGAGGCCTCTAGGGAAACCATATGGAAATTCCGAGATGTAGCAGCAACAAATTTCCATTGTCATATGGCCAAAGATGGTGATTAATTGTCAGCCATAGAAAATTAGGTACCATACATACAGCAGGTACCCCACAATTGTTTGGTTTGATTACTATAATGTCGCATTGACAGCCAGGGTCATTACAGGATATGTCAGGATTATAGAGTGTCCATAGAAAAGTCACCGACCAGTGGTCAGTGTCTGGAATTTGTCGCACACGTAACTTGAACTTAAGATCCAGAGATGAAGGGCTTGTGGTAATTTGTTGCGACATCTTACCCATCATGTTCCCACAAGACAGGGACTCGGAATTGAGAATTCAAAATAAACAACTATACAGTATTGTGTACCATACAGTTACCATTGATTTGTCAGTAGTACCAGCTACCATTGATTTACTTTGTCAGTAGTAACAGCTACCATTGATTTACTTTGTCAGTAGTAACAGTTACCATTGATTTGTCAGTAGTAACAGCTACCATTGATTTGTCAGTAGTAACAGTTACCATTGATTTGTCAGTAGTAACAGCTACCATTGATTTGTCAGTAGTAACAGCTACCATTGATTTGTCAGTAGTAACAGTTACCATTGATTTACTTTGTCAGTAGTAACAGCTACCATTGATTTACTTTGTCAGTAGTAACAGCTGCCATTGATTTACTTTGTTAGTAGTAACAGCTACCATTGATTTACTTTGTCAGTAGTAACAGCTACCATTGATTTACTAGTAGTGTATCATCTTTGATCAAATTAAATATCCAGCCAGTAACAATGAAGATACCATACATACAGTAGATGTCCTCATCAAACGAAAGTATATATATAGTGGCACTAAATTACAATAAGAACAAGTAAAATGTTCTAGTAGTTTATTTCCCATAAAATAGACAAATATCAAAATATTTAGGATTGTTTTTAATGATACAAAGATTTGTAACGACTCTGACCCAGTGACACTATTAAAGATAAATAAATAATTGTAAAAAAAAAAAAAAAAAACAAAAAACTGTGTGTGGGGGGTGGGGTGGGGGGTTTGATCAAGGATTTGACCATACAATAAGGGAGTTTCAAGATACCAAAAGGATGTGGGTACATTAGGATTTACCGTCAATTAATTCCACCTCCCTTTCCAGTGATAATTACATCATAAAAATTAGATGTCATGATCAGTGAAAAGTGGAACTAAACATGGTAAATTGTACTTCACCCACGTCAATTTGGTATCTCAAAATCATTGCATTACAACACACTATGCTGATACCACAATATTTAGTTGGTATAATTATCTGAAATGTGTTTCAGTTTGAAGATAATGCTTATATTGTAACCATTTTGTTTCTGTTTGTAAATCATCATAAATGTGAACTTCATTCCTGATTTGTATTTGAAATATTCTTTACAATCATTGGTTCATATTTACATTAAACAGTAAAGAATGACAGATAGAAAGATGAAAGTATAAGATTGCTCTGTTGAAGACATATCATCATTACAAGAAACAATCTATATGTAAATGAGATGAAGTTTGCAGAGGTGAACAAAAGAGATCAATGAGGAGATTTACTGTCAATCTACCCGTTAAATATACTGAACAGTGATATTATATCTATGAAGTTGTTTTACAACTATAACTACAACTGGCCGTGCTTCAAGAATGTACATATGTAGCTGTAGAGAAAAGTTATAAATCGTCATCATAAAGAGTTGTAAGGAAATCTACATATTTTTGTTAGTGTGTAGGGTATGTTTCTACATATATACACACACATACACTGCACTAATTATCATACCCTAAGGACCAAAGGAACATGTAATTAGTGTGTAGGGTACGTTTCCACATATACACACACACATACACTGCACTAATTATCATACCCTAAGCACCAAAGGAACATATAATTGTTGACTTTTACTGATTACTCATAAATGGTGATGGTGATGCCATGATACTTTAGATATGTATTTAACAACACATCCACAAGATGAAATTAATATTTCGATCATGATTGCTTTTATATTACATATTTACAATTTTACAGTATTTACAATTTGAGATCATGATGAAGACATACTGAGTGAAACATTATATTCAAAAGTTAGTCTTTGGCTGTTTCAGGGGTAAAGTCCACTAATAATAAGTGTTATTTTCTTCCAAACTGGCTTTCATATGAAATTTTAAAACTAAAATTTTGTCAATTCAGTGATTTAAAATAATATTTCTCAAACATTACAGTTAAATATCAAAGCTGCCTTATTTGATACTGTAAACCAACTGTCACACACAATATACTTTCACGAATTCCAATTCAGTTTTTAAATCTGCGAACATTAATCTTCAAAAACTTAATTTGAAATGGAAATTGTGAAATTTAGAAGCTGCCAAAGAAAGTTGGTTTAAAGTATATGATCACAATGTCTTTTGTTTTACTAGTTTTCAGCCAATCTTGGTCTTACACAAAGTCTCACTGGCCCCATGCTGTATGATAAATAGTGAAAACTGTTAAACTGAAGCTGAAATCCTCTTTTTAACTTAAGCGTGTCCTGAGTTTTGGCATCCAATCCATGTACTTTTAATAGTATCACTTCATCATCCAGGTCATTAGCACAGCTTGCTCTGACGTTTGTGTCCTATCTCAGAATAGTGGTGGGACTGGGTGCATCACTACTGTTCATTCAGAGTTACTTCATGATACTGCTACTAAATTACTCTGTAACGGAAGCCAAAGACGAATAAATATTGGTCCGTTACAGCATCATTTGATCTTTCAGCAAAGTCAATATGCCATATGAATGTAAAATTGTTGTTTTAAAAAAAAAGAAAAAAAGACAGAATGCAAATGAATTGTAATTCCGCTCCACTACGATGCTCTTTGTTAAAGATGCTCCACTGCCGACAGAGCATAAATGATATTCATCATTTGAACAATAATTGGTGTTTGATCGTGTATATGTATGTCTAATCAACACAAAAAATAATATGAAATAATTTGTTTCGCCTTTGATGCATGCGCAATCAGTACTTCATTCCATATAGGATATAGTGAGAAGGAATTTTTTCGAGATGCAATTAATTATTTTTCATATTTTTAACTTGATGTGAAATTAGAAGCTCAAACTTTTCAGTGGTGGTAATGGTGTAAAGTAAGTAACTTTTGTAACTGAAGAAAAATACTATATCGTCTGCTCCTGTTTTTGATAGTGAAAAAATACCATTTGTCGGCGGTGGAGCATCTTTAAGTATACGCTCCAATACAAGATTTAACAACAGCCCGTTCCAGATCACCTCAGCATGACCCATGGCTTAGAAACGAAACATCTCGGGCCATACTGTTAGCGGTTTATACTTCCTACAGGTGTCATGCTCAGGTGAACTCGAAAGAGGAGTTGTTAGATCTTGTATTGGACCTTAACATAAAGCATCATTGTGAAGCAGAATTACAAGTCTAATTTTAATTAGATCAGTCCTCACGTTAGCAATAAAGTGATAGCTTTTGACAAAGAGACTTAGATATCTGCAACTATTCATTTGTTTTCCAAACAATACATTTTAAACAAATATCTGCTATTTACAATCTACATACCTTTAGCAGATTTCCTATGTATTTATCTGTGAAACCAGGGATTTTCTTTAAATCTTCATACTGAAAATAAAAACAGATTTTGAGTTAGTGATGACTTACATAAAAGTTTTATGATCTTGATTAGCAGTGCAGCTTATAAAACTGTAATTTGTCGTTGTTTTTAAGAGTATGGTTACATGTGGATACAGTACATACTGTATTCTACCGACAATAAGCCCCTGTCGGCAAAAAGCCCCCTCCCCTTCTTATCAAGTCTTTAAGAATTAGAGTCAAATCCTGCAACAAACCTCCTTCCTATTTCACTATTCCAATTACATTATTATTTTTCTTTAATAAACTATATTTTACATCAATTGCGAAACAAGTTACCAACAGGAAAAATATAGTTATATGGCCTGGATGTTGTCTCGCACATTGCCTTCATTTTTACTATGACAGAGTCCAGGGGTGTACATAATAACAGCGATAGTAACCCCTGAATATCGAGGATGAAATTATATAGATATTATAAAATTTTAATACCAGTAATTTGATCAATAGATATATTATACAATAGCCATACACAATGTTATAATATAAACTTTGTAGATCTTGTTAAACATGAAGGTCTTTGATAATATTACTTCCTTACATTAGAGAAGCAGCCATATGCCTCCCGCCACTCAAAGATGAGCTTGGCCCGCTTCACACCTACTGTCTGTAGTGACTGTAGGTCCTTAACCGACGATGTGTTGAGTCTGTTCATAAATTCCTCATCTGAAGGAAATACAAAAGATACAAATGAGTTTTGATAATTGAAGTGATATATTGTATTAAAATTTTAATATCTATAGACGCTTTTAAACTAACTTATTTTGGCTTAGTAGGATTATAGATATATAATATAATAAAACAATAGCTGATGTCACTCAAACTGTAACTGGTACTCTTCAAAACACTAGGGAAATAGACCCAATACTGTCAACCAGTTTATTTTTGAGGCAGCTACATTTTACTCTTCCTTGTCCAAAAACGTTTTTACCATTCAATTTTGCCATTTATGGTTATGAAAGTTTTATTGTTTTTAAATCATTTCAGTTGATATTTACAAATTCTAACAAAACCCAAAATGCAATATCTGACAAAACTATGTAGTTCATGGCAATATTTGTTAGCACTTTCAGGTTGTACCAACTAGAACATACTTATAGTAATCTGTAAATCTGTCGAGTTGAGTGACTCCTCTGCTGCTGGTGCTGATGATGATGTTGATAAACTCTTTGTGTCTATAAAGATAAAACAAAATATGAGACTAGAGTAATTATTACAATCAAGTTATCCTATCGCCGGTCATCTATGTGGGTCAACATTTTCGCGATATGGCTTTTACTAATAAGGGTATATATTTCTCAATATTTTGTGGATTAAACTTTTGCAATCATAGCAATGTCCCGCAAAATCAAGAAAAATATAACTGAAAATTTAACTGAATACACAGTATCCAAAAATTAAACAGAAACCATAGTAGCAGATGATCACTTACTATTTTGCCCTCAGGAAATAGGACATTCCTTGGGTAAACAAATTGTCATGTCTCCGTATTGCCAGTGCAATAAATGCATTCTGTAGAATTATCAACTTTTAACCTAGACCCCAGGGACTAGGAGATCACAACTTCCAACCATAATTTCCTTTTTTAGATATCTCTTGTCTTCATTATAGTCTAATCACAGTACAGACTGTTTCAGAAAACATGTTGATTTTAGATTCTTTTTGAAAAATTGTGAATTTCAAAGAAAAACTAAAATGAAATATATCACCATTTTTTGGAATGCAATATTTTACTGTTAGGATATCATAATAAAACATGATTCTACTCACCTAGAAGTCGGGAGGAGCTTGCTGAGGACCTGAACCCCTTCTTGAAGACTCGGGGCTGCGACACAAACAAGGGACTACAGCTGATGTCGTTAGCACTCTTCTGACGCTTGAGCTTGGAGGTTTTTGTTTTTGGTTGTGAAATGTTCGTCTTGTCTAAGAAAATAATGAAGCTAAATAAATCTCACTTTAACAAAAGACCGTGACCAACTACCAAACATTTGCATATCAATGTGCTAGAAAACCAAATGTATATGTTACAAACAAACATGTCAAAAATATGACAATCAATGCTTCAATAAATGCTAGAGCTTTGCAGACAATCAATTGCATTGTCCTAGCACCCATTTAGATTTGTCTGCAAAGCAAATCTCTATCAGAGTCAATTTTGTAAGAGAAAAGTGTTTATTTGTAAAATGAAATGGATTATTAATAAGCATGAACATACCAGCCAGTACTTGAGGAGGGACAGGTGATGCTGGTGGAGTATGATGTGCGATGGACTGTAGTTGATGCCGACTGGCTTCCATTTGTTTGCTGAGCTGAGACAGAAAGTCTGGGTTTTGTGCTGATTGGCCAGATGCATTTGACATCTCTTTCATCTGGTTGAGTATGTTCTTCTCTAGTTCTTGAAGTCGCTGATTGACGGTTTCCTCTAGACGATTCTGTCGCCTTAGTAACGGACTGAAATCAGCAAATATAGACTATTGAATGTCAGAGACAAGTGCACTTCATCTTTGTTTAACACTAAGTGACTTTAGTAAGCATTTCAGGATGGTATTGAAAGATGGTGTTGATGGAAAAGCTTAAATCACATTAGACAAGAAAAGAACTGGACCCTTCGATTTCAAGTTCTGTTTTGTTTTGCACACATAGGATCCAGTGTGTATTTTATTAACTGAGAAATAGAACAGGATCTAGTGTTTATTTTAGTGACCGAGAAATAGAGCAGAATCCTGTATTTATTTTATTACCTGAGGAATGAAGCAGGGTCCTGTGTTTATTTTATTACTTAAGGAATGGGGCAGGATATATGATATGAGGAACAGATCAGCAGGGCCCGGTTTTTATTTTATTACCTGAGGAACGGAGCAGGATCCTGTGAGATAGGTGGTGTGTTAGCCACTTTAGCAGACATTCTTGCTTTCTTTGGCAGACTTGCCTCATCATCATTTGGACAGACAGGTGTTTTTCTCACAAGCTCCTGTTTGGGTGCTTTTGAATACAAAATGTACAACAATGTACATCATATTTTTAACACTATAAAACGCTCCCAACTGTTATGAGAAATCAGATCATAATACCCTTACATATCCATACTTAAAGATAGAAGTCTATAAATAAGAGCACAGTATTATCAAAGCTAGAATTTTGATCTTATCCTCTTATCCTATTTTAATTTACATAATTCTATGTCTGTTCCAATGTTATACTGGAAAACAATCTTTTAAACTATTGCTAGAAGATATCAACAACTGTAATATCTTTTAATCTTGTTTTTGTATCAGACTTACGTATTGTCTCCCTCACACAGGTGTTGTTGACAATCTTTTTACTCTTGCTGGCGAAGTTGAGTGTACAGTATGTATCATAGTAGTAGCGTTCCTCTGGAGCAATGTTAGTAATCATGACTGAGTGACAGGAACCACCTATGGAGTCCTGAGGGAGACAGAGAACAAATGTATCTAAACTGATGGGTAATTTCATGTGATAGTCTTTAGATTCCTGGGAGAAGACAGATATTCAAAAGTATTTTTGCAGAAGTAAGTTCTATAATGAAACTGCACACTTTAAGTGTTATCATATCAAAGTGCTGACATCATTAATTTTGACACAGTACAACATCCCTGTAATGATGGCGCTATGATGTTTTCAAACAGCTGAATTTTCACTATTTATGTTAATATTTGAGAAAAGAATCAAACATGGGTCTGTCAGGAGGACAGGAATATTTCAGTTCTTGTGAAAGATTTTGGCCACAACACTCGTGTTGACAGCTAAAAATCCTTCACTCAGGTTGAAATGTCTCTGTCCACTTGACAGACCCATTTAAGATTCTTGACAGATCCATATAAGAGTTGTTTAACGAACCTACCTGTAGAAGTCTGGTGAGTTTACTATTTCTGTAGGGGACCCTGGGCTGTAAACACAAGCAGTGATATTGACTTTATATAGATTAACAAAAATGTCCTAGCAAGTATTCAATTCTGCATAATGGTTACACAAATTTGGTAAATATGTATTGTATCTAATTGATGTGAATGTCTGATATTGTAATGCACTTATTTCTGGAACGTTATTTTCCATCTGAGAAGTTTTTCTTCTATTTCTTGTATCATACTGAGAGCAAATGATAATCTTCCATTCTCATCTGGTTTCAGGTAAAACCGACACCCAAAGGTTACATACCATTTACACAAAGAGTACATATTATTTACACAGAGGGCACATATGACATACACTGAGGGTACATACAACATACAAAAAGGGTACATACGACATACACAAAGGTTACATACGACATACACAGAGGGCACATACAACATACACAGAGGGTACATACAACATACACAGTGGGCACATACAACATACAAAAAGGGTACATACAACATACACAGTGGGCACATACAACATACACAAAGGGTACATACAACATACACAGAGGGTACATACAACATACACAGTGGGCACATACAACATACACAGAGGGTACATACGACATACACAGTGGGCACATACAACATACACAGAGGGTACATACAACATACACAAAGGTTACATACAACATACACAGTGGGCACATACAACATACACAAAGGGTACATACAACATACACAGAGGTCACATACAACAAACACAGGTTACATACAACATACACAGAGGGTACATACGACATACACAGAGGGTACATACGACATACACAGTGGGCACATACAACATACACAGAGGGTACATACAACATACACAAAGGTTACATACAACATACACAGTGGGCACATACAACATACACAAAGGGTACATACAACATACACAGAGGTCACATACAACAAACACAGGTTACATACAACATACACAGGTTACATACAAGATAAACAGGTTACATACAAGATAAACAGGTTACATACAAGATAAACAGGTTACATACAAGATTACTGTTAATGGCATCCACCACCTCTCCTAACACAAATAGAGACTTGTTGATGGCTCCACTCTCCTTCAGTCTGTAACACAAGGAATACACCGCAATACAATCAAACAGTTTTTTATGGCAATGTAACTAGAACAAAGTGAATATCTCCTAACCTAGAACGAATATACGTACCCGGCCTACTATACCTTTCGGCCGGGTACGAATTGGTCCCTGTGTGTCGTAGTGGAGCACTGCCTCCGAAAATCACTCGGGCACAGTTTTCTATACTTTTTTGTCGGTTTTCGATTATCTTATGCGTATACATGCATTTATATATTATTTTTGTCCAAACCAAACATAACTACCATTCTTTATATCTACCGTACCGTTCACAAGACGTTAAATTCACAATTTGTGGACTTGCCGTATAAATTCCCTTCAGAAAGACCTTCATATGTATTTTGTAAAAAAAATAATGCCTCGATGAGAATTTGATATTTTATGTGGTTCAGTTATATTGCTGAGTAGTTAAGCAATATCAAACAAGTACGATATAATGCAAAAAGCGTTTTATAATGGTTTGCATAATCATTACTTTGCTCCATTAGCAGTAATAGGCACCAATTGTAGCTCTAAAGACGACATCATTTTCTGTCCAAAAGTCTTTTGAGCTACAATATTGCAGCTACTCCTAACCCTATGGACTCTATTGTGTCTACCCTAAAGTGTTTTAGCTACTCTTTAGGGAGAACTATTAAATACCGTATTTATTCCATTAGAAGCCCTGTCTCTAATAAATGCTCCCACCTATTTTCTTAGTTATTTTTCCAACCTAAATCACAAAACTTCCCATCAAAATGTCAAATTTTCCAAATATAAGTCACCAAACTCCCCATTAAAACGTCAATAGTTCACACTCTAAAGGTAAAATCAATAGAGAATCAGTTTCAAAATCATGACAGCACATTTATCTTTAGTGTTCAAAGGGCTGACTTGCAGGCCCACTGTTATTAGAGCATCGGGTGACGAAGCCATGTGTTCACTGGGCCAAAATGTGCTTGAGAATTCTTCTGGTATTATTATCAATGTGGTGAACTATCTTGATAAAGTTTCAAATATATATGCGAGTATAAACTGCATTTAAACACTGCATGAAGTATTTCTTGTGTCTCCTTTACGAAAGCACTGTGACACTCTCTTCACACACCAGATCTATCAAATACACCTTTATACCAACCAGTGATTGGACTAACTTCCCTAGATACATACCTGATACCTTGGTTACCAGTCCTCCTGTTGTCCTCAGATCTAGCCAGATCTATCAAATACACCTTTATACCAACAAGTGACTGGACTAAACTCCCTATATATGTTAGATACATACCTGATACCTTGGTTACCAGTCCTCCTGTTGTCCTCAGATCCAGCCAGATCTATCAAATACACCTTTATACCAACAAGTGACTGGACTAAAATCCCTATATATGTTAGATACACACCTGATACCTTGGTTACCAGTCCTCCTGTTGTCCTCAGATCCAGCCAGATCTATCAAATACACCTTGCCATGTAGTTCTTTGAATGGTGCGGACAGCTGAGTCTTTTTTACATTGAGAAGAAGGATACAATGACTCCTGCTGGACCGGTCATTTAGCTTTGTCATGGCAACAGTTCTGTAACAGCACCATTCACATTACATAAAGCAAAAGTTCTTTCACAAAAATAAATTGCATAACGTCAACACTACAGTTCCATCATGAAGCAGTTCCCAGTATGTCACTCCATACGATTTACTAAAACTAATACCATATTATTACAGAAACAGTTTTGACATGAATCAAATTTCATGCATATGTACTGAAATATGTTATAAGTCAAACCTATACACACTTTGTGATATTGCTATATGAAGTCAAACCTATACACACTTTATGACATTGCTATATGAAGTCAAACCTATACACACTTTATGATATGAAGTCAAACCTATACACACTTTATGATATTGCTATATGAAGTCAAACCTATACACACTTTATGATATTGCTATATGAAGTCAAACCTATACACACTTTGTTATATTGCTATATGAAGTCAAACCTATACACACTTTATGATATTGCTATATAAGGTCAAACCTATACACACTTTGATATTGCTGAGACATTGAAAAAGCTTATCTGGCCTCTATCTCCTACATTATTATTCAACATTCTGGTATAATTAGCGAGTGAATGGTCCATGGTCATCCAGGTTATACTGTCAACCAACTTTCTTTCAGGACTATTAATATAGCTACTTCAATTTCAAAATCAATTTGGGAAGATTTTATAGGAAATACCTTCCCTCATATTGAGGTAGATATTATTCATTGAGATAATAATTTTTCAATAATAAATTTATTGAGAAATTTATAAAAATGAATATCATGCGAAAGAAAGTTGATTTACAATACACCTAATCAGGTGGGGTTAAGTCTGACCCAAGAGATGTTTATTGATGCAGTCTTGTTAGATTATTTCATCTCATCAGTGGGAAATGGTAATGGTGCCAATTAACGTATCACATGATACCTGATAATGTTTTTGACTTTTGTTTCTATTGGTGATGGAATGATCCTAACAGATAATATCCTGAGGTAACGTTATTTTAGCGAGAAGATTACAAACCGTTATGTTCCATCACCACGCTAGATCTATACTAGTCCCGCACAAACATTATCGAGTATAATGATTTTATCTTGATTTAGTCACATTGAGGAGGAAAGTAAATCTTCAGTTTGCTATTATTCCGTCTTTGCATATTACAGAGTTAGCTCCCTTGGGGGTAGGTATCAATTGTTACGTCATTATTTTGTGAGTGCAATTATTATTAATTCACGTTGTTTTCTCCGAAACATATGATGTTACGCTCTTAAACACATGACGTCACAATCAATACCTATCCGTAAGTGCAGATAACTCTAATATGAAAATTCTGAATAGATCAGTGTAATATATAATTAAACTGAACCACTTTCTCATCAGACTAACCTGTTACTGGAAGCTGGTCCAAAGTGAACTTTAAACTCGTCAAAGTTTTCTATCTCCTGCTTTGCCAGCCCTGGGACAAATATGTTTTTATCTCCGTCTTCTCTGATGGGTAGGTCAGAGTTCTTTACATCTAACAAGTCCATTACCTACACATACAAAAATAAAGGAAAAACTAGAAATATGTCTGTTAGACATTTAGCGCTCGCTAACTACTTCCTAACCTTAATTTCCGCTATGAAATCATCCTCTGCAACAGGTGTATGTAGCACTTTCGCTCACTATCCTTGGGACTATTGCAAGGAGATAGTATAGATTATCACTGACAAGTATATCATAATATATGTTTTTGAAAGTTTGGTGTCACTATTCATGGCGACATCTATTAAACGCTATAAGACACTGACTTTCGGTATCGCGTGCGCAGTTGGAATCTGCGCATAGCGGATGTACACAGACTCTACACCTGACAAGGAAAATAATGGTACGAGTACACTCGCACTAAAAATGCAGAATAAGTAGACACTACAGGGCCTAACTGGAATGACCCTCTTATTCTAGAATTTAACTTCAGTTTTTTCTTTCAGGAAGACTTTTTAATCTAGGAGATTAAGATCTTCTGGGAAAAAGACAACTTGAATTGACCTCAGTATTGTAACACTCAATGACACAAAACATGTCCATGACCATGTCATTTATAGCTCTAGGCTCTCAGTGAATAAGAATTTATTGAACCTTCAGCAGTGTATGTACCTGTAGGCTCTCAGTGAATAAGGTTTTATTGAACCTTCAACAATGTATGTACCTGTAGGATCTCAGTGAATAAGATTTTATTGAACCTTCAGCAATGTATGTATCTGTAGGCTCTCAGTGAATAAGGTTTTATTGAACCTTCAGCAATGTATGTACCTGTAGGCTCTCAGTGAATAAGATTTTATTAAACCTTCAGCAATGTATGTATCTGTAGGCTCTCAGTGAATAAGAACTTATTGAACCTTCAGCAGTGTATGAACCTGTAGCTATAGGCTATCAGTGAATAAGATTTTATTGAACCTTCAGCAATGTATGTACCTGTAGCTATAGGCTCTCAGTGAATAAGGTTTTATTGAACCTTCAGCAATGTATGTATCTGTAGGCTCTCAGTGAACAAGATTTTATTGAACCTTCAGCAATGTATGTATCTGTAGGCTCTCAGTGAATAAGATTTTAGTGTTTTTCCTGCCTATATATTTGGGGCCGAAATAAGGCCCCATTCCCAATTGTATTTCTTGTTATTTTTTCCCAAATCTATGTCTAAATTTCCCAAATCAGTGAGATGACGCCAATTTTGTGTGACGAAACAAAAAAATTCTTGAAATCCCAAGTCTGAACGTGGTATTTTAGTATACATTCTTACACTTGATTCTTAGAGAAGGATAATTGTTTATTTCTACCTTTTCCAAAATTTCCATAAACACTGTTAAAATTTTTCATTTCATACTTTTATCGCACAAAATTTCCCAATTTTCACCAGGTGGCAATTTCCCCAAAATGCCCAGGAAAAACACTGGATTTTATTGAACCTTCAGCAGTGTATGTACCTGTAGGCTCTCAGCGAATAAGATTTTATTGAACCTTCAGCAATGTATGTACCTGTAGGCTCTCAGTGAATAAGAATTTATTGAACATTCAGCAATGTATGCACCTGTAGGCTCTCATGATCAGTGCATAAGATTTTATTGAACCTTCAGCAGTGTATGTACCTATGCCATATTCAATAGACATAATCAGCAATGTATGTACCTGTACCATATTCAATAAACATAATCAGCAATGTATGTACCTGTCTCATATTCAATAGACATAATCAGCAATGTATGTACCTGTACCATATTCAATAGACATAATCAGCAATGTATGTACCTATGCCATATTCAATAAACATAATCAGCAATGTATGTACCTGACTCATATTCAATAGACATAATCAGCAATGTATGTACCTGTCTCATATTCAATAGACATAATCAGCAATGTATGTACCTGTCTCATATTCAATAGACATAATCAGCAATGTATGTACCTGTCTCATATTCAATAGACTTAATCAGCAATGTATGTACCTGTACCATATTCAATAGACATAATCAGCAATGTATGTACCTGTACCATATTCAATAAACATAATCAGCAATGTATGTACCTGTACCATATTCAATAGACATAATCAGCAATGTAATGTCAATTTCAACAGACAGGGTTTTAATGCACATTTAAGAATATCATACATTTTATGACTGTCATTTTTACTACACATGAGCTGATAGGACTTCGACTTGTTTTAGGTATAAACTTTCATCTTGCTATCCAAGGCAAACACTTGCAAACAGAAGAAATCTGATAATAATGTACATTTAATGAGAGTGTTCATTTGCTGGCATGATACACTCACAAAAGAAAACTTTTCTAAACTAATAATGTGTTGCTTCACCTTTTCATTGTATATTTCCAGATAGGAAAAAGAGACACTGTATTTCCACTGCTCTCCCTTACAAGCTTTCTTTTCCTCAGAGATTCTCTGGAACAGTCCATTGATGACCCGGGGGATGACACCTGGGTTACTGGGAGATCCTAACATGGTGTGGGTCTTTCCTGAGGACAGAATTTAAGATATTCAGAGGATGGTATAATGCTGTAAAGATTTTATCATAACGTTATCATTGTTCACATTTATAGTATATAATACCACAGTGTTCACACATATCCATCATTTAAAATCCAACACCAGAGTCAGGAGTGACTGCTAAGCACTGATAGTCACTGTCACAATGACTGTGCATGTGGTCTATTGATCAGCCCTGCTGGATTCACATATATACAATGTATATATATAAGCCCTGTACCTTCCTGGCTGTAGATCTAGAGTTAGTACAGAATTATCAGCCCTTGTGGGTTGGTATTAGGCCTGCAACAATTCACCATCCTTTTGTTTTGATGCAATTTTCAATACTTTCCTTTTGGTTTGGTTATTTTCAGAGAACTGATTGCAGCCCCAATAATGACATTTTTGGTGAACCCTGGTGAATAGCTGCATCTCTATAGTAGGTATTGATGATGACATCATGTTGTGGGCATTTCTTTACTTTACTTTAAAGAAACATGCTGTAATTTCCGCTACCAAAATAATAACATCACACTCGATACCTACCCACAAGGGCAGATAACTCTGTAATAGGCAAAGACAGAAAAAATATACATACCAGCCCCTGTGGGTCCATAAGCGAATATGGAAACATTCTGTCCTTGTAAAGCATGTAGAAGTTTTGGCTTCACACAATCTTGGAACAACTGTTGCTGAGTCGCTGACATGTCATACACTGTTGTGAAACTGAAATCATACACACGTCATACACTGTTGTGAAATTGAAATCATACACCAGGGCTGGGGAAATGTACTCGTCCGCTCGTCTAGACGAGTGGATTTGGCCATCGGACGAGTGAATGTTGACATCATGCTTGTCCGTCGGACGAGTGAAAAATTCTGACACTGACTATGACCTACACCTTATTAATTATATTGTTTCTTGATAAATTTATATAGGGTCTGACATTCGTAAAGGTTTCTTAAAAATACAAAGAAGCAGTGATAAGCTTTCGCTTTCTGCATCATTTTTGGAAATCCCCTACTTTGGTTTTCAATGCGCATGCGCTTGTACAGCATTGTAACATAAATAAATCTGAGGTCTATTGATATCGTAAACAAGAGTCTAGAGGTGTATTGAATAACAAGATGTCACAGCGAAGTTTGCTTCAGTTTATTTGTGACGTTAATGAAGCTAATGAATGGTGTTAAAAATAACATACCTACTACATTGGAAAGTAAGTTAAAATATCGATCCTTTAAAAAGATATCTTTTATAACACTTGCATACAAAATTGTTTTGGAATTAAATGTTTTTGTCGGTCTTCTTGTAAAACTGTCTGTTAGTCATGTTATCCTAAATCGGCATTAATACAACTCTGACAATCAAATGGATATATCTAAAACCATTGTAGGCTAATATATACAGTCACATATACTGATTTATCTGACAAATATTGCGGACAAGTGAAAATGTCATTCGGACGAGTAGATTTTGATGAAGCACTTGTCCGACGGACGAGTACATTTCAAAGTTTTTCCGCGGCCCTGTACACATGTCATACACTGTTGTGAAATTGAAATCATACACACATCATACACTGTTGTGAAATTGAAATCATACACACATCATACACTGTTGTAAAATTGAAATCATACACACATCATACACTGTTGTGAAATTTAAATCATACACACATCATACACTGTTGTAAAATTGAAATCATACACACATCATACACTGTTGTAAAATTGAAATCATACACACGTAGTACACTTCAACTCTTTTTTTACCAGTATGATTTTGGCTAATGTTCACCCTCTTTCCTTATGGCAAAGCCTCTAAATTTTTCCCAATTCAAGCCCAAAATCAAAGTTTCTTGAAAATTATCCAAAAATATGTACTTAGGTCACACATTTCCCAAATTCAAAGCCACAGGCCCAATTTTCAAAGCAGTAAGAAAAAGCTTTGCATTTCTGCTATATCATCTTTCCAAGCCAAAGTGAAGTCTATGTGGGTATAACTGTCTTAACTGACACCCAAAATGGGATCATTATTACATGAACAGAGTTGACATTGTAATGTTAACTGATAACCGTCAAACTGGCTATTCCATCTTGTGGAGTATATTGTTGTTGATAAACAGTTTAATGCATGAACTTTCAAACTCAGTTAAAAATGTAAATATAAACTATGTATCTTCCTATGCAATAAACAGTCCATATAGAACGAATATATACGTACCCGGCCTACTATATCTTTCGGCCGGGTACAAAATGGTGCCTATTTGTCCTAGTGGAGCACTGCCTCAGAGAATCACTCAGGCACACAATTTTCTGAACTTTTTTGTAGGTTTCCAATAATTTCATACATATACATGTATTTATATGTTATTTTTGTCTAAAACAAACATAATGACCATTATTATTATCAACCGTACCGGTCATGATCAGAAGACATCTAATTCACAGGTAGTAGACAGACTTACTGTATATTCTTTTCTTTGGAAAGACTTTCATAATTATATGTGAAGCAAATCTCGCTGTGAATTTGATAGGGAATCAAGTTGACCCTTGACTTTTAGCAGATATAGGAGTCAAATCACAATTTCTTAGAAATCTGAAGAGTCAAACATATGACAAATAGACATGTCACATGTCAATGTGTTTCAAACCCAGGAGTCAATTAACAAATGAATGATATTTTATATGGTACAGTTTCATTGCCTAGTAGCTTTAGATAAGCGATATAAAATAGGCATTATAAAATGCATACAAACGTTTTAATCATGGTTTGCATAATCATTACTTTGCTCAATTTAGTAATAGGCACCAATTGTAGCTCTAAAGACGACATCATTATCTTCTGAATGTCTTTCGAGCTAAAATATTGCAGCTAATAGTTGATATAGATGCCAGAGTTTTGCAGACAATCGTCTCACAACGGACTAGTGCACATTATGAAGATTGTCTGCAAATTTAATGCTCTGGCATCTATTTAGACCATATAATAGGTTCCATATAGGAAGGTATTGTTCAATGCTTAAATAATTTCCCTCAATTAGGATTTTCACAACATTGTCATATTGCTAACAGAAATGTGTTAAAATGTGTAAGGATATCATAGGATGATTGGCAAATATAGCATAAATCATTTTAACTTACTCATATTTGATGTTTTCATTGACATTGCGGTGATTGAAGATTTCGACTGAGTTAGCGGTGCAGCTAACACAGTTCTTGTCATCTATCTTCAGAATGGGTCGTACACGAACTACCACTGTCACTTTGGATTTCTTCTTATCCATACTACAAAACAGAAAGTCTAGATCTGTTAATTACTTAATGTTTATTAATCACTTCAAACATTTTATCATGAAATTGAATGCTAATTATATTTGTTATAATTAGTAACATCAGGGGTTACACAAGACCTTTATAGTTTATATAATATTGTAGCGATTCCCGCCTCCGGTCCTCTTGTAGGGTTCCTTCGTCAGTATAGTGGTAGTCGCAGACTAACTGGAATGTCACATACAAATATCTTATCCTGGTGTCTCCGGTGTACAGCTGTTTTCTGGACGATGTATTTCTCAGTTAGATATTAGCCAGATTTTAAGTATAAATGTCATTATTAAGAAATCATCAGAGTTTACTTACAATATGCAATAGAATAGCAACTTCACGAAATCTTATACTAGAATAGGTGAAGTTCAAAGAACAATTTTAACTTGCAACTAATATCAGAGTACGAGCCTCAATCCATCCACAGATAAATTCACAATAAATATAAATAACAGAAAGCTTAGAAACTCTCACTAGGGATAATAAATAATATAAGTAATTGATCTTTGACAAATAGCTAAAACTATAAGTCCCAAAAGAAAGATAATTTATAATATTGGAAAATAATTACAGACAAATAGATTTATTTAAGGTGAATAAATAGCCTTTTCCCTATGGTAATTTTATCCCAAGTACTGTACCAAAGTTTGTTACTAATTCTAATAACAATTCTATAATTCCACTAGTTAAAAATCACTATAAGTATCCTTAAAGACGATGTCCTAGCGCTAGCCTACTATATAGGAGTAACAGTGCTACATTTCAATACAACTTATACTGGCTTATATATCTTTAGTTATTAAGTCTCAAGGCAACATGAATCGTGGTGCAGATCCAATATATAGCATTAGTTTCACTGCTATGTTTCAATTACTGGTGATAACACTAAGTAATAACCATTACATACATTGTACATTTCGATTCAGCTGTAGACCTACTGTAGTTAGGGTGAACCCAGAGCCGCGGTCGAACGACTATTGGCTGTCCAGCACATCGGACACAGTATTTATACCCAAAGCTATATCATTGACAGTTACAATATTATATAATATACAATCCCTGTCTAGCATTTTTTTTAGTTTGGTTTGTATTATACTATGTAGCAAGCATGGAAAATTTCTTTTTTAGCTGTGCTTTTTTAACATATGTCCCATAAATGTATCCACTATATAATGTATGTCTTTGTATTGAAACTGTATGCTGTGAAACTATTTAAAACTTCGCATTATTATTACTATCCTATCTTTTACATAAATATAATTTCATTTGTTATTAAATGTTTATACCATTATTTGTCGTAAGAATAGCTCGATCTACAGAGCTAATGTTATTAGAACTTATTTCATTGTATGTATACAACACTAAATAAAACCTGTTGTATCTTTGGCTCCAGGGCCATTTTAGTTAGTACATGTATATGTCAAACCATGTAGAATTTGGGCCAAATTGAACTCTTCAGTCTACCACTTGTACTTAGCAGTAGACACATATAAAATGTTAACATAATTGATGTTTTATAATCATCATAAATATCGTAATATTGGAATATGACGTACCTAGTAATGAATAATTTGCGTGCTCCTGTGCCTAGACTACATGGGCCCGTATTTACTGCTTATATATAGTATGGGCCTCTGTGTCAAGACTAAAAGAGTATATTTGGCCCCTATAAACAAGGCATTAGTAAGGACTTTAAAAAAATAACAACCATACGATTTAAGACAACCCAATTTGGAATGGTATACAATTGACTGATTCGAATTTACTTAATTTAAGGGCCGTATTTTATTAAGCCTACTATGTATAGTACTGGCCATTTCCACGTCGTTCAGTGCATAAGCTGTACTGAATTAGTAAGAAAATAACCGCCATAAATCTTCGTTTGCATGTTGTTGTGTGTCGTTTGAACGAAATCATCAGTTAAATATACATACTACATCGTCTCTGATGCTAAAATAAGAAGCATTGCAATTATTTTTGTGAGTAAATTACCTTTGTTTTGCGAGACGTCCGTCTGATACAAAACACTCGTCCACTGTTGTTTTGAACTTCCCACTCTTCCGGTGGAATCAACCAATCAAATCGTTCCATCGCATCTTGTCGATGAAAAGCTTCAAGCGCTAAAACGACGTTGTCATTGTGCGGGAAAACACCAACCCTGAAATGTTGTGTCTGCGTTATAATTATAGTTAAAATAGTTAAAAGATAATTATTTCACCAAAGTCAACACAAAAGGTACGTTAAGCATATATCAAATACTTTATATATTTGTTCAAACCATTTATTTCCCCTCAAGCTTCCAAACAATAGTGCTTATTGTAATGCAGACCATGGTACAGGACTTGAGACTGTAACTCAAGTTGAGTCGATCGAGACTTATGTGTATGCTTATACAGACCTATACGACCCATATACTATGTCCTTTGGTTATGCAATCAGTAAGTGAAATAAAGAAGACATATATTAATTTTTATTCCTGCATGATCATCAGTCTGCATGTAACTTTAATTAATGTGTATTTAATAATGATAAATTACCATTAAACACTTGTCAAACTTTTTAGCATTCATAAGTTACTAAGTACAAGATGAGTTTTTATCCCCCGCCCAACGAAGTTGGCGGGGGATATACAAATGGGTTCCGTCCGTCCGTCCGTCCGTCCGTCCGTCCGTCCGTCCGTCTGTCCGTCCGTCCGTACGAATGGTTTCCGGAGCATAACTCTAAAACCAGTAGAGATATTTCCACGAAACTTCATACACACATTGGTCTTATGGTCTAGTAGTGCCTTTTGCTATTTTAAGGTTTTCACGTTTTGTACTTTTTTCTGTAACCATAGAAACATTGCTGAAAATAGCAGATTTTTGTACCAGGTTCGTTTCCGGAGCATAACTCTAAAACCAGAAGAGATATTTCCACGAAACTTCATAGACACATTTGTCTTATGGTCTAGTTGTGCCTTTTGCTATTTTAAAGTTTTCACTTTTTGTACTTTTTTCTGTAACCATGGAAACATTGCTGAAAATGGCAGATTTTTGTGTAAGAATCGTTTCCGGAGCACAACTCTAAAACCAGCAGAGATATTTCCATGAAACTTCATAGACACATTGTTCTTATGGTCTAGTAGTGCCTTTTGCTATTTTTAGGTTTTCACTTTTTGTGCTTTTTTCTGTAACCATAGAAACATTGCTGAAAATATCATATTTTTGTAGTAGGTTCATTTCCGGAGCATAACTCTAAAACCAGCAGAGATATTTCCACGAAACTTCATAGACACTTTCTTTTTATGGTCTAGTAGTACCTTTTGCTATTTTCATTTTTTGCACTTTTTCCGTTACCATGGAAACATTGCTGAAAATATCATGGTAAATGGTAAATGTTACTTTGCAAAACTCCACCCATCTTTGTGTATATAGTCTAATATAAATTAATGTCAAGGCTGTATACCTGATTCAACAATTGCAGCCCCACTCTACTTGAATTATACTCCATCTTTCTTTAGCTCAACTTCCTTTTTCCTGTTTTTTTTTCCATACACATAAGTCTCTACAATCAAACTTACTTCAGCTTTGATATCTCCATTGGCGGGGGATCTGAATGACTATGTCCTTGTTTTTCTCCTTTCAGCAAGACAGACAATATGTAAAGCATATTTGGACAATCCAGATATTTAGTTATTGACTAAAGACAACATATAGTCATGGGATTGATTGGAGAGTCAGGAACTGAGAAAGAGGCTTGGTGTGTTGAGGGCAGTGATGATGAAAAATATGACCCAACAAAATCTGGAAAAGGTGTTTGGGAACCTACAGCTGAAGATATTCTACTGCTGTTTGAGAAAATTGAAAAGGAAAAAGTATTGGAGTTGAGTTGGAAATGTCCTGGCCGGCGTCCACCAAAGGGAACTGAAGAGGAAGATATGGATGCTACCCAGGATCCTGGCATTGAAGCAGAGCCAGAGGAGGCGGAGGAAGAGCCAAAGTACGGAAACTACAATATTACAGAACATTGTACTGTAAACCAACTTATATCCTGTCTTGATCGCAATATTGTAACTTAATTGTTAAAACCATTCATTGTCTAATCTGGATCGCTGTGTATTCCCGAATACATTGTACAGTATATATTCCATCTTAATTTGTAGTAATTTACACTGGAATCTGGAAACCTGGCTTCTGGCTATATGCTGGTTCCGGTGGCATACAATTTTGACAATTAAGTTACTCTGTACTTCTGAGGTGCCTACTTCATTAAAATTTAATCCAGAATATCAAGCATAAAGTGTCATAGTGGGCTAGTATTGTACTAAAACATTATGGTATCTCCCACTTAACACAAATGTGAATGCTCAAATAATTGATTGACACAAGAATTATATTAAATTTCCAATACTCAATGTAAGTTCTTTTTATTGCAGGCCACAGCAACCAACAGAATTTGATTTTGATGAAGATGAATTTGACACTGCAACAAAGGTGACACCCAGGAGGACTCCAGGTTTGTCATAAATATATATACAGTGTACCCGCGATAATCCGAATGCCGATAGTCTGGAAAACTCACAATCCGGACGGAAATGTCAGGGTACGGATTTCCGTAACATAATTAATACTCACTAGTCTGGAAATTCGTATTCCGAATCCGGAACTCCATTTTGGGAACGGAATGTAATTTTCATTATCAAATTCCCGCAATATTCCGGACAATTTGTTGTCGCCACGTGCCGAGAAAATCCAAGGCCAGCTACAGTCATGTGTACAATACACACTCTCACTTGACACTGAGTGTGTTGTCATAATGACGGCTGCCAGGTCATAGCCACGGGCGTTTACCTGAACACCTTTCACACGGGTACATGCAGTCATGTAACGGTTCATTGGTTTTCTATAGGAGATCAAACTTCAGTGTTGTAATTGAGATACGCAATATATTTTTAGCCACACGCTTTTAGACATGCAGTTTGAGCTTGGGTACGGGTACGTATGTTGTAACAGAGACATAGATAATTTATACTATCTAAATCTCTGGCTGTAATACCTTACTTGTTTCGCATGCAGAATATATCGCTATGAGTATCGGATACAATAATAAAGTGAGATAATACTCACAAAATTAATAAGAATTTTAAATGTATGTGAATCTATTCAAATTCATCTTCTGTGGTATAAGATATAAAGGCTACGGCACATGCCATTTACACGTGTGTGACATTGTGCACGAAGTTAGACGTGAACGGGCACATGGTTATAATATGTTACACATGTCTGTAAGTCAGAAAGCAAAGACTTGTAGAAATGGTCATTAAAAACACACATTACACAAAATAACAATTATACATTTTCACAAAATATTCACAACTATTTGTTATAGTTTTTTAGCCCACCATCATCAGATGGTGGGCTATTCAAATCGCCTTTCGTCAATGGTCCGTCGTCCGTCCGTCCGTTAACAATTCTTGTTACCGCTATTTCTCAGAAAGTACTGAAGGGATCTTCTCAAATTTCACACGTAGATTCCCCTAGGGCCCTAGTTGTGCATATTCCATTTTGGGACCAATCGGTCAACATGATGGCCGACTGGCGGCCATCTTGGATTTTGATAGTTAAAGTTTGTTACCGCTATTTCTCAGAAAGTGCAGAAAAATTCTTTCTCAAATTTCACATGTAGGTTCCCCTAGGGCCCCAGTTGTGCATATTGCATTTTGGGACCAATCGGTCAACAAGATGGCCGACCGGCGGCCATCTTGGATTTTGATAGTTAAAGTTTGTTACCGCTATTTCTCAGAAAGTGCTGAAGGGATCTCTCTCAAATTTCATATACATGTTCCCCTTGAACCCTAGTTGTGCATATTGCATTTTGGGAGCGATCGGTCAACAAGTTGGCCGACCGGCGGCCATCTTGGATTTTGATAGTTAAAGTTTGTTACCGCTATTTCGCAGAAAGTACTGAAGGGATCTTTCTCAAATTTCATGTGCAGTTTCCTGAAGGGGTCTAGTGCATTTTCGGACTTATCGGTCAGCAAGATGATCGACAGGTAGCCATCTTGGATTTTGATAATTGAAGTTTGTTACTGCTACATATCTCAGAAAGTACTGAAAGGATATTTCTCAAGTTTCATATATAGTATGTAGTAAAAGTTTGAAAAGCAGGGAAAAGATCCCTCTTTCTGTTGTCAGACATAGATCATTCTTTGGTGGGCGTCAAGATCCCTCTGGTTTTTTTATGCCAAGAATGTAGATATTAATCATTGGTTAGGCAATTTGCCATACGACATATCAAGAGTGGGATACATAGCTATATGGCATATAGACAGTTACCATAGTATGTATACAGTATAGTATAGGTACCTGTTTTAGCTGTAGTTTACCCCTCAAGCAATATACAAGCTAGGTGTGAGGTGTGAAGTTATGAACACAAAGCCTGTGATTACAACTCACAAAGGTCTTGCTTATATAACACCTGTTGATCACCTAATTAGCAAATCTAATGAAGGCAAAAATATAGATGATAGCTCAGATTTGTCTTCACTGCCCCTGCCAAGAAAATTATAACAGAAGACTTTTTTTTTCAGTTTTCTTCCCACTATATAAATAACACTGGTACGAAAGAGACACAACTGAGGTCTTAAATCCAATGAATTATAGGCATCTACATTAGTGAAGATTGCACAGAGAAATATTGTGACCCATTAAAGTTCTGAAAAGATTATTCTTGCAGATTTCTAAATTCGTCTTTTTTAGCTAGCAAGTACTTAGCTATACCAGCCACTTCAGCTCCAGTAGAGAGATTGCATGTTTAGTGTTAATTGCTTGCAAAGTATTCCGACCAGACAGATACAGACCATCTGATGATGATTTTGAGATGCTAATGATGATAAAATGCAATAAAAATATGAATACCTGGTACATAAAGCTGATGCATTTGACAATATTACTGCTAGGTCCAATAAAAATGTACATGTAAAACAAATACACCCTACCAATACTCAATTGTAACTTGCGGTTTATGTGAAGTGAACATGTGTTCTATCAGAATTTACTGATATCGACTTATTATATCTGTATAACTGCTACAGTGTATGGTTATACAAATGTGTATATGCAAGGACGTATATCTCACTTAAAAATCCTTGGTATAAACATATCAAAAACATATTAAGAAAATGTAATGTGTAATTGTAATTAATTACTTTTTGAATGTAATTGTAATTAATTACATTTACAAAACTGAGTAATTGTAATTGTAATTGAGTTTTGACCAAGTAATTGTAATTGTAATTAATTACGTTGCAATGTAATTGACCCCAACCCTGCTATATGCATACATAATACACAATTAACGATGGCTTTAGGTTTCGTATTTTGAAAAAGAAATACGTTTGTTTAATAACCTTAACGTAATGATATAAAAAATATCTATAAAACATAACAAACGAAGTATTTATTATAATACAGATGTATTACATAGAAGCCTATCATCGATTACAAGGTCAAGGGGCGAGGCCAAGGAGAGTAACTCATACGTGACAATTTAATTGACTAAGAACACGGAATTCGGCAGTCCGGAAAACTCGTAATCCGGACGGTTTAGGCTGGGAACGATGGTGTCCGGATTATCGAGGGTCCACTGTATATATTCATTGTCATTATTAGTCAGTATGATCCAAAATACCTACCTGTTATTTTCATTGCACCACCAATCTGCTATTCTATTATTTTTCCCTATATTTCAAACTCCATTTCTAAATGCTGCTGTCATGAGCTTAATTGTCCTTTATTAGAATTTAGAATGTTTCAGTAGATTGTGACTGAGTCAGATAATCTATAAATAAATAAACTTAATATTTAATATTTTCACACCCATGAGGACTTTTCATTAATTGGTAATGCTCTGTTTTATTTCCACTAGGTGCCAAAACTCCAAAATCTCAGAAAAAAGTTGCCCGTATGGACAAAGTGTTACAAGACATTATGATGCAGCGTATACAAAATGCAGCAGAAAAACAGGCAAGGAGACAAGGGAGAAGTCCTGGTAGTACTCCGTCTGGTCGTGGCAGGATGGGAATGTCTCCAGGGTCAGGAGGTCACAGATCCCCAGGATCTTCTCCAGCCTCTTCCCCAGCTCCTGTCAGACCTGGATCCTCCCCGGGACTAAGGCCAAATAGACCAGCCATGAACATGGTAACTCGGCCCTCAATGGACCCAGGTTTGACCACTCCAGTACGGTCAGTGCCCTCTTCAGATATCTCTCAGACTCCACAATCTTGGTCAACATCTACAGTCAATACAACACACACAGCTACACCAAGCAAAGATCTGGGAAACACACCTGTTGGAATTCCTCAAGGAGCAGTTTCTCAGGCTGGCTCAGCACCGGCCTCCTCTTCTACATCCATTCCACCATCAGATAATGTATCAGCTAGTCCTGTGGTCCCTAGTGTTGGTCAGAAGGCCATGACAGACATAGTAACAAGTGGAGCTCCACCACAACTACCACCACTACCCCCTGCCCCTGATGGGAGTAGCTCATAATACCCCCACATCCCTCCCCCCACCCCACCCACACAACCTCACACTCACACAAATCCCCCCATCCCCCTACCCGCAAGATGTCATTAAAAAATTTCCTTTAAGCTGTATGGATTATGAGGAATGAAGTGTGTGATGTCTTGAATTCCCTAAATACATGCTTTATGGAATTTGTTTCTTGATGTTTTATTACAGAGATGAAAATGTGAGTTGTCATTTTATTTACCCCACAGGTATAATGTGTGTGGTATAATAAATGTTTATAAATATTCATCTTTTTTTTTACCACTATGTCCATTGAAAGTATTTTACCTTAAATTGTAATGATCCTGTTTCAATTGAGATTCCATTAAACTATTTGTAATCATGTTTAAAGCTGATCTTTTATTAGGTGTTTTACAGTCGCCATTGAATAAAAAAAAGTGTGTAAATGTAATCCACTTTGTGCTACTAGAGATAAAAGTTTTAACAGAAATTATTGGGTAATATTTTTGAAGTCTCCCATTAATACATTGTTTATGGCCCATTTTCACGATACAGATTTGGTGCTCAAAAGTCTCTTATAAAGTACTTATATATGAAGCAAACATGAGTACCTGTTATGTATAAGTCCAACAAAAATATGTTGTTTAGAAAACTTCTCACTGTTAACATACATATTTTAGCTTTAATCTGATTTTAGATGTTTCCATGCAAGTTTTGATGCTCTAAAATAAAATAGTGTGAATTGTAATTCTGTGTATCATTTATATAGCCATTTGATTGACTGTATTCTTAAATCTGAAGCCTTGGAATACTGATATCAGCAATGATATTTTTCTTGAAAATCTGTAATAAATACTGTGAAAAAAATAGTTCTGGCTTGTTGAATTTTTCTTCATATTACTTAATTATTTGGAAAAGTGAAGATTTGGAATGAAAACAATCCCAAATACCATTCTGGTAAATGTTTTCAACAGTGAACACACCAATGTATATATTTATTGTCAATTTGAAGATACAGTACATCACTGACTAGTTCAACAAATCTCTGGGAAACTAGGAAAAATATTACTACCAATGATACGAGACTTGACTGGAACTAAAAGATACTACCATATGTTGTACCAGTGGTAACTAAAAATTTGTTAGTTTTACTGTATCATTTGACGAGTTCATCTTTGGCATGAATTGTATATCAAACAAACTGAGCAGCAATGCCATTCACTGATGGTAATACATATCAATATAAATAATGAATGGTTTTAATTTGTATTTTCTGCATGTAGCAAGCTTGCTAGCTCACCGGTAGTTATTCAAAAGATGACTAAGGCTGATTAAAGTTTTTAACGACAAATTAGATCAAATGATTTCTGGAAGAACTAACTTTACAAAATGTTATATATTGTAAAAGTCAATTTTTTACCTTCTTTCCAATTTTAGGGAAGATAAATCTAAAGCTTTTGAAGCATACCAGAAATGAAAATTTCTTTAATAAAGTGGTTATACCAGCAGTAATCTAAAACACTTTTTGAACAACCTTGCCCTTGTCAATGAAGAACAATATGCAAGAAGAGCTGTTGTCTTACAATTACATCCCTTGTCCTATAAAATCTTCATAAT
This sequence comes from Argopecten irradians irradians, assembly GCA_004382745.1. NCBI lineage: Eukaryota > Metazoa > Mollusca > Bivalvia > Pectinida > Pectinidae > Argopecten > Argopecten irradians. The sequence goes on along the minus strand of SAYR01022745.1, from coordinate 647,123 downwards.
CAATCATCAGAAATTAAACAAATTTGACCAGAAGCATCTCTAGGGTTTTTAAATCTGATAAACTGTGGATTTGTCTCCAGGAGTGGGGTACATGTCTAAGCAATCTAATTAAAATAGACTTGAAATTCTGCTTCACTACGATGCTCTACGTTACGCTCCAATACAAGATTTTATCAACCTCAGTATGACCCTTGTGGTTAGCCAATCGGCGCCCCACCAACAAAATCTTCAGTGTGGTTGATTCTCCCAAAAGTATAACCTGCTCAGAATGTCCAGAGATGTTTCGATTCTAGGGCGTTGTTAGAGCTTGTATTGGAGCATAATGTAGAGCATCATAGTGGAGCGGAATTACAAGTGTGATTTTAATTAGATTGCATGTCTAACCATTCTATAATATAAGTAAAGGTTCTGTTGGTTAAGTTTGTATTGGAACCCTTTATTGTCAAGGGTCATTAACAACATACAGATTTAATAAGTGCAGAAAGTCAGATTATTGACTTTGAAATTTCAGAAAATAAAAAGATCACAAGGATTGTTTTACAGATGGATGATGGACATTGGGTGAAAAGCAATACCAATATCCCATTATCTGATGCTTGTATACTTAAAAGAACTTTACTGGTCTTGTTGAAAAAAACAAGAAAAAAACACACAAAGTGAAAATGTCATAAGCACAGTTTATTTAGATTTTTCTAATATAAAGACAACATAACCAGTACATTGGACAAGCATCCATACTCTTCATTCTCTCGAAACATGAAAACTTTCACCTGGCACTTCCCGATCACAGTACCCTCAGGAGTGTTCTCAGTACGCACTACACGTAACATATAATATATATATATATATATATTTATATAGATAATCAAAGATCTCGGTCATTTGTAAATGCACAACAAAAGAAAATAGTGAAAACAAGGGAAGATAATTCATATATTACGAATAACAAATTACCAAAAGCAAAAGTATATATATCTGTCACTATTATAGTAATATGTTTTAATGCTTTTGGCTTCTGGTGAATATTCTCTAAAAGGCTTTTTTTTTGGCTTTAATTCAAAGAAAAAGATCTGATAATGTGACAGCAAAACTTTTCATAAAAATACAAAGGGAAGTACTACACTTCAATTTTTTTCTCTTTGTGTTTTGTATGTGCTACAGAAAGATGTAAAGTTGAAATGCTTCCGACGACTGATATAAGTATTAAATGTAAATTTCTTATTGACTAAAAATTCAAATATTGGTTATAAACATCACCTAGTGAAAATTAGTGTTACAGGTGTTTTTAAAAAGTTTTGTGATCTAACTAAAAATTAGGCTGATGAATAATGGATAATAATACCAGTCTAATGATTACTGTACTTATCAAAACAGTCATACAATAAAATTTGAGACATCATACTACTGCCTAGCTTCTAACTTTATCGTCATTATTTGACCTATGAAAATTTAAATAGATTGTTAGTACCTATAGATTGTAAAGCTTTGTCTCCTTTTGTGAAAACAATTCATCTTTAAAGTTATTATGGACACACAATATTCAAAGATCAGTCTTTCAAATTTTCTTCAACAGTTTTATATTTTGAACTCATCCCCCAAATTACTTCAGGAAATAAAAAACATTTTACACATGAAATCGCAAGATAATTTCTACCTTGATCAACAATAGGATGCCTAGCACATATGCAATTTATCGTTTGAACTCTTATAGCTATATATGTATTTTTTCATTGAGCAAAACTATATTAGTTTAGACACATTAATTATATCACATTTATCATTGTCATGCCTTTACAAAATAATTGGTTGATGCATTAAAATATGAAGAATCATATTCGAGATCATTCAAAGTCTCTTTCCTCATTATCAAATATACCATTATCAGTGCTAATGCAGTTCTTTATATGTTAATAGTAAGTTAAGTACTGGTGCACATCAGATAGCTCAATTAATTTGAAAAAAAGACTGAATTCTATTTTTGTATAATTTAAAATGCCATAGAAAAATGTTTTAAATCTAATATACATTGTACAACACAACACAAGTCAAATTTTAGTTGTAGTTAACATGGAAAATTAAAATTAACACATTTTAGCACTTAGAAAATCACAGTACTACCATATTTTATATATAATAACATACACCATATTCGACCCATTAAGAGCACCCATCCCTAAATGCTCCTCTCCAGTTTGAGGTCTCCATTTCACTTACATTACAGACTGAAACTGTGAAAACCATGGAGGTTTCTCTATTTCATCTTATTGTAAATTGTGAATTGTGAGCCAAAATATGCTCCTAATAAGCGCCCCTCCATTTTAAAATTTTTTAACTGCTGTGGGGGCTTATTGGGTCGAATATGGTTATCTATTTTCTAAACCCTATCTCCATTTTTGAAAAAAACAAAAACAAAGAAATGTATTTATACAGCTTTCTTCCAAACTTTACACTTGTCAAACAAGATCGTTCCTAATAACCTAGTACACTCTATGTACAGTATACAACAAGTAGTTAGTTACTCCCTAGTTATAGAATGTACCAGTAATTGTTTATAACTCCTTTATAAAATACATCTAATACTTACATCTTTTTAAAAGGTAAACAAATGTAATGTCATCAGAATTAATTAATCGTATAAGCACATTGTGCGTTTTGATGAAACAAATAGGATGGGCCTTCACAAAACCACATAAGGGCACTCTTACTTATATTCCCATCTCCTGGTCCAATACAAATGTAAAATTGTGCTTATAAGATAGAATATGGTACAATGAACCCCCCCCTCCCTCCCCCTCTTTCAATTTTATAAAAGTTGCTGCCTTACCATCATACACAAAGTTTTTGTACAGGAATTTCTTGGCTAAATTCTATCATATTTATCTCCCCTTAGTTTTACCATAATTATCTCCCCCTATACTTAAATCTGTCATACATCAAGACCAAAATAATATAGCCCATATTCATAGTTACTTTTAGTGTTCTAGGAACTGGAGGTGAGTTTGACGACTCATCGGCTAGGCAATGTGACGGGGATACCTCTATATATATGGACAGCATCAGAGATAAATACAACCCAAGGTGATCCTAGGAGTCCTTTATAGTCTGCTAGAAATCTGTGTCCATGTACAGTTATATAATTAATATTGTATCCATATGTGGTCATGTTTCTAATCGGACCAAGATTATGATAATTCTATATGACGTGGCTGTACAATCGTACCACAAACGAGATCCAATCATCTCTTGAAGACAAGGACTGGGTCTGTAACCATGGAAATATTCTCGTGTTCAAACAGGAATTTTGTGCTTAAACAACTTACAGTCTTCAAAATGTTATTTAGACATGAGAAATAGAATTCATTCACTTTAACACATGGTCATACTATATAAAACCATGTGTACAAACCCATAATACCAAATATACAAAACATATGATAAATCAACACAAGGCCATTTTTACAGTATATAATTAGCTAATCAAACTTTTTTTCTTTCTTTTCTTTTATCTTCTATATATCAGCAAGACAAATGTTTTGCTTAAGTACAGAATCCATGTTTAGACACTGGTTACATAACTGCAGCCCCAAATCAATAAGAACAATGTATATGTAGAACAGAGGTTTATGTACAATGTAAGCACTTGGTATCAACAATACAATAATAAACAGTGTATATTATGTCTAGGATTAATTGATAACAAAATTAGCACAATTCATTAATACCATTATATAAAGCTAACAGTATAATCTGTTTTTATCTGTAGATAGCCCAGACAACAGCATTACACAACACCACCAACAGTTACTAACATCAAAGAGATGAACAAGAGATCCCACACGGTCTTGTCACCCACCAAAGAATGTCAGTGGAAAGGATCTTTTCCTCTGGTTTTCCCTTCCTTCGAAATATTGATTACAAGTAGGGAAATTCTACATAAAGGCAACACACTTCAATTGTCAAATTCAATATGGCTTCTGCCTGTCTTGTGTAAATTTAATCTGAGGAAGACCACTTTAGTACTTTCTGAGAAAGTGTTTAAATGCAATTGGCAGAATTACAGGAACTAAAATGAACCTAAATACAAAACTTCAGAGGGATCCCTTCAGTATATTTTCAAAAAATTTAAAATTCTAATTGTGAAAATCCTCATTTGCTGTCTGTCAGTCATCAGCGATTGGTGCCAAAATGCAACATGCTTAACTAAAGCCCAAAGGAAACTACATTATTGTACATACGAAATTTGAGAAAGTTCTCTTCAGTGTTTTTTGAGAAATAGCAATAACAAGAATGGTTTAATAACAAACGCAAGAACCACAGACAAAAGGCAATTTGAAAAGCCCACCATCTGATGATGATGGCCTAGAAATTGGAAAATATACATTGTAAATAAGCAGCCTTGATACATCATCACTATGATAAACTCTGAATCAGTAAAACATGTCTTATATTTCAACGGATTTTTAAGTGATAGTATAACAGATTATATCATTCTGTTAGTGTGGTGTTGTGTGTTGAAGCACTTTTAATAGCCAAGGCTTTAAAAGGTGAAGAAAAATCTGCAGTATTAGGAGAAAAACCATCGACCAACAATGATTCAAAAGGAAAATTCAGGTAACGATGACATATAAATTAAATTGACAATAATTTCCATTTGATTAACCCGTTAGAAGACAGTTGTTCAAGGGAGGTAATCTGCTTGATACAGTGGTGTGTCTAACAAAGGCAGCTGATAATAATACATAACAATCCAAAGGTTAATATCATCAGTTTAACTGTTATAATCCCTAATCAAACAGGCTTAATTCATTCAACAGAAATCGTCTATCAACAGTACCACAGATGATTCTCACTTTCACAAAGTGAGAACGATATATATGGAATAAAGATACAAAATAAGAATGTTAATGCAAAAAATGAGAGAGAATTTCATTATTAGGAGACATGATTACCATGGTAAATAAAAGTTTTGCCCTTTTTTAACATTGAAGACATCAGAGCAAACAAATATGTGAGAATCTTAACAGTGTTTTAATATTTGGTAAAAAAATTAAATCAAGTTTAAGCATTACACATTTGAGGAGAAATGTCTTGTCATGAACAATTCTATGAATATCCTTTAAAAACTCTTCAGTTTGTAAATTATAAGAAAGAGAAATTAGAATATGCTGCTATAAATAACTTGACTATAGCAAAATGTCTGCCAGAGTTACTTCCCTTCCATGATCAAATGGATGTTGATCACCATGACATTGTGTGAATGATGGCATTTTAATATGCTTCATGATACAATTGTGTTTGCATATCATAGAGTTCTCTGCCCTTGCAGGAAGGCATTGATTGTTACGTCATATGTTTGTGAACACAATGTCACCATGATGTCGTCAAAACAAATACCAACCAACAAGGGGCAGTAACTCTGTAATATCTAAAAACAAAGTAAACAGCAGTATCAACACATGTTAACAAAATGTTTTTATGATATAGAAACTAAAATCTAAGATCAATATGATATTCTAGTAAATGTAACTGGATTACAAGAGATATTTACCTCATAATCTATAATCAGGTTTTTTTTTCATAATTCAATAAAAATATTATAAAAGTTGATGTCAGAAGTTGAAAAGGAAATGGTTAAGTTTTCTTAAGAAAACAAATGTTGATATCAATTAATTCCAGGCTTGATGACAAACTTTGTGTCAGAACAGATAATCATCTGTTGAAATGTATCACTATAGTATGATAAATTAGCACTTAGCAGTAAATTAAATTAGCACTTTACTATCAACTTATCTACCTCCATCACGGGAGAGCTCAGCTACTATACTGGAATCAATCTGAGGAAACTCTCTTATCACATTTGTATCAAACTGAAGGAATATGACAAAGAAAGAAATGATCTCTACTTTGGAAGATTGTCATCCACCATGTCTCAATATTCTTATAACAACTGTAACCAGCTAAGGTAACTTCTGCTTCACAGTTACCACGGCCTTGTAACTAGGTTACAGCAGGCCAAACACAGAAATGACCCGAGGCCTTGATTGATATGGGGTGTATAAACTACAACATTAATGATACACCACATATTGTCTATGAGAAATGAGTAAAACGTCTTTTATATATATATATGGTTGTCCACAGACAATACATGGAAATCAATAAGGTGATGATATGATCTGCCATCCTATTGTGTACCTGTAAAATGAAGGGAAAAAACCAAAATTAATGATACTTTGTTAATTATAATGACACATTATATTGATATTTACCTTCTTCAAGAAAACTTGTGTTCAAGAAGAAAAGGACCCTGTATGGTCTTTACCCTTTTTGTCTCTCAAATCCGTCAAATTTTCGAATCTGTTATAGTGATTGAATTGTTGAATTTCAAATATCGGGTTCATCCTTTTTGCAATTTAGTTGATGTTATCATTATAACAGTTGTGTACCGTGCAGTTGATTATTATGCAAATCCGTTACAATTTAATCAGTGACGCACTAGATATTTCAAATACAACCACATATATTATTAAGACTTTACAAAATTATGGATTTAGGGGCAGAAAGGCCCAGACCTTACATAGTCCATTGCAGTAAGTTTAGTGTGAAAGCTTAATTGCACAACCTTTGATTCATTATTTGGTTGCCAGAAAAAACAAAATTTGATAGTTATGATAAATCAACAATTCTCAAAGGCATTTGAAATAAGACTAGGTATAAAAAAGAGTACAGAAAAAGCAACACCACATGTCTAATCTACCTATACCTTTATTCCTTCATTTGTTGCTGTTGTTGGTGTTTCTGTTCGAGCAGTAGAGTTTCCTGGAATATCAACTCCTTCAGTCTTTCTTTAGGGAGATCATCAAGTTCCATTTCAAATGTGAAAGGTTCCTCGGCCACAGGCTGAAACAGCAAAACTCAAAACCTGGAGAAAACATGCAGGCTTTGGGTATGGTTATGAAGCATCAACTGTTTCTACCTTGATCTTAATGTTATCTACTATTACTTTATCATGATGAAGTTTGAGAATTTTTACCCCAGTAAATTATCTACAACCTTCAGTTCCAGCACATATATAAAGATCCTACTAGTGTGACCTTGACCTCCGGCTTACCTCATCTTGAGGGTCATAGTACTGTTCTAGATATGGGTGTTCGAGTGCTTGTTCAACAGTAATTCTCTTGTGCGGGTTAAATGTAAGCATCTTCTCCAGAAGATCAAGGGCTGAAACAGTGCAAAGTAATGTACAATACATGCATACACTCATATATTCATTAGACTTTTACCTTTGGGAACTAACTCATTTACAAAATTTGAAATGAGAACATGAAAGGTATTTTCTGAGTGCCTCAATCTCATTCACAGACAATGTATTCTTATACATCAGAACAACAGTCAAACAAAAACTAGAACTGTCGCTACAGTGGAAGGTTAATACCGCTCACTATACAAAAACTAGAACTGTCGCTACAGTGGAAGGTTAATACCGCTCACTATACAAAAACTAGAACTGTCGAGTGGAAGATTAATACCGCTCACTATACAAAAACTAGAACTGTCGCTACAGTGGAAGGTTAATACCGCTCACTATACAAAAACTAGAACTGTCGCTACAGTGGAAGGTTAATACCGCTCACTATACAAAAACTAGAACTGTCGCTACAGTGGAAGGTTAATACCGCTCACTATACAAAAACTAGAACTGTCGCTACAGTGGAAGGTTAATACCGCTCACTATACAAAAACTAGAACTGTCGCTACAGTGGAAGGTTAATACCGCTCACTATACAAAAACTAGAACTGTCGCTACAGTGGAAGATTAATACCGCTCACTATACAAAAACTAGAACTGTCGCTACAGTGGAAGGTTAATACCGCTCACTATACAAAAACTAGAACTGTCGCTACAGTGGAAGGTTAATACCGCTCACTATACAAAAACTAGAACTGTCGCTACAGTGGAAGATTAATACCGCTCACTATACAACAAGAGATCCCAGAGGGATCTTAGCGCCCACCAAAGAATGATCTATGTCTGACAATGGAAAGAGGGGTCTTTTCCCTGCTTTTCAAACTTTTTCAAACACATGACATATAAAATTTGAGACAGATCGCTATAGTACTTTCTAAGAAATAGTGGTAACAAACTTCAACAATGAAATCTAAGATGGCGGCCGGTTGGCCATCTTGTTTACCGATCAGTCCCGAAAGGCATTATGCATCAGTCCTAAAAGGTACTATGCACAACTAGGGTACAAGGGGAACCTTAGCTGCAATATTGTAGCTCAAAAGACTTTTTGACAGAAAATGTTGTCGTATTTAGAGCTACAATTGGTGCCTATTACTGCTAATGGAGCAAAGTAATGATTATGCAAACCATTATAAAACGTTTGTTTGCATTTTTATCGTACTTGTTTGATATCGCTTACCTACTAGGCAATAAAACTGAACCACATGAAATATCGAATTCTCATCGAAGCATTATTTTTTTACACAATACATATGAAGGTCTTTCTGAAGAGAATTTATACGGCAAGTCCACAAATTGTGAATTTGACGTCTTGTGAGCGGTACGGTAGATATTAAGAATGGTAGTTATGCTTGTTTTGGACAAAAATAATATGTAAATGCATGTATACGCATAAAATAATTGGAAACCTACAAAAAAAGTATAGAAAACTATGCCCGAGTGATTTTCGGAGGCAGTGCTCCACTACGACACATAGGGACCAATTCGTACCCGGCCGAAAGGTATAGTAGGCCGGGTACGTATATTCGTTCTAGGGGAACCTACACATAAAATTTGAGAAAGATCCCTTCAGTACTTTCTGAGAAATAGCCGTAACAAACTTTAACAATCAAAATCCAATATGGCCGTCAGTCGGCCATCTTGTTTACCGATCGGTCCCAATTAACAATATGCACAACTAGGGTCCTTGGGGAACCTTCATATGAAATTTGTAAACGATACCTTCAGTACTTTTTGAGAAATAGCGGTAACAAACTTTAACTATCAAAATCCAAGCCATCTTGTTGACCGATCGGTTCCAAAATGCAATATGCACAACTAGGGCCCTAGGGAAACCTATATATGAAATTTGAGAAAGATCCCTTCAGTACTTTTTGAGTAATAGCGGTAACAAACTTTAACTGTCAAAATCCAAGATGGCCACCTGTCGGCCATCTTGTTCACCGATCGGTCCCAAAATGTAATATGCACAACTAGGGTCCTAGGGGAACCTGTATATGAAATTTGAGAAAGATCCCTTCAGCACTTTTTGAGAAATAGCGGTAACAAACTTTAACTATCAAAATCCAAAGATGGCTGCCTGTCGGCCATCTTGTTGACCGATCAGTCCCAAAATGCAATATGCACAACTAGAGTCCTAGGGAAACCTGTACATAAAAAATTTGGAGAAAGATCCCTTCAGCACTTTTTGAGAAATAAGCGGTAACAAACTTTAAACTATCAAAATCCAAGATGGCCGCCTGTCGGCCATCTTGTTTGACGCGATCGGTCCCAAAATGCAATATGCACAACTAGAGTCCTAGGGGAACCTGCATATGAAATTTGAGAAAGATCCCTTCAGCACTTTCTGAGAATTAGCTGTAAACAAGAATTGTTAACGGACGGACGGAACGGAAGGACGGACGGACGGCGGACGGACGGACCACGGACCACGGGATGAAAGGCGATTTGAATAGGCTAAAAACTAGAACTGTCGCTACAGTGGAAGGTTAATACCGCTCACTATACAAAAACTAGAACTGTAGCTACAGTGGAAGATTAATACCGGCTCAGCTATACAAAAACTAGAACTGGTCGCTACAGTAGAAGATTAATACCGCTCACTATACAAATTTAGTAATAACTTCATTAATAGGGGACATTAACAGAACCCTATGTAGTTTACTAAACTCTCCTTTATGTCAGGGTTCTGTGTTACCAGAACCCTATGTATGTTTACTAAACTCCACTTTATGTCAGGGTTCTGTGTACCAGAACCCTATGTACGTTTACTAAACTCTCCTTTATGTCAGGGTTCTGTGTACCAGAAGCCCTATGTAGTTTTACTAAACTCTCCTTTATGTCAGGGTTCTGTGTATCAGAACCCTATGTAGTTTATAAACTCTCCTTTAATTGTCAGGGTTCTGTGTACCAACGAACCTATAATGGTTTAACTCAGCTCCCCTTTATGTCAGGGTTCTGTGTACAGAACCCTATGTAGTTTACTAAACTCTCCTTTATGTCAGGGATCTGTGTAACCAGAACCCTATGTAGTTACTAAACTCTCCTTTATGTCAGGGATCTGTGTACCAGAACCCTGTGTAGTTTACTAAACTCTCCTTTATGTCAGGGATCTGTGTACCAGAACCCTATGTAGTTTACTAAACTCTCCTTTATGTCAGGGATCTGTGTACCAGAACCCTATGTAGTTTACTAAACTCTCCTTTATGTCAGGGATCTGTGTACCAGAACCCTATGTAGTTTACTAAACTCTCCTTTATGTCAGGGATCTGTGTACCAGAACCCTATGTAGTTTACTAAACTCTCCTTTATGTCAGGGATCTGTGTACCAGAACCCTATGTAGTTTACTAAACTCTCCTTTATGTCAGGGATCTGTGTACCAGAACCCTATGTAGTTTACTAAACTCTCCTTTATGTCAGGGATCTGTGTACCAGAACCCTATGTAGTTTACTAAACTCTCCTTTATGTCAGGGATCTGTGTACCAGAACCCTATGTAGTTTACTAAACTCTCCTTTATGTCAGGGATCTGTGTACCAGAACCCTATGTAGTTTACTAAACTCTCCTTTATGTCAGGGATCTGTGTACCAGAACCCTATGTAGTTTACTAAACTCTCCTTTATGTCAGGGATCTGTGTACCAGAACCCTATGTAGTTTACTAAACTCTCCTTTATGTCAGGGATCTGTGTACCAGAACCCTATATGGTTTACTCAGCTCCCCTTTATGTCAGGGTTCTGTGTACCAGAACCCTATGTAGTTTACTAAACTCTCCTTTATGTCAGGGTTCTGTGTACCAGAACCCTATATGGTTTACTCAGCTCCCCTTTATGTCAGGGATCTGTATACCAGAACCCTATGTAGTTTACTAAACTTTATGTCAGGGTCTGTGTACCTTTTATCAAAATCTGTACTTTAGGTACTTTCAACAAGGCTATATTTGGTTTAGCAACACCACTGGCAACAGTAACCATGGGAACCTAATATACACTGAAAAGTCAAAGTAAGGGAGATAACGGATTCATCATAGGGGTTGTTTACCTCTTGGGTCTGCTTTTGGGATCAGTCGAGCCCATGGAACCTTTGGTTTTTCTGGCAATGTCTCTATATAGCCTCTAGCCTATAGTGAGAATAAACAATTCATTTCTTAATGGTGATCACTATCAAAGTTTGTTACGTTGTCATCTAATGTTGAGAAGGAAGTTATTTTTATTGTTAAAAACTTTCTCAATCTGGCTATCAAATGTTCATGACCATATTGAAAGGATCTCAATCTGGCTATCAAATTGTCATGACCATGTCTTCTCTATCTCAAAAAATAAAAGAAATTATCAACCTACAAAATAACTAGCTATATAGCATAATAATAACAGTACTGCAACAAAACTTGAAATTTTACCAAATACAATCACATAGCAGAGCTACAAACCTTATCATTGATAATACAGCTGAGGTCTTCACGTTTTGGAGAACCTAAGACACCCAGTATGTGGTTAAGTTGGTCAAGATCTGGTAGCAAAGGTCAAGGTTGTTTAGTTTGTGTTTTTATTTAGATTATTCAAAACTATTAATTGAGAAAATAAATTTAAGAGCAGTTTTCAATTTCTACACCTGACTGTCAATGTCTATATATGACTCAATCAAATATTTTTAAATATAGCAATGTCCCACAAATTGTGTAATTATCATACCCCCGAAAATAACTTCCTATCTATACATTAAATTTGAATAAATTATCAAAACAACTAAAAGCTATAACAAGAGGCCCAGAGGGCCTGTATCGCTCACCTGGTTTGTAATGCCAAGTAATGTTCTGAATACAAGTTCATTGTTTCTTTTCTGAAGGAATTTGAATATATTTACCTCTAATTCCCCTATTGGGCCCCACTCTTTCTGCTCCAGGGTTCAAAGCCAAAATTTATACAAATTCTGTGAACCCCAAGGATGTTTCTGGCCAAATTTGCTTGGTACAATCAATGCAGAACTCTAGGACAAGTAGCGATTTTTAGGATTTACCTCTATTTCCCTTATTGGGCCCCGCCCCTCCTGCCCCAGGGGGTCAGAGCCAAAATTTATACAAGTTCTGTTCCCCTTCCCCCAAGGATGTATCTGGCCAAATTTGCGTGGTACAATCAATGCAGAACTCTAGGACAAGTAGCGATTTTTAGGATTTACCTCTATTTCCCTTATTGGGCCCCGCCCTCCTGCCCCGGGGGGTCAGAGCCAAAATTTATACAAGTTCTGTTCCCGTTCCCCTAAGGATGTTTCTGGCCAAATTTGGTTACATTCCATGCAGAACTCTAGGACAAGTAGCGATTTATAGGATTTACCTCTATTTCCCCTATTGGGCCCCGCCCCTCCTGCCCCCGGGGGGTCAGAGCCAAAATTTATACAAGTTCTGTTCCCGTTCCCCCAAGGATGTTTCTGGCAAAATTTGGTTACAATACATGCAGAACTCTATGACTAGTAGCAATTTATAAGATTTACCTCTATTTCACCTATTGGGCCCCCGCCCCTCCTGCCCCCGGGGGTCAGAGCCAAAATTTATACAAGTTCTGTTCCCCTTCCCCCAAGGATGTTTGTGGCCAAATTTGGTTACAATCCATCCAGAACTCTATGACTAGTAGTGATTTTAAGGAAATGTTGACGGACGGACGGAGGCCGCACGCCGCGCCATGACATAAGCTCACCGGCCCTTCGGGTCAGGTGAGCTAAAAATACACAACCCACAGTCCACTGAAGAAATAAATAGTTTCTATTTATTATTCTACTAGTTCTGATTTTCTTTTAGATACTTTTTACTGAGCACATTCCCCCTGAAGAAGGATAACAGGATAAGGAGTTCTGATTTATAAACTGGCATGATCAAAGTTGATGGAGTTGATGCAGTTGATTCCTCAGGCTGGAGTAAAAAGGATACAGTGCTTTCCGGGGAAGAGTGGTCTGTTCACAAGCATCTCAGCAAGAATACAGCCCACTGACCATACATCAACTGGACACAGTCAAGGACAAATCATAGTGTACAAAAATCACTGAAATAGGCTGAAAACTCACTTATTACAAATATAACATTAGGTTTCAAACAGGCTAGTGCTATGACAGATATACATGTATCAGTTTGGTTATATTCTGTATTTGACATATAACAGAATTATCTGCCCTTGCAGGTTGGTATTGATTATATTACAGAATAATCTGCCCTTGCAGGTTGGTATTGATTATGACGTCAAGTGTTTAACAGGATACCTAATATAGATTTTTTCAAAGAAAAGAAGACACTTTATAGTTCAAGTTAATGTAGTGCTTGAATGTTACCCGGTACTTTGAATGTTAGACTCAGACCAATGTAAGATTAATCATCAAAGTTCCACTGTACTTGATATACTTACCAAGTGTTTTAGACCAATCAATTTCTCAAATGTTTTAGACCAATCACTTCCTCAAGTGTTTAAGACCAATCACTTTCTCAAGTGTTTTAGACCAATCACTTTTTCAAGTGTTTTAGACCAATCACTTTCTCAAGTGTTTTAGACCAATTACTTTCTCAAGTGTTTAAGACCAATCACTTTCTCAATTGTTTTAGACCAATCACTTTCTCAAGTGTTTTAGACCAATCACTTTCTCTAGTGTTTTAGACCGATCACTTCCTCAAGTGTTTTAGACCAATCACTTTCTCAAGTGTTTTAGACCAATCACTTTCTCAAGTTTTTCCGTTTAGATCAATCACTTTCTCAAGTGTTTTAGACCAATCACTTTCTCAAGTGTTTTAGACCAATCACTTTCTCAAGTGTTTTAGACCAATATCTTAGTAAAGTGTTTTAGACCAATCACTTTCTCAATTGTTTTAGACCAATCACTTTCTCAAGTGTTTTAGACCAATCACTTTCTCAAGTGTTTTAGACCAATCACTTCCTCAAGTGTTTTAGACCAATCACTTTCTCAAGTGTTTTAGACCAATCACTTGCTCTATCACTAACAAAGGATACTGGACTTTGTGTAACCTTTGGAATTAAGCATGATTTCTGGAGCTCTGTACCATCTTGTCGCCACATATTCTGTTAGGAATCCTGTGTGGTCATGTTCAGGGTCTGCAACTCTCGCCAGTCCAAAATCACAAATCTGCAATACAACACAATTCAGTGATATTCTGACAAATCATATGATATTTCTTGTTTTCGTTTTTCTCCTTATTGTCCAGAGAAATTGTAATAACTGGATTTTATTTAGTTATAATGGATGCAATGTCTAGATAACATTACATGAACTTTTGGATGTTTGTAGTACTTATGTTGGGGCAGGCATTAGTAAAAAGATAGACTATATATGTTTGTAAGACTGCGCTGGCCGAGTGGTTAAGATGTCTCAAAATATTTCAACAAGTTCTCCATCTCTGGGTCGCGAATTTGAATTCCATGTGGGGCAGTTGCCAGGTACTGACTGCTGGTCGGTGGTTTCTCTCTGGGTAATCCGACTTTCCTCAACCAACAAACCTGGCACGCCCTTACATGACCCTGGTTGTTAATAGGACGTTAAACTTATAAAACCCTAAACCTGTAAGACATAATGCCCTAGTTTACATATGAAATCGGAAACAAATGGGACAGGAAATACATGTTTTCATTCAAAGGTATGCCATCCATTTCACAGCAGAAACAAACTTAATGTCATAAAGATCACAGATCAAAGATCCTGAGTTTGGGCCAGGGAGATTACTTAACATTTCAGATCAAAAGTCCTGGATTTGGAATACAGAAATAACTAAGATCACAGAACGAAGATCCTAGGTTTGGGTTAGGGAGATAACTAAGATCACAGTCAAAGATCCTAGGTTTGGGTTAAAGAAATAACTAAGATCATAGATCAAAGATCCTGGGTTTGTGTTACGAGGTAACTAAGATCATAGATCAAAGATCCTAGGTTTGTGTTACGGAGGTAACTAAGATCATAGATCAAAGATCCTTGGTTTGGGAAAGGGAGATTACTAAGATCATAGATCAAAGATCCTGGGTTTGGGTTACAAAAATAACTAAGATCATAGATCAAAGATCCTGGGTTTGGGGTAGGGAGATAACTAAGATCAGAGATCAAAGATCCTGGGTTTAGGGTTATGGAGATAACTAAGATCATAGATCAAAGATCCTGGGTTTGGGCGAGGGGGATTACTTAACATTTCAGATCAAAAGTCCTGGATTTGGAATACAGAAATAACTAAGATCATAGATCAAAGATCCTAGGTTTGGGTTACGGAGGTAACTAAGATCATAGATCAAAAATCCTAAGTTTGGGTTACGGAAATAACTAAGATCATAGATCAAAGATCCTAGGTTTGTGTTACGAGGTAACTAAGATCATAGATCAAAGATCCTGGGTTTGTGTTACGAGGTAACTAAGATCATAGATCAAAGATCCTGGGTTTTTGTTACGAGGTAACTAAGATCATAGATCAAAGATCCTGGGTTTGTGTAACGAGGTAACTAAGATCACAGATCAAAGATCCTTGGTTTGGGAAAGGGAGATTACTAAGATCATAGATCAAAGATCCTGGGTTTGGGTTACAAAAATAACTAAGATCATAGATCAAAGATCCTGGGTTTGTGTTACGAGGTAACTAAGATCATAGATCAAAGATCCTGGGTTTGGGTTACGAAAATAACTAAGATTACAGATCAAAGATCATGGGTTTGGAGTAGGGAGATAACT
The DNA here is from genome assembly GCA_004382745.1 of Argopecten irradians irradians. Taxonomy (NCBI): domain Eukaryota; kingdom Metazoa; phylum Mollusca; class Bivalvia; order Pectinida; family Pectinidae; genus Argopecten; species Argopecten irradians. The sequence continues at coordinate 631,177 of SAYR01022745.1, read as the reverse complement.
AAGATCATAGATCAAAGATCCTTGGTTTGGGCGAGGGAGATAACTAATATCAGAGATCAAAGATCCTGGGTTTAAGGTTACAGAGATAACTAAGATCAGAGATCAGAGATCCTGGGTTTGGGCGAGGGGGATTACTTAACATTTCAGATCAAAAGTCCTTGATCTGGAATACAGAAATAACTAAGATCACAGATCAAAGATCTTGGGTTTAGGGTAGGGAGCTAACTAAAATCATAGATCAAAGATCCTGGGTTTGTGTTACGGAAATAACTAAGATCATAGATCAAAGATCCTGGGTTTGTGTTATGGAGGTAACTAAGATCATAGATCAAAGATCATAGGTTTGTGTTACGAGGTAACTAAGATCATAGATCAAAGATCCTTGGTTTGGGAAAGGGAGATTACTAAGATCATAGATCAAAGATCCTGGGTTTGGGTTACAAAAATAACTAAGATCATAGATCAAAGATCCTGGGTTTGTGTTACGAGGTAACTAAGATCATAGATCAAAGATCCTTGGTTTGGGCGAGGGGGATTACTTAACATTTCAGATCAAAAGTCCTGGATTTGGAATACAGAAATAACTAAGATCATAGATCAAAGATCCTGGGTTTGGGTTACGGAGGTAACTAAGATCATAGATCAAAGATCCTTGGTTTGGGAAAGGGAAATACACAAAGACCAAAGATCAAAGGTCCTGTGTTTGGGTTACGAAAATAACTAAGATCACAGATCAAAGATCCTGGGTTTGGAGTAGGGAGCTAACTAAAATCATAGATCAAAGATCCTGGGTTTGGGCGAGGGGGATTACTTAACATTTCAGATCAAAAGTCCTTGATCTGGAATACAGAAATAACTAAGATCACAGATCAAAGATCTTGGGTTTAGGGTAGGGAGCTAACTAAAATCATAGATCAAAGATCCTGGGTTTGGGTTACGGAGATAACTAAGATCATAGATCAAAGATCCTGGGTTTGTGTTACGGAAATAACTAAGATCATAGATCAAAGATCCTGGGTTTGGGGTAGAAAACTTACCTTAAGATCACAGGTGGTATTGAGAAGCAGATTACTAGGTTTGAGATCTCTGTGGAGTACGTTAGCGGAGTGGATGTACTTGAGCCCGCGAAGGATTTGGTAGAGGAAGTAGCAGACGTGGTCATTACTGAGTTTCTGTGTCTTTAACAGTTTGTACATGTCTGTTTCCATCAGGCATTGTACTATGTATCTAAACAGCTGGTTAAGGAAAACTTAGACAACATTTAACAAATAAATCAAAGGAATATGCAACTAAATATCAGTTTTTGTGATAAAATGTTACTCTTTATTTGATTTAAAACTAAGCTGCCAATGATATCATCTTGCCATAAAATTCTGAATATTTGGAAAAGACTAATAGAATCTTACAAGGGTCTGTCAAGTGGACAGGAATATCTCAACCGGAGATCTTTCATGAGCGAACGTCATAGTACGTCAAAATTTATGACGTAACTGACAATAGACACTGCATGTATAGATGACGTCACGTCATTGTCTAGCGCGTGTGAGCTGTCTTTTCCCTACCCCGGTAAAAGACACAGTTATCTTTTCCCTAGCCACCGCGGGATAACCCCGTCAAGTATGGGAGAAATTGTTGACACAGAGGAATAATGGCAGTTCACTACACATCAGCTTGTGGTCAGATGCAGGTATAATATACAATTATGGCCCTCTGTGGAGGGATACATCTAGAATTATCTCCCTGGAAAGAGTTATTTTCTCGAGGGCGAAGCCCGAGAGAAAATAACTCTTTCCAGGGAGACAATTCTAGATGTATCCCGACACATAGGGACATAATTATTTTATTATACCGAACAAATTTCTTTTTTTTTTAAATCTCTGTTAAAAGATATTTCCCAACAACAACGTTGTTAAATTCGTTGGGCTACAAAAAAATAAACAACAGCGTTGCCATTGTTGGTTGACATTGCAGATGACGTCAACTTCCGGTCACGTGCGGAGCTTCCAAGGGGTTATTTCCCTGGGGTTATTTCCCTCGGGGGTTATTTCCCTGGGGTTATTTCCCTCGCCTTCCAATTCCGGGGAAACATCTAACTTATTCAATGTCGTGTGATCAAGTTTAATCCAATCAGAACATTCTAAATGAAAGTGAGGTGTGATAATACAAGTTATTAATGGTCTTTAGAGAAGAAGCAGATGAAGTACAATATCATCCTGCTTTTGTTATATGGCTATTTGTTAGAATTAACATTAATACAACGACAAAGCTTTATTTTCTCACATATATTAATGATGCCACAACAGTTGCTATGTTTTAAGTAACGAGAAAATATAAAGTTCTCTGCCCTTACTCACAGCAAGCAAAGAATGATATCGGACGCACATACAAATGTTTTTACTCAGAAAGTGTGTTTTTACTGTATCATTGCTACCAATAGAAACACTGAAACCTAACACTCTACACTAAATGATTTAACAACTTAAGTAATAGAAAGTTGTTTTCATTCAAAGATTAAAGCAAGCTTATCTTCAAGTTTCATAATGAAACTTAGTAAGAATCATGAAACATATTGTACAACTGCCATGATAAATATACATATAGATATTGAAGTGGAAAGGTTTCATTATTTTTTTGAAGCTTAAATGCCAACATGCAGCATCTATGCCAAGATTTATAAAATATTGTAAATACCTAGTCTGTGTAGGGCTGTTGGAGGGCATTTCTGTCTGAATCTCAAGACTTGTTATCCCATTATAAACAGTTGATAACAGAGATTTTACTGTGGCTGAGCATCTGGTAGATAAAGCATCCCCTCAGATTGTCACAAGGAAAATGACCAGTACATAATAGTCATCTGTCACATCTTTAACATCCATCACACAGTCTTAGTGATATAAAAAGTTGCATGACCCTGCTAATTTAAAATGTCAGTAGAGTTACCCGTCCCTGATTTAATAGTTACATCAGCAACTCGAGTTATCAGACCCTGAAAATTATTGGTATTGTCAGCAGAGTTACTCACCCTTGATTTAATGGTGATGTCAGCAGAGTTACTCACCCTTGATGAATGGTAATGTCAGCAGAGTTACTCACCCTTGATTTAATGGTAATGTCAGCAGAGTTACTCACCCTTGATTTAATGGTAATGTCAGCAGTTACTCACCCTTGATTTAATGGTAATGTCAGCAGAGTTACTCACCCTTGACTTACTGGTAATGTCAGCAGAGTTACTCACCCTTGATTTAATGGTAATGTCAGCAGAGTTACTCACCCTTGATTTAATGGAAATGTCAGCAGAGTTACTCACCCTTGATTTAATGGTAAAGTCAGCAGTTACTCACCCTTGATTTAATGGTAATGTCAGCAGAGTTACTTACCCTTGATTTAATGGTAATGTCAGCAGAGTTACTTACCTTTGATTGAATGGTAATGTCAGCAGAGTTACTCACCCTTGATTTAATAGTAATGTCAGCAGACTTACTCACCCTTGATTTAATGGTAATGTCAGCAGTTACTCACCCTTGATTTAATGGTAATGTCAGCAGAGTTACTCACCCTTGATTTAATGGAAATGTCAGCAGAGTTACTCATCCTTGATTTAATGGTAATGTCAGCAGAGTTACTCACCCTTGATTTAATGGTAATTTCAGCAGAGTTACTCACCCTTGATTTAATGGTAATGTCAGCAGAGTTACTCACCCTTGATTTAATGGTAATGTCAGCAGAGTTACTCATCCTTGATTTAATGGTAATGTCAGCAGTTACTCATCCTTGATTTAATGGTAATGTCAGCAGAGTTACTCACCCTTGATTTAATGGTTATGTCATCAAAGAAGTCTGTCTTTGATTGAATGGAGATTTCATCACCAGAACAAGAGCAGTGATGACATAAGTCTAATCTACATTATAGCCCTACAGCTATACTTTTTACCCATTAAGTCTAATCTATATTATAGCCCTACAGCTATACTTTTTACCCAACAACTGATAATGCTAACATATGATTATGCTGGTGCCTCAGATATCCCATGAAAGTAGTATAAATGGCGAGATATAAACCTCGACAGCCCCTCATAAACAGTCCCTGCAACCTAGCACACAGTAATTACCAGGTACATGTAGACAGTCCCTGCTACCTAGCACACAGTAATTACCAGGTACATGTAGACAGTCCCTGCTACCTAGCACACAGTAATTACCAGGTACATGTAGACAGTCCCTGCTACCTAGCACACAGTAATTACCAGGTACATGTAGACAGTCCCTGCTACCTAGCACACAGTAATTACCAGGTACATGTAGACAGTCCCTGCTACCTAGCACACAGTAATTACCAGGTACATGTAGACAGTCCCTGCTACCTAGCACACAGTAATTACCAGGTACATGTAGACAGTCCCTGCTACCTAGCACACAGTAATTACCAGGTACATGTAGACAGTCCCTGCTACCTAGCACACAGTAATTACCAGGTACATGTAGACAGTCCCTGCTACCTAGCACACAGTAATTACCAGGTACATGTAGACAGTCCCTGCTACCTAGCACACAGTAATTACCAGGTACATGTAGACAGTCCCTGCTACCTAGCACACAGTAATTACCAGGTACATGTAGACAGTCCCTGCTACCTAGCACACAGTAATTACCAGGTACATGTAGACAGTCCCTGCTACCTAGCACACAGTAATTACCAGGTACATGTAGACAGTCCCTGCTACCTAGCACACAGTAATTACCAGGTACATGTAGACAGTCCCTGCTACCTAGCACACAGTAATTACCAGGTACATGTAGACAGTCCCTGCTACCTAGCACACAGTAATTACCAGGTACATGTAGACAGTCCCTGCTACCTAGCACACAGTAATTACCAGGTACATGTAGACAGTCCCTGCTACCTAGCACACAGTAATTACCAGGTACATGTAGACAGTCCCTGCTACCTAGCACACAGTAATTACCAGGTACATGTAGACAGTCCCTGCTACCTAGCACACAGTAATTACCAGGTACATGTAGACAGTCCCTGCTACCTAGCACACAGTAATTACCAGGTACATGTAGACAGTCCCTGCTACCTAGCACACAGTAATTACCAGGTACATGTAGACAGTCCCTGCTACCTAGCACACAGTAATTACCAGGTACATGTAGACAGTCCCTGCTACCTAGCACACAGTAATTACCAGGTACATGTAGACAGTCCCTGCTACCTAGCACACAGTAATTACCAGGTACATGTAGACAGTCCCTGCTACCTAGCACACAGTAATTACCAGGTACATGTAGACAGTCCCTGCTACCTAGCACACAGTAATTACCAGGTACATGTAGACAGTCCCTGCTACCTAGCACACAGTAATTACCAGGTACATGTAGACAGTCCCTGCTACCTAGCACACAGTAATTACCAGGTACATGTAGACAGTCCCTGCTACCTAGCACACAGTAATTACCAGGTACATGTAGACAGTCCCTGCTACCTAGCACACAGTAATTACCAGGTACATGTAGACAGTCCCTGCTACCTAGCACACAGTAATTACCAGGTACATGTAGACAGTCCCTGCTACCTAGCACACAGTAATTACCAGGTACATGTAGACAGTCCCTGCTACCTAGCACACAGTAATTACCAGGTACATGTAGACAGTCCCTGCTACCTAGCACACAGTAATTACCAGGTACATGTAGACAGTCCCTGCTACCTAGCACACAGTAATTACCAGGTACATGTAGACAGTCCCTGCTACCAAGCACACAGTAATTACCAGGTACATGTAGACAGTCCCTGCTACCTAGCACACAGTAATTACCAGGTACATGTAGACAGTCCCTGCTACCAAGCACACAGTAATTACCAGGTACATGTAGACAGTCCCTGCTACCAAGCACACAGTAATTACCAGGTACATGTAGACAGGCTGCCAAATATTTTAATAGAAAACTCAGAATCTCTACAAAATTCTTTCTCCTCTCGAGGACAAATGTGTCAATTCTTAATACCAAAACAATATTTTCTTCCAAGTCTCTGCAGATTGTTTAGATAAACCAATTCTACCAGTGCCATCTCAATCTTTTACATATCTTATAAATTACTTTTCCATTAAATCTAATCAACTTCTTCAAATGTTTTGAAGATAAATGATGCCCTGCCCTCTGTTCACTATCTGATTATCACAAAAGTCTCTGATATCGCTAACACCCAATTCACTTTCCTTCACATTTGATAAAACTATTTTGTCATTGTGTTTTAATTTATAATAAACTAGAGCAAATGAAAGTAGCTAGCACAATTAACAATTGCTCGGTGACCTTGACATAGTGACTTTGACTCCGTGACCTTGACATATCTGACATTAGGTAGTTTACAACTGGTTTGGGTTTGAAAAACATCAAAATGTAATTACAACACCATTTGAGCTTGGCTTTGTTTCTGAACTGAATTTTCTACCTCAGTGTATACTTTGTAAACTAAACATTTTATGTTAACCACTCAATCAATATCCAAACAGAAAACAATACTTGTGGACAAACAGAAAAATAATATAGCATCAACCATTGATCTTTTGAGTGTGCATTAAGGCTTATTTCCGCAAAATAAAATAATAATTGAAAGATATTTTGAGTTAATTATGTTATCCAAGAAAGTTTGTTTCTGCCAACTTGAAACTGAAACCACAAAATTCAGTAGCCAAAAGAAAATCAGTTTATTGTATATATACATAGGGCACATGCATATATAACACAGAAATGACTACCATCACATAATTTGTATCGTCTAATAACCAACAATCCACAATAACCAATCATATCTTCACACATCATATCCTAATACCAAACCTAGAACCACTGACAACTGAATCACCACATATAAACCACTACATTAACACCTTACAATGATATACCTATGTCCTGATATATAATAAATGCTGAGGCTGATGGTCCTAATACAACTTGACATGATCTGTTTTATAGAGCCACATATCTATTAGCCTACTTCCTGTTAAAGGGACAGTGAGGCTAAATCGCCACCTGTCAAGTAATATGGCCTTTAAACACTTCAAAACAATCAGATCTTGTAGAGAAAACAAAAAGCGTCCATTGATGGTATCGCTGTAATACTGCTGCTAGCAGTATAAATGGAATAATTTATAACTACAAATAATGATCTGGCCATAGCAGGTCAGGTACACTGTACAACATACTAACTGAAGTAGGCACATTGTAGATTTGTCTGTGAACAGTTATTGTTGGTAAATTCATTTGTTGTTCTTGCTTGCCAACTCAGAAATAACTGGAACATCAGTTTAGTAAGACCACTTTCCTAAACGGACCCAATTTCAACAGTTTTGCTGGTATATAAAGACCACCTGGCTATTAAAAGATTTCTAATTTTTCATTCAAATAGTTTGATTCTATGTCAATTCATCCTCTGTAAAATATGGGTAAATGAAGACAGCATTTTTCTATTTAAAGATGTACATGTATATCAGTATATTTGCAAATTGCATCAAATTTTTAGCCTAAGATGGAATTCTAGCCTTCAGGATAATTTTCCTTCCGACTGATTAACTCCTAATTGGTTATAGGAAATTTAAGTCCTAAAACTGTTTAAGATGGTTGTAGACGTTCCAGAGAAACTCATATCACTACAAACCTTATATATAGGTAGCTAGATCTGTGTAGTTGCCCCTAACAACCAGACTTGAGACGCTGGGGACATTTATATATAGACAGGTCTGCATGTCCGCATACACATATCTCTTGCCAATCAAACTGGTTTTACAGACTTACACCCAACAGAGACTGATAAATTAAAACCCAGCTTTCACAACTTAGAACCCCTTGGTAGACTTCTCTGTAGTAAAACTAAATAAGGCTAAATAGATCAGTGGCATATTCAATTATGTAACAGCAACAACCACTCGGTACAACAGAAACCAAGTATAACAGTATCTACAACCACTCAGTACACCTACAACCACTCAGTACACCTACAACCACTCAGTACAACAGAAACGAAGTATAACAGTATCTACAACCACTCAGTACACCAGAAACCAAGTATAACAGTATCTACAACCACTCAGTACACCAGAAACCAAGTATAACAGTATCTACAACCACTCAGTACACCTACAACCACTCAGTACAACAGAAACCAAGCATAACAGTATCTACAACCACTCAGTACAACAGAAACCAAGTATAACAGTATCTACAACCACTCAGTACACCAGAAACAAGGTATAACAGTATCTACAACCACTCAGTACACCTACAACCACTCAGTACAACAGAAACCAAGTATAACAGTATCTACAACCACTCAGTACAACAGAAACCAAGTATAACAGTATCTACAACCACTAAGTACACCAGAAACCAAGTATAACAGTATCTACAACCACTCAGTACACCAGAAACCAAGTATAACAGTATCTACAACCACTCAGTACACCAGAAACCAAGTATAACAGTATCTACAACCACTAAGTACACCAGAAACCAAGTATAACAGTATCTACAACCACTAAGTACACCAGAAACCAAGTATAACAATATCTACAACCACTAAGTACACCAGAAACCAAGTATAACAATATCTACAACCACTCAGTACAACAGAAACCAAGTATAACAGTATCTACAACCACTGAGTACAACAGAAACCAAGTATAACAGTATCTACAACCACTCAGTACACCAGAAACCAAGTATAACAGTATCTACAACCACTAAGTACACCAGAAACCAAGTATAACAATATCTACAACCACTAAGTACACCAGAAACCAAGTATAACAGTATCTACAACCACTCGGTACACAAGCACTAATTAAAGCAGAATCTACAATCACTTGTTACGACAGACCATAAATAAAACAGCCTCAACCAATGAGTACAATATCCTCAGTAAAACTTCATCAACCAATGAATACAATACCCTCGTAAAACAACATCAACCAATGAACAAAATACCCTCAATAAACCAGCATCAACCAATGAGTACAATACCCTCAGAAAAACAGCATCAACCAACGAGTACAATACCCTCAGTAAAACAGCACCAACCAATGAGTACAATACCCTCAGTAAAACAGCATCAACCAATGAGTACAATACCCTCAGTAAAACAGCATCAACCGATGAGAACAATACCCTCAGTAAAACAGCATCAACCAATGAGAACAATACCCTCAGTAAAACATCAACCAATGAGAACAATACCCTCAGTAAAACAGCATCAACCGATGAGAACAATACCCTCAGTAAAACATGATCAATCAATGAGTACAATACCCTCAGTAAAACATCAACCAATGAATACAATACCCTCAGTAAAACAACATCAACCAATGAGTACAATACCCTCAGTAAAACAGCATCAACCAATGTGTACAATACCCTCAGTAAAACAACATCAACCAATGAGTACAATATCCTCAGTAAATCAGCATCAACCAATGAATACAATACCCTCAGTAAACCAGCATCAACCAATGAGTACAATTTATCTAACAAAACACTATCTACAACAAACAAGTGGCTACAACACAACCTAAGACAGTAATTTGGGATGGTATAAAAGTGGTACCTCATCACTTTCGGCATTTAACATTCTAGGCTCAGTACCATTATGCTGTTCCATTTTGGGATCATCCATGATCATACACAAACAAAGCAATAAAGGATGTCCACTACTTCACCATGGACACTACGTGAATTTTCCATTTTCCCATATTTTTTTATTTATTTTAATTCCTGGTTATAAACAATATCCTGCTGTGACTACATAGAATAAATAATTCATGTTTGACCAGTCTGATCAGACCATAACCAACACAAAGAGTATCACTTTTCACATGTGTCCTTGAAATGTCCTTGTGACAAGTTTAACATGGAGGTAGGCTGTTGTTCTCCATCATACCACATGGAATTAAATACATTGTCATAAAAGATTTCCTTTCCAGATTAGAACCATATAGTCTAATTTCAGCAGCGTATTACATTTAGACTGATGGAAAACAAAGTGTGTACTTGAGACTGTATAACTCCTATATCAAATTTATATTTGTACAGTAACACTGACAGGATATGACCACTCACAAATCACTTCACATCTATAATACGTCACCACTGTGTGTACAGTGAATCTCTCATCCTAGTGTTACTGATGCTGGTACCACAATAGGTGCCACATGTGGTGACCAGTAACACATCATTATCATATTGGTTGCTAAACGTGATTACCAACAACATATTGGGTGCCACATGTGGTTACCAACATATTGGAATCATATTGGATGCCACATGTGGGTACCAACAACATTTTGGTATCATAGTGTGTGCCACATGTGGTTACTAACAACATATTGGTATCAAAGTGGGTACCACATGTGGTTACAAACAATATATTGGTATTATATTGGACAATATATTGGTATCATAGTGGGTGCCACATGCGGTGACCACAACACTATAACCTTATACCAGTAACACATTACCAAAGCATGTGTAAGGCTAATTACTTTTGCGAGTAAAATGTCTTTGTTATTAAGCAGCTATAAAACTTCACAATTTGTCTGTAAAGGTATATACATTTCTCATATTTCTCAGATTTCACAAATCAAATTTCCACGACCAAATTAATGTCCTGTAAAATTATCAACATATCCTCAACGGATACATTATCAGTTATAACTTTATCACAGTAATGTTACTCAGCAAAAAGGATACACATCTTTCATGCAGTCTAAATTCTCCTCACGAAGTATGTTTTGAATGTTGATTATCTGAAACAAAAAAAGAAAAGATTTGTTAGAAAAGTCATCAACACAATGATATATACCATGATAAATAATATTATAATTATATCTGCACAACCATTTCAGATCAAACCACACACGTTCAAAACTTCAAACAAGACACGACTGGTATATATAACTGGGAAAATCTTCAATATACCGCATGTTTTGTATTAAATAACTAAGAATCATACCATTGTGGTATATAAACACCTTTTTCCTTTTATCATTTCAGGACTGGATGTTCTCAAGACTTCTGTACATTTCTGTTCTCCATTGAAAAAAGACAACCTATTTCTCAGAAATCAAATCTCGGGATCTCGCACATCAAATGCAGAAATAGTCATCCATTCAATCAAAAAGAATGCGGTATTAGTTCAGAAGTAAAAGTAGAAACAAATATGATAGTTATCACTGAGGTTTGTGTGAAGCCTAATCAACAATACAGTCCTTATATAGATCTATCGCGTTATGTATCCCAGCTGTCTATATGTAATCTTAGGCAATTTGATTCCACTGAAACGTCAAAGATCCATAACTCAGGTTTAAAGTGATAAATATCCCTTTCTTTTGAACCCTAAATGAATTACTGTGACTGGTTCTTCTTGGATATTGCTTTAATTCTAATGTGTTTTATAGGAATTGGCATTCCTATGGCAAGAATACTTATTAAAGTAAAACAATCAGTCCAATACCATATGGATTTTTTTTTTTTTTTTTTTTGTTAATTATACTATAATTATAATGGAAGTCAAATAACTTTGGAAGCTGATATTCAGTAAACTATAACTACAACAGATGAAGCCCTCCATTACAAATACTTTTTCCATTCAAATATGCCTATAGCTAGTGGGGATAAAAGCTAAAACTTAAACGAAATTATTCTAACTCAGACTTGTCAATGCAAGATAAAAAGTCTGAATATGAACTTGAAATCATAAAGGTTGTACAACAGAGGTTTGTTTATCACTGTGTCTGGTCTCTGTCTGGATGAGAATGTGGTAAATTATCTCAGCATGATTAATATCCCAGAGGCTACATTGCATACTGTTTGTCCCTTTTACATGAATAATTAACATTTTATCTTTATTATCAATGTAACTACACATTCAATTATCACGACTATGTATTGCTGAAGCAATTGGTAGCATTCTGGACAAATACAAATATAACATTAAATATCATACAATATTACTCAATCAGCAGTACCAATATAACACAATAGGTAGCAATAGGGAGAGGGCTTATATAGGCATAGCCTGCTGCCCAATCCCTATTAAATCAAATGATTTAATAAAAATATTTTGAAATGAATGAAATATGAAGCAATCTACCGACAAACCCTGATACTAAGTCAAACATTGTAGACAAACAACAAACAATGATACTAAGTCATACATTGTAGACAAACAACAAACCCTGATATCAAGTCATACATTGTAGACAAACAACAAAAACCTGATACTAAGTCTTACATTGTAGACAAACAACAAACCCTGATATTAAGTCATACATTGTAGACAAACAACAAAAACCTGATACTAAGTCTTACATTGTAGACAAACAACAAACCCTGATACTAAGTCATACATTGTAGACAAACAACAAACCCTGATATCAAGTCATACATTGTAGACAAACAACAAACCCTGATACTTAGTCATACATTATAGACAAACAACAAACATTGATACTAAGTCATACATTGTAGACAAACAACAAACCCTCATATCAAGTCATACATTGTAGACAAACAACAAACACTGATACTAAGTCATACATTTTAAATTATTAAATAATAAAACAAATTCTACATTTTAAATGAAAACACCAAAGGTATTAGGAGTATTTGATTAAGTCATCATACATACAGAAAGGAGTACCTTACAGTAGCAGTAGAGATTGACAGCAGTATTGTTCTAGGCCTTGTGTCCAATCTCTAGACAGACCAGGAGCACCTTGCAGTAGCAGTAGAAACTGGCAGCAGTATTGTTCTAGGCCTTGTGTCCAATCTCTAGACAGACCAGGAGTACCTTACAGTAGCAGTAGAGACTGACAGCAGTATTGTTCTAGGCCTTGTGTCCAATCTCTAGACAGACGAGGAGTACCTTACAGTAGCAGTAGAGACTGACAACAGTATTGTTCTAGGCCTTGTGTCCAATCTCTACAGCAGTATTGTTCTAGGCCTTGTGTCCAATCTCTAGACAGACGAGGAGTACCTTACAGTAGCAGTAGAGACTGACAGCAGTATTGTTCTAGGCCTTGTGTCCAATCTCTAGACAGACGAGGAGTACCTTACAGTAGCAGTAGAGACTGACAGCAGTATTGTTCTAGGCCTTGTGTCCAATCTCTAGACAGACCAGGAGTACCTTACAGTAGCAGTAGAGACTGACAGCAGTATTGTTCTAGGCCTTGTGTCCAATCTCTAGACAGACCAGGAGTACCTTACAGTAGCAGTAGAGACTGACAGCAGTATTGTTCTAGGCCTTGTGTCCAATCTCTAGACAGACCAGGAGTACCTTACAGTAGCAGTAGAGACTGACAGCAGTATTGTTCTAGGCCTTGTGTCCAATCTCTAGACAGACCAGGAGTACCTTACAGTAGCAGTAGAGACTGACAGCAGTATTGTTCTAGGCCTTGTGTCCAATCTCTAGACAGACCAGGAGTACCTTACAGTAGCAGTAGAGACTGACAGCAGTATTGTTCTAGGCCTTGTGTCCAATCTCTAGACAGACCAGGAGTACCTTACAGTAGCAGTAGAGACTGACAGCAGTATTGTTCTAGGCCTTGTGTCCAATCTCTAGACAGACCAGGAGTACCTTACAGTAGCAGTAGAGACTGACAGCAGTATTGTTCTAGGCCTTGTGTCCAATCTCTAGACAGACCAGGAGTACCTTACAGTAGCAGTAGAGACTGACAGCAGTATTGTTCTAGGCCTTGTGTCCAATCTCTAGACAGACCAGGAGTACCTTACAGTAGCAGTAGAGACTGACAGCAGTATTGTTCTAGGCCTTGTGTCCAATCTCTAGACAGACCAGGAGTACCTTACAGTAGCAGTAGAGACTGACAGCAGTATTGTTCTAGGCCTTGTGTCCAATCTCTAGACAGACCAGGAGTACCTTACAGTAGCAGTAGAGACTGACAGCAGTATTGTTCTAGGCCTTGTGTCCAATCTCTAGACAGACCAGGAGTACCTTACAGTAGCAGTAGAGACTGACAGCAGTATTGTTCTAGGCCTTGTGTCCAATCTCTAGACAGACCAGGAGTACCTTACAGTAGCAGTAGAGACTGACAGCAGTATTGTTCTAGGCCTTGTGTCCAATCTCTAGACAGACCAGGAGTACCTTACAGTAGCAGTAGAGACTGACAGCAGTATTGTTCTAGGCCTTGTGTCCAATCTCTAGACAGACCAGGAGTACCTTACAGTAGCAGTAGAGACTGACAGCAGTATTGTTCTAGGCCTTGTGTCCAATCTCTAGACAGACCAGGAGTACCTTACAGTAGCAGTAGAGACTGACAGCAGTATTGTTCTAGGCCTTGTGTCCAATCTCTAGACAGACCAGGAGTACCTTACAGTAGCAGTAGAGACTGACAGCAGTATTGTTCTAGGCCTTGTGTCCAATCTCTAGACAGACCAGGAGTACCTTACAGTAGCAGTAGAGACTGACAGCAGTATTGTTCTAGGCCTTGTGTCCAATCTCTAGACAGACCAGGAGTACCTTACAGTAGCAGTAGAGACTGACAGCAGTATTGTTCTAGGCCTTGTGTCCAATCTCTAGACAGACCAGGAGTACCTTACAGTAGCAGTAGAGACTGACAGCAGTATTGTTCTAGGCCTTGTGTCCAATCTCTAGACAGACCAGGAGTACCTTACAGTAGCAGTAGAGACTGACAGCAGTATTGTTCTAGGCCTTGTGTCCAATCTCTAGACAGACCAGGAGTACCTTACAGTAGCAGTAGAGACTGACAGCAGTATTGTTCTAGGCCTTGTGTCCAATCTCTAGACAGACCAGGAGTACCTTACAGTAGCAGTAGAGACTGACAGCAGTATTGTTCTAGGCCTTGTGTCCAATCTCTAGACAGACCAGGAGTACCTTACAGTAGCAGTAGAGACTGACAGCAGTATTGTTCTAGGCCTTGTGTCCAATCTCTAGACAGACCAGGAGTACCTTACAGTAGCAGTAGAGACTGACAGCAGTATTGTTCTAGGCCTTGTGTCCAATCTCTAGACAGACCAGGAGTACCTTACAGTAGCAGTAGAGACTGACAGCAGTATTGTTCTAGGCCTTGTGTCCAATCTCTAGACAGACCAGGAGTACCTTACAGTAGCAGTAGAGACTGACAGCAGTATTGTTCTAGGCCTTGTGTCCAATCTCTAGACAGACCAGGAGTACCTTACAGTAGCAGTAGAGACTGACAGCAGTATTGTTCTAGGCCTTGTGTCCAATCTCTAGACAGACCAGGAGTACCTTACAGTAGCAGTAGAGACTGACAGCAGTATTGTTCTAGGCCTTGTGTCCAATCTCTAGACAGACCAGGAGTACCTTACAGTAGCAGTAGAGACTGACAGCAGTATTGTTCTAGGCCTTGTGTCCAATCTCTAGACAGACCAGGAGTACCTTACAGTAGCAGTAGAGACTGACAGCAGTATTGTTCTAGGCCTTGTGTCCAATCTCTAGACAGACCAGGAGTACCTTACAGTAGCAGTAGAGACTGACAGCAGTATTGTTCTAGGCCTTGTGTCCAATCTCTAGACAGACCAGGAGTACCTTACAGTAGCAGTAGAGACTGACAGCAGTATTGTTCTAGGCCTTGTGTCCAATCTCTAGACAGACCAGGAGTACCTTACAGTAGCAGTAGAGACTGACAGCAGTATTGTTCTAGGCCTTGTGTCCAATCTCTAGACAGACCAGGAGTACCTTACAGTAGCAGTAGAGACTGACAGCAGTATTGTTCTAGGCCTTGTGTCCAATCTCTAGACAGACCAGGAGTACCTTACAGTAGCAGTAGAGACTGACAGCAGTATTGTTCTAGGCCTTGTGTCCAATCTCTAGACAGACCAGGAGTACCTTACAGTAGCAGTAGAGACTGACAGCAGTATTGTTCTAGGCCTTGTGTCCAATCTCTAGACAGACCAGGAGTACCTTACAGTAGCAGTAGAGACTGACAGCAGTATTGTTCTAGGCCTTGTGTCCAATCTCTAGACAGACCAGGAGTACCTTACAGTAGCAGTAGAGACTGACAGCAGTATTGTTCTAGGCCTTGTGTCCAATCTCTAGACAGACCAGGAGTACCTTACAGTAGCAGTAGAGACTGACAGCAGTATTGTTCTAGGCCTTGTGTCCAATCTCTAGACAGACCAGGAGTACCTTACAGTAGCAGTAGAGACTGACAGCAGTATTGTTCTAGGCCTTGTGTCCAATCTCTAGACAGACCAGGAGTACCTTACAGTAGCAGTAGAGACTGACAGCAGTATTGTTCTAGGCCTTGTGTCCAATCTCTAGACAGACCAGGAGTACCTTACAGTAGCAGTAGAGACTGACAGCAGTATTGTTCTAGGCCTTGTGTCCAATCTCTAGACAGACCAGGAGTACCTTACAGTAGCAGTAGAGACTGACAGCAGTATTGTTCTAGGCCTTGTGTCCAATCTCTAGACAGACCAGGAGTACCTTACAGTAGCAGTAGAGACTGACAGCAGTATTGTTCTAGGCCTTGTGTCCAATCTCTAGACAGACCAGGAGTACCTTACAGTAGCAGTAGAGACTGACAGCAGTATTGTTCTAGGCCTTGTGTCCAATCTCTAGACAGACCAGGAGTACCTTACAGTAGCAGTAGAGACTGACAGCAGTATTGTTCTAGGCCTTGTGTCCAATCTCTAGACAGACCAGGAGTACCTTACAGTAGCAGTAGAGACTGACAGCAGTATTGTTCTAGGCCTTGTGTCCAATCTCTAGACAGACCAGGAGTACCTTACAGTAGCAGTAGAGACTGACAGCAGTATTGTTCTAGGCCTTGTGTCCAATCTCTAGACAGACCAGGAGTACCTTACAGTAGCAGTAGAGACTGACAGCAGTATTGTTCTAGGCCTTGTGTCCAATCTCTAGACAGACCAGGAGTACCTTACAGTAGCAGTAGAGACTGACAGCAGTATTGTTCTAGGCCTTGTGTCCAATCTCTAGACAGACCAGGAGTACCTTACAGTAGCAGTAGAGACTGACAGCAGTATTGTTCTAGGCCTTGTGTCCAATCTCTAGACAGACCAGGAGTACCTTACAGTAGCAGTAGAGACTGACAGCAGTATTGTTCTAGGCCTTGTGTCCAATCTCTAGACAGACCAGGAGTACCTTACAGTAGCAGTAGAGACTGACAGCAGTATTGTTCTAGGCCTTGTGTCCAATCTCTAGACAGACCAGGAGTACCTTACAGTAGCAGTAGAGACTGACAGCAGTATTGTTCTAGGCCTTGTGTCCAATCTCTAGACAGACCAGGAGTACCTTACAGTAGCAGTAGAGACTGACAGCAGTATTGTTCTAGGCCTTGTGTCCAATCTCTAGACAGACGAGGAGTACCTTACAGTAGCAGTAGAGACTGACAACAGTATTGTTCTAGGCCTTGTGTCCAATCTCTAGACAGACGAGGAGTACCTTACAGTAGCAGTAGAGACTGACAACAGTATTGTTCTAGGCCTTGTGTCAAATCTCTAATCAATACTGACCCTCTGAGCGCAGTCATCACCACCATCCCTAGCCTCATTAACAGTAAATGTATTAGGTATACAGAATGCTGTAGGATCACAATGCTACAGTAGAACCACCGATCCTAGATTTCACACCTTTGGGTATGGCTGTCACTGCTTATATTTCAATAATCTCATCAACACAATCACCAATACATGTGTCACAGCGTCCATATTGGACGACAACGAACAAAGGATGGAAAATCAATCTGACCTTCAAACCTTTGACATATGAGTATTTTCATTTTTTACAAAGATTAATTATTAAGAATAGTAAATTGTAAAAGATTTTTACAATATACTCAGTTCAAATGATACTATTGCAACAGGACAGAAAAAATGGGGAGACTTTTTTATACAATATACAATCATACAAATGATACTATTGCAACAGGACGGAAAAAATGGGGAGACTTTTTTAACTTTGACAAATGATTTATAGAACCCCTTTTCTTGTTTCTCAAAATACAAAATTGCAGTGGCTACAGTATAGTATAAACCATCATATACTTACAACAAATGTTCATCTTTTTAGATTAGGTATTACAGAAAGCCCTTTTTGTTCGCTTGTAATGATGAAATAGAAACTGTTAAGCATGCGTTTTGGAACTGTTACAAAATTCAAGAGTTTTACAACACTTTAGAATATTTTATTGATGCTCTGCTAATTCCCTTTAGATTTAATAAAGAAACATTGCTTTTCGGATTTCATAATAGAGTAACAAATAGCGAAATTGATAATGAAATAGTTCTTATGATTAAATGGTATATATATAAGTCCAGATGTCTTAATACACCATTATCCATCACAGCTTTCATCAATCATATTAAAGATCAGTACACTATTCACAAATTTAATATACAAATTAGTGATAATATACTGAAAGTTAAATTTGAAAGGAAATGGGTAAAATGGCAAAGGTTACTAGAATTATCATGACTATTAAAAAAAATTCTCGCCATACCTTTCTCTCTTAATGCTTTACCAGGTATATTTTTCCGAGTGGTTGACCACCATAGTCTTTTCTTTTAAAGTTATATAATTTAATCTAAATGCTTTTCTACTGTATACTGTTATGTTTTTTTAATGTAGTTTTAGTGTTGTCTTTTGTGCAGTGTTTTGTTTATATGACTATTTGTGTGAGGAGTATGTGTATCTTTGCGTGTGTGTTTATTTTTTCTGTTTGTTTGTGGAAGTATGATTGATATAATGTTGTGTATTATACATGTACGATAAATTGGAAAAATAAAAGAAATATAAAAAAAAGAATAGTAAATTATATCAGCTTCACCAATACTGTATAGCTTTAATTGTTGGTTGTGCAGAAATGTTCATTATCAATCCAGCAGCCATCGTGATTTTTAATTCTCTCTATCCTTTCCAGTTTCTATTTTGGCCTTTGCTTTATAACTCAAAAGTGAAAACTACTGAATCCTTTGTTTGATATCAGATATAAGGTTCTTTCCTCCACCACAAGACTGCCACGTCTTCGAAATGTTGAATGTCATTTATATATATATATATCTCATTATTCGGTGTAATCCTATATGCAACTTGAAATGTACTTCTATATTTCACACAAATGGAATATGCAGATTCCCTATACCAACAAATGTCTATATGCAAAAGTCAATACATGTTATGATAACCATCATGAAATGTCTGACAATTTATAACATTTAATAAAGGAATTTTTGTCTACTGTATATATTCAATACAGTTTGAAATACAAGCCAAAAGAGATAGAAAATTCAACACAAAGTAGTGCATGGCACTCAGATTTCAAAACAAATTTGAAGGCACACTGAAACATTGTCAACAATTCCTATCGTCAAGGTAACTATGTTGATTGACAGACAAGTCCCTAGGGTTGAGCCAATTGTCTTTCCAATTTTCAATTGCATCGCAGACTTGTACAGAATATCTATGTACATCCCAGATTTACGATCTCCCTCTGTCTAGCATTTTTATCCAATTCCAATAACTTGCTCGCCATGCGGAACATGCGTTATCTTGCGCCACATGATTCTTGCGTTCTATCTAATTCTCTAAAGGCTAACTCAGAATCAAAATTCATTCTTTTATCCCAAGAGATTCCTTACTGTTTTTGTAAAGATAGCGTTTCTATAACAAGACATTTGCATTAATGCACTTCAAACAAATGCACCTACACTGCATGAACATGATTTAAATGACATCTTACCAAATTGTATCATTACACTCGCTGTAGCCATTACATGGCCTTTTTACTTTGTTAAAAGTAGACCAAAATGTGACCTTGAAGGATCCAAGGGCATCATCCTGCCTCTTGTCCTGACACTAATAAGATATGTTTTTTTCTCTTTCCCTTTCCTTCATCTATCATCTATGTATTAACATTTCTTTTTTTTCCTCTTTCCATTTCCTTCATTTATTCATTAACTTCTTCCATGATCATTTATTCATAGACATATTGATAAATTCAGTAATTTCAAGCATGATTAGTCCTCAACTACATGGTTTGGTATAGGGCTTTGATTGTTGTATTACAGTTAGAGTTCTGTTGGACATGAATCATGGCCCAAAAGTAGATGACCAGTAGTAGAATGCTGGACATACCTTTATGATCACCTGGCCATTTCCTTCAAGCATATTGAATTTAAGGAAATAGACACTAGCTGATATCAGTCATCTAATTCTTCATGTAACATTACAGTATTATAAAGATCATTAAGTTTATGTATTTGTATGATTTGTAACGTTACAGTATTATAAAGATCATTAAGTTTATGTATTTGTATGATTTGTAACATTGCTATTATATACGATACCTGACAAGATATATTACAAAATTAAACACATTTCACACAATCAAATTTAAGCAAATTAAATTTTCAAGAAATCAGCAGTATGATCAATCTTCACTTTCCTAATCCTAAATATTACAAATGCAATTAGAGCAATCATCGTTTTACTGCAGGGAAAAACTCTTCCACTTGAATAAATCTATATATGTTTTCATTAAAAGTATTAGATCAGCAATTGCATTTACCAATTCATTATTAATGAATCTCCCATTTTATTGTTATTTTCACCTCTATTATTTGCTTAAATTATTAAAATATGACTCATTTCTGCTTACTTTGAAGTTTCACTTTATTTGATTATAGATATTATTAGCTTAATAGCTTTTCTGTTAACTGCTATTGAAGAAATAATTATTCTTTCTTAAATTATATTGATTTTTCTCCTACTCTTCATTCATTCGCTTTAAAAGTTCCTCAATTTTTTTCTATTCTTCATTCATCCCCTTTAAAGTTATTGACGATAAGATGAAATTCCATCCTAGTTTGAGATGAAAACAAAACGATAAGCCTTCCCTAGGCCAGATCTAGCTGACCTAAATAATTGACAAATTGTATGAAAACAGCATTATTACTGATCACTAGCATAGTCATTACCCAGGAAGTTCCCCATTTCTGAGCACTCACAAAAGACTTCCTGCCAAGACTTAATTTTTGTCAATATGAGAAAATCTGTCGGATATATAAGAACAATGTGTTATTGATTAATTTCTGGCATTGTCATTGATTGGTCCACATAGGACGATCATCCACACAGCCGAGGCTTTAGCTGCCTAACATGGCTGTGCTGTATATACATATCCTTCACATCACCTCCGCCACGCTAACCATCGCAAATCGTCACGCCCAGCCTCCAATCGCATTTCCATGTCATAGTCCATCCATATCAAACCAGTGATGGGTTGTTTGTGACAATTTTATCAACCCGAGTGCTTCTTAAATTAATTGAAAGGCACATGGTGGATTAGCACACGAGAAAGGTAGTCTCTGGAGACGACTTACAAATCCATTGTTTCACCATCTCCTGAGTGTATCAAATTATGTCACTACGATAATGCGTAAACCTGCATATCTGGTCAATGTATGCTGTACCTATGGCTGTTACGCTCGTGTGTTTTGGCTAACTTTGATCTGCAGCTACTCCAAAATAGATAGTTTAGAGAATAAATACATGCCATGCCTGTTACTTTAGAAACAGCTAGTGTTGTGTTGTTGTTGGCACAATGTATACTGTAAACTGAGGTAAACACTGATCCAGCAGTCATATTATATTTGGCTTATTACTGATTCATGGATTTTCTAGTTGTTCTAATAGTTGTCAACTAATACCGGTTAATGGTTCAGTAACACATCATTAGCTATAGATGTCAGATTTGCAGTATAACTCTTGTTGTCAGTAAAGCTGCAATACATTGGCAATAGATGTCAGATTTGCACTAGAACTCTAGTTGTCAGTAAAGCTGCACCACATTAGCTATAGATGTCAGATTTGCAGTATAACTCTAGTTATCAGTAAAGCTATACCACATTAGCTATAGATGTCAGATTTGCAGTATAACTCTTGTTGTCAGCAAAGCTGCATTACATTGGCAATAGATGTCAGATTTGCACTAGAACTCTAGTTGTCAGTAAAGCTACACCACATTAGTTATAGATGTAGGATTTGTCAACAAACGTACCAAATCAGTTGTCAGTTATAAATACTACAGATATTATTGAGTACCCATTTACATTCCATGGAAGCCATTGTTAAGCTGTCTTTTCATGTGACACAGTTATCTCCCTTGCAGGAATTCTCGTAAACACATGACGTCACAATCAATACCTACCCGTAGGGGCAGATAACTCTTTAATGTGCCAAGACGGAATAATTATCTTCGGTTCACATTTCCATGTCAGTGGTTCCAGATACAGACACACTGATGTCTTTGATTTCAGACTAAAACCAGAAGTCATTATCGTTGTCACTACAAGTCTACAGAGCGTCAAGCAGCTAGAACGTTAAGCCGGATGACAAAGAAGATGTCTCGTACAGGAAATTATATTGAAGTGGAAATTTTAAATGTTCAAATTGCTGGAATGAGGAAACAGAGTGGTATCTATAATATTTTCCCAATTTCCTGAGATTTGAAATACAATCAAAACCCATGACCTTAAAAGCTTTCTCTGAAAGTCAAATCTAAGGAGATGTGGCATACTTTCAGTAGATTGAAGCTACACTAAAATCACATTTTTCTGAGAATGCATTAATATTCTTCCTCAAGATTTTTTCATAGCAGAAAGTTAAAACATCTTCACATGTAATATGAAGAACTTTTGAATATGACTATATTAAATACCTTGTATGAGAAATTGATGGGTAAAGTTGCAACTAAACTTAAAGAGAAATCCTACAATAGTCACTTAACAGACAATTGTTTTTTATATATAATTAGTCTTCCTTTGAGTTCACTTGATTACCATCTCCTTGACAACCATACTCAGCTCTGAGTATTTAACTGTTGTCTTCCCTTGTTACCATACATCTGATGAATATGTCCTTGCAAGTGAGTATTGATTAATGTTACATCATGTTTGATGAGTGCAACACGTTTCACAGAAAATGACGTCATTTTCACTCACAAAATAATTACGTAACAATACGTCGACTTGGAGATACATAAACGACATAGGTAAAAAGCGATTTACCGTAGATTAATTCCACCTTGCAGTAACTTTAATGTCACAATAATCGCCAAAATATGATGTCATAAATCAAATTGGAAGGTGGGACTAATTGATGATAAACAGTACTTTATGTACGAAAGGTATTTTAAAACCGACGTATTGTAACATTGGTACCTAATTGCAAGGGAGATAACTGATATCTCTGTAATATGCAAAGACAGAAACTGCAATACACAAATGTCTTCTTGTTAAAAGTTAAATCATTCTAAATATAAAATGTCATACTTCAAAATGATATTTATAGAGTAGAGAGTAAGAACAGAGAGAGCAGATAATGAAAAACATCTCCCAAAGTATAAACAATAGTCTGAACAAAAAAATCACAACAACAGAATCTGTTTATAGTATAAGAAGAAAGAACAAATTGACTAATTAGAATTACACAGTCTAAGATGTTAAAGATGCTCCACCGCTGACAAATAGTATTTTCTTTTACTATCAAAAACAGGAGGAGACGATTTGGTATTTTTCTCAAGTTACAAAAGTTACTTACTTTACACCATTACCACCATTGGAAAGTTTGAGCCTCTAATTTTACTTTAAGATAAAAATATCAGAAATATTTAAATGCATCCCGAAAAAATTCCGTGCCACTGTGTTCTATATAGAATGAAGTTCTGACTGTGCAAAATAAACTACTTTATATTATTTTTGTGTTAATCAGACATATATGTACACATCAATATTAATGTTCAAATGATGAGTATCATTTATGGTTTGTCGGCGGTGGAGCATCATTAACGAAAATGAGAACCAAAAGAATGACAAAAGTACTCAACCAATGTCTAAATATTCAAACCACAGCAAATAAGGAAATCACAATATAATAATTAAAATTACATGAGTAAGATGTTAACGAAGATGAGAACTAATAGAGTGTGTTTAGAATTACATAATCATGTTAGACTCTAGGCTGATCTTGATGATAGCGGACACATCCTGGGGTTGGTATAATACTCCACTGCTGTCAGCATCATCAGCACCAACTGACAACGTTTTGTTCACACAGCAAGATTTCGGTTTTTTCCATGTTACACAAATGTTTCATGTTGAACCAATAAAAACAATCTACACAAAGAACATCACAAACACAAGCTGTTGTCTATACATCAGCAACAGAAAACTTTCCGCAACAACACTGACAGTATATACAATATATATCTTACTGATCAAAGATTCAAGTTATCAACATATTTGAAGGGTGGAGCTTCATTGACATTTGTATATGCGATCCCTTTAATATTTTCCATGAGAATTATTCCATGTAGCCAAGGAATGCATACCATATTGATGAGTTATATCATGCTAATCTAACAAAATTGTCTTCAGAACTGATGGAACATGTACCCTGTAACCGAGCCTGATCAGTTACCAACAAGCTACATGTCTGATACTGTATAACCCAAACACAGTGATCAGCTAACAACTCGGTACACCTCCTATATTACATTATGGCTTCCTTAGGAGTGATAAATTGATGAATTTCTCCTTATCATCATATTCTGCACATTATTTATTATCTAAAGTACCATAAATGTTACATAATTAATTGCTGAATTAGATGGAATATTTAGATAACATTTTAGTACACCAGTCTGAACCTTAGGAATCTGAAGACAGGTACAGTAACAAGTCGGTCTGTATACTTACCACATGTTCTTTATAAACCATCCCCTGCCCACACAACTTAATAGTACATGGTAATTAAATCAGGATTTCCCAACAGACCTCTGATGGTCTGAGGTCAAATCTACACTGATCTTTTGGGGCTACATTCACGTCTGCTAAACCTATACAATTCTTTTAGTTTTACTGTTTGGGTTTAAACACACGACATCATCGTTTTTACTGTCTTAATGATGACTGATGTGTTTTCTCCTTTTTGCGGTGAATAAATTACCGTTTTCTTGAACAACAGTGTTCTTTTTTATGATGATGGCAAAATCAAAACTTGACATTTATATCAGGATTCAGACTGGAAATGGCTGTTGTTAACACCCCCCACCCCTCCCCCTTTCCATCTCCTTGTCGAATCTGGATTACTACACAACACAACAAGACAGAATTGAGCAGCACTGTATGATCCTGCTGATTTATAAACATCTTAATTTTGATGTTTTCTTTATCGAATAAAACAACTAATAGAACATGTTGATACTTACATTTTCATGCTTAAATCGTGTAAGAATCTTTATTTCTCTTAGAGTTCGCTGACAGTATGTCTGGTGCTCGAACGGCGAGATCTTCTTTATAGCTACACGTTCTTTTTTCACTGTTGTTGTATCTATGGCCGATCTACAATAGAAAAGGTTTTTTTATAGGTCAATTGAGTAAATAAAGAAGTTTTTCATTACCCAATCTAAAGATTCTTCAACAATTCCCTAATCTGCAGGGTTAGCTGTGAGAAATTTCTGTATCAACCCGAGCTAAGGGTACATAAGATTTTGATTGCATGTGCCAACTTTCAACCTTTTCAGCAGGAATAAATTTGATTTGTAGTAGTCAACCAGGATTTGATCCCCCGATTTGGTAGGAAATAATATGTGGTCACCTTGACCACTTGGGTATGATCTAACTGTATAAGTTCCTCCCAAATTCTCAGTAACACCTCATGTGATATCATAATGACAAACAAAGAGTAGATCACAAATTAGTTTATGCAGTCAAACCACTGAAGGGACAATCTTGTAGCCAAATGTACTTTATATACGAGTCATATAGTATTGAAATCACTATTTGGAACTACAAGACTGGTCCTATTATACAGGTGGTCTTAATACAGAGGTGGCCTTTATACAGAGCTGGTATTAATACATAGGTGGTCTTTATACAGGGGTGGTATTTAAACAGAGGTGATATTTATACAGAAGTGGTATTTATACAGAGGTGGCCTTTATACAAAGGTGGCCTTTATACAGAGGTGGTCTTAATACAGAGGTGGTCTTAATACAGGGGTGGTCTTAATACATGGGTGGTATTTATACAGAGGTGGCCTTTATACAGAGGTGGCCTTTATACAGAGGTGGTCTTAATACAGAGGTGATCTTAATACAGAGGTGGTCTTAATACAGAGGTGGCCTTTATAAACAGATAGTCTTTACACAGAGGTGGTCTAAATATAGATTCGGTATTTATATAGAGGTAACCTTTATACAGTGGTAGCCTGTATACAGAGGTGGTCTTTATACAGAGGTGGTCTTAATACAGAGTAGATATTTATAAAAAGGTGGTCTTTACACAGAGGTGGTCTTAATACAGAGTTGGTATTCATACAGAAGTAGCCTTTATACAGAGGTGGGCTTTATACAGAGATGGTCTTTATACAGAGGTGGTCACTAAGACAGGTCTAACTTGTTTAACATTCATTACTGTTGTGAAATATACTGCATTATATATATATGGTGTCAGACAGAACAATCTAAGTGGAACTTAATCAAAATATATAGCCATACTGTAGTAGCTGTTACATGGCCAGGATATACATGATCATTGTGTGTAGTCTATCTAACAGTGATGACATGCCAGGTTCATTGCCAGCCTTAATACCAATTTACATTAGTCCAATAAAATATCCCACTCCATGAAAATTGTGGTTATGAGCTATATATGATATATGAAGCCCTAATACTGGTATGTGTACAATATGACACTGCCGTTTATATAGTAACCATTAGAGTAATCAAGCTAATACATCAAGACCACCCATGGGACAGATGGTCATTTTACAGAGGTGGTCACAAGGACAGGTTTAATTTAATATGAGGGTGAGGACTACATCATCCCATTCATTAAAGTGACCTGATAAAAAACATAATTCATCACTTCCTTCACAAATTTTCAATTGTCCCTGCATATATCTTATATTGCACATTTTATTATTTTCTGAAAATTTCTCATCTTTCATAGCTTTTGTATTAATCCGATAGCTAAACACAAGAATTTTCTTCTGCTCAAATGTAGTGACTAACTCTAAAATATCCACATCATTTCTTTTTCTTCATCAATATGATTGATGATACCAAAAACATATTTTCAAAATGTATTTTTTTTGTCTCATTCTTCAAACAAATATATAATCATAGCAACCAAGAACAAAAAAAGACAGAGCACTGATGACAGGTCTCTAAGTAAATCATTGACATTACAGAGGACAGTTACAGCTGAAGAGAATCAAGGTCACAAGAGTGTCGAGAGAGTGTCGCTATGTGTAACAACATCAATCTGTCACATTTCCAATAATCATACGATAAAAATACCCTAATGGATGACAATCAAGTGATGGAGAAAGCGTTGTCCACCGACAGTCCTCGGTTATTACCTTCTCCTTCTATTACTTACTCTAAATCGCCGGGGCAAATCATGTATCATAGTTACCATGGCAACACGACCAGTAACATCAACATAAACTTGGACAGGAGTGAAACACTGGAATCAATGTTCAATTGTTCCTGGCAATCCCCGATGTTCAACTTCCTGTCCGATTGCTATCCATATTGACAATAATTTCTACAATGACACTTCAGTGTGTCATAGTTCTGTATTTTCAAAATATCATCTATTTCCTTAATGCAGATAATCTTGTATACAATACCTTTGGAATGTGAGAGCTTTATTTTGACTTATCAAATTTCATACTTCCTCTCATCTAAATTTACTACATGTATGTGTACGAGCATTTAGACTATATATACTTGTATTATTAAACCATGCACCCCTTACTTGTATTATTAAACCATGCACCCCTTACTTGTATTATTAAACCATGCACCCCTTACTTGTATTATTAAACCATGCACCACTTACTTGTATTATTAAACCATGCACCCCTTACTTGTATTATTAAACCATGCACCCCTTACTTGTATTATTAAACCACGCACCCCTTACTTGTATTATCAAACCATGCACCCCTTACTTGTAGTATCAAACCATACACCCCTTACTTGTATTATTAAACCATTCACCCCTTAAGACGCATTTAGATTCTTCTAGTTCAAAGGCTGTTATAGTCCATTTTGGAGTTTCATGGGTGAACGAGTTGAAGGAAATCAGTCAGCAGTCCAATCTTTGCCCAGTAATTGCTCAGATTCTTCTGCTAATCATGTTCAACTTTTCCTGACTAGTTGCATCCATTAGATTTATATATATTACATACAGCTGACAAATAACAATGCTCACAGCCTTTTCAGGAAAAGCCTTAATAGCAAAGAACCATAAATGGAAGATCATCATTCTTTCACAATGTGTCTTGATGTAACATGGCCTATGGAAGTAGTGATTTCTCTTATCAAATAGTTCATGCACATATATACCAGATAAAGAATGATTCAGTGAGCTAGCACTATGTAAACTAAGTAAACTAAACTACATATATACCAGATAAAGGATGATTCAGTGAGCTAGCACTATGTAAACTAAGTAAACTAAACTACATATATACCAGATAAAGAATGATTCAGTGAGCTAGCACTATGTAAACTAAGTAAACTAAACTACACATATATACCAGATAAAGAATGATTCAGTGAGCTAGCACTATGTAAACTAAGTAAACTAAACTACACATATATACCAGATAGAGAATGATTCAGTGAGCTAGCACTATGTAAACTAAGTAAACTAAACTACACATATATACCAGATAAAGAATGATACAGTGAGCTAGCACTATGTAAACTAAGTAAACTAAACTATACATATACCAGATAAAGAATGATTCAGTGAGCTAGCACTATGTAAACTAAGTAAACTAAACTACACATATACCAGATAAAGAATGTTTCAGTGAGCTAGCACTATGTAAACTAAGTAAACTAAACTACACATATACCAGATAAAGAATGATTCAGTGAGCTAGCACTATGTAAACTAAGTAAACTAAACTAAACAACATATATACCAGAATAAAGAATGATTCAGTGGAGCTAGCACTATGTAAATAAGTAACTAAACTAACACATATATACCAGATAAAGAATGATTCAGTGAGCTAAGCACTATGTAAACTAAGTAAACTAAACTCACATATATATCCAGGATAAGAATGATTCAGTGAGGCTAGCACTATGTAAACTAGTAAACTAACTACACATATATACCAGATAGAGAATGATCAGTGAGCTAGCACTATGTAACTAAAGTAAACTAAACTACACATATATATACGCAAGATAAAGAATGATTCAGTGAGCTAGCACTATGTAGACTAAGTAAACTAAACTAACATATATATACCAGATAAAGAATGATTCAGTGAGCTAGCACTATGTAAACTAGGTAAACTAAACTACACATATATACCAGATAAAGAATGATTCAGTGAGCTAGCACTATGTAAACTAAGTAAACTAAACTACACATATATACAGATAGAGAATGATTCAGTGAGCTAGCACTATGTAAACTAGGTAAAACTAAACTACACATATATACCAGATAAAGAATGATTCAGTGAGTAGCACTATGTAAAACTAAGTAAACTAAACTACACATATATACCAGATAAAGAATGATTCAGTGAGCTAGCACTATGTAAACTAAGTAAACTAAACTACACATATACCAGATAAAGAATGATTCAGTGAGCTAGCACTATGTAAACTAAGTAAACTAAACTACACATATACAGATAAAGAATGATTCAGTGAGCTAGCACTATGTAAACTAAGTAAACTAAAACTACACTATATACCAGATAAAGGATGATTCAGTGAGCTAGGCACTATGTAAACTAAGTAAACTAAACTACATATATACCAGATAAAGAATGATTCAGTGAGCTAGCACTATGTAAACTAAGTAAACTAAACTACACATATATACCAGATAGAGAATGATTCAGTGAGCTAGCACTATGTAAACTAGGTAAACTAAACTACACATATATACCAGATAGAGAATGATTCAGTGAGCTAGCACTATGTAGACTAAGTAAACTAAACTACATATATATATACCAGATAAAGAATGATTCAGTGAGCTAGCACTATGTAGACTAAGTAAACTAAACTACATATATATACCAGATAAAGAATGATTCAGTGAGCTAGCACTATGTAAACTAGGTAAACTAAACTACACATATATACCAGATAAAGAATGATTCAGTGAGCTAGCACTATGTAAACTAAGTAAACTAAACTACACATATACCAGATAAAGAATGATTCAGTGAGCTAGCACTATGTAAACTAAGTAAACTAAACTACACATATACCAGATAAAGAATGATTCAGTGAGCTAGCACTATGTAAACTAGGTAAACTAAACTACACATATATACCAGATAAAGAATGATTCAGTGAGCTAGCACTATGTAACTAAGTAAACTAAACTACATATATACCAGATAAAGAATGATTCAGTGAGCTAGCACTATGTAAACTAAGTAAACTAAACTACACATATACCAGATAAAGAATGATTCAGTGAGCTAGCACTATGTAGAACTAAGTAAACTAAACTACATATATACCAATAAAGGATGATTCAGTGGAGCTTAGCACTATGTAAACTAAGTAAACTAAACTACATATATACCAAATTAAAGAATGATTTCAGTGAGCTAGCACTATGTAAACTAAGTAAACTAAACTACACAATATATACCAGATAGAGATGATTCAGTGAGCTAGCACTATGTAAACTAAGTTAAACTAAACTACACATATATACCAGATAAAGAATGATTCAGTGAGCTAGCAATATGTAAACTAGCGTAAGTTCTGTCTGTTACATAGAGAAAGACAAAACATTAAGTCTCCATTCACTAATTTCATCTTTTATCCTTGCAAACTGTCCCACATACTGGACTCGTAACTACTGCGAGATATAACTTGTAGCTTTATCCGTCAATACGAATATGCTTTAATCCGTCAATACGATCATGTGAATTTGTTCCGCATAATCTGACGGAAACTTTTTTCTAACTTGACCCAGAACCTTGAACCTTCCAGTGAATGAAACGTTCATTCAGTCCCGCTAAAACGTGACGTCACATTTCACCGAAATGACGTCATTTTTACGATATCGAAAATCTCGTATGGCGGTCGCGTCTTTTTCTTGGCTGCATGACAAAGGTATGTATTGTTAAGTAATTCTTTAATGGGGTAATCTTTTGGGTTATTTGAGTATTTTCATTTCCTTTCAGTGATATATCACACTGAATAGAATTACGGTGACTGTTTGTGAATGCGCTTATTTATTTCCCACGGCAGTAAAAAGGAGTGCACTCTCATTCGGTTAAGTGAATGAATCTTTACCTCCGCATCAAAGAATCGTCTCGCTTCGAGCGAAACAAAGTAAGGAACTGTCAATTTGCTTTCGTTTTGAATGCCATAATGGTTGCAGGATAAACAGAATACACGGTTAGTACCTTACAATACAAGGTTTATTTTGGTGCTCGACACGGAAAGCCGAGATGACTCGGCATAGCCTCGTCATCTCGGCTTTCCTAAGTCTCGCACCAAAATAAACCTTGTATTGTAAGGTACTAACCATGTATTCTCTATATATATGATAATATCTCCTTAAATTCACTAATTTTCATCTTATACATGACTATATCTCCTTAAATTCACTAATTTTCATCTTATATATTATTATACACACATAAATCATGTAAACATGATAAATGAAGTGATGAACACCTACAGTGTCCAAAAGTTCTGTTAGAACACCTGTGGTCAAAAACATTTCCTTTAGATTTCTGAGGTATGTGCAATCAACTTCATTACAGATGATACATGCAATCCTTAAATCAACTTTAATTTTAAAGTTTATTTCAAGCAAAGTGAGCAGAGAAGTTTGCTAACTTAATTCTTTGAAGGTTTCTCTCTGCATTGCTGAAGCTGAAATATTTTGTTCGTTCTTCATCACAACTTAGCAGGCTGATAGGTTAAGGTTTCATAAAATACAAACTAAACAATCAATAATTAACTGTAACTGTGTTACCAATATGTACAACATTACACCATAGAACAGCCTCGTTAAGTGAGTTACCATGCTAACTAGACTGTTACCAATATGTATAACATTACACCATAGAACAGCTCATTAAGTGACGTGTACAGTTACCATGCTAACTAGACTGTTACCAATATGTATAACATTACACCATAGAACAGCCTCGTTAAGTGACGTGTACAGTTACCATGCTAACTAGACTGTTACCAATATGTACAACATTACACCATAGAACAGCCTCGTTAAAGATGCTCCACCGCCGACAGAGCATAAATGATATTTGTCATTTGAACAATACTCGGTGTTTAATCGTGTATAAGTATGTCTAATTAACACAAAAAATA
Organism: Argopecten irradians irradians; assembly: GCA_004382745.1. Taxonomy (NCBI): domain Eukaryota; kingdom Metazoa; phylum Mollusca; class Bivalvia; order Pectinida; family Pectinidae; genus Argopecten; species Argopecten irradians. Next base: position 598,748 of record SAYR01022745.1, on the reverse strand, counting down.
ATATTAACTAATGTATTTTGCCTTTGGTGCATGCGCAATCAGTACTTCATTCCATATAGGATATAGTGCCACGGAATTTTTTCGGGATGCAATTAATTATTTTTCATATTTTAACTTGAAGTAAAATTAGAAGCTCAAACTTTTCAATGGTGGTAATGGTGTAAAGTAAGTAACTTTTGTAACTGAAGAAAAATACTAAATCGTCTGCTCCTGTTTTTGAAAGTGAAAAATTACCAATTGTCAGCGGTGGAGCATCTTTAAGTGAGTTACCATGCTAACTAGACTGTTACCAATATGTACAACATTACACCATAGAACAGCCTCGTTAAGTGACAGTTACCATGCTAACTAGACTAAGTGACAGTTACCATACTAACTAGACTGTTACCAATATGTACAACATTACACCATAGAACAGCTCATTAAGTGAGTTACCATGCTAACTAGACTGTTACCAATATGTACAACATTACACCATAGAACAGCCTCGTTAAGTGACAGTTACCATACTAACTAGACTGTTACCATTATGTACAACATTACACCATAGAACAGCCTCATTAAGTGACAGTTACCATGCTAACTAGACTGTTACCAATATGTTCAACATTACACCATAGAACAGCCTCGTTAAGTGACAGTTACCATGCTAACTAGACTGTGACCAATATGTACATTACACCATAGAACATACTCGTTAAGTGACAGTTACCATGCTAACTAGACTGTTACCAATATGTACAACATTACACCATAGAACAGCCTCGTTAAGTGACAGTTACCATGCTAACTAGACTACGATGCATTGTTATCCATTGTTCAGATCCAAAGAAACTGAAAGCGTGAAGATAGTATTTCCCGGCACCTATTGCGATGATGGTGCTCCACCGACAAACAATCAATAATCAGCTGATGATGTGCCCTTTCTGGACTGAAATCTTAATGTAAACGGCAAAAGCTGTTCTTTTTAACAGATGTTTTGGATGCGGTGTCTGTTACATATTACATTAATAATGTCAAATTGTCTTTCTCAGTGTAGGCTTATACTGGTACACGATAAAATTTGTTACATAGAAGACGCGATTTTAATGTCAGAGGGACCACTACTGACGGTGGACAATTAAGTGTTACTATTTTAGGATACATTGCGACTGCTAGAAGACAAAATTGCATAGCATGATGTTCTTCACCAACATTGGCGACGAGAATTAATGTGAAAAATACTACAAACCTCAAACCTACATACTCAAACCTGACATTTTCTGTGATAATGCAATCTTTGATTCATCTCATATATCTTATAGTTTCTTCTGCTTTGTTATAAATACATATAACCTAGGTGTGAAAACAGCTATGTGCGGTCACAACCAAAATGTGATGTCACAACCAAAATAAGATGTCACACAATTACCAGGGTAAACTGCAGAAACATCAAGATTCTGCTAGGATTTCACATGTCTTTCTCTTGCCCTAGACAGGGATATCCACAGTTTTACCATTGTGAGATTTTTCTATCTCACCCTAGGGTAAAGACAAGCTCCAAGAGATCTTTGCACATGTTCAACAATTGTATGACGTCACAACGACAGTATCATGATGTCGCGGTAATAGTATTATAACGTCACGACAACATGAAATGACGTCACAAAGACAACTATCCATTGAGGTTACGTCATCCTCGCTTGCATAAGTGACATCTGTATTTGAGACACAAAGTGGTGCACAGGGGAAGAGAAAAAGAATCATTCACCCTCATTGGGGTGAGACAGGCGATCTCAACCCTTGGGATAAGATTCTTATAAGCTGTCAAACACTCGACAAAGCCTCATGTTTGACAACTTAAGAATCTTACCCCTTGGGTTGAGATTTTCCTGTCTCACCCTAAAGAGGGTGAAATATTCTATTATTCCCAGAATCAGAATTGAAAGATTTTGCAGATATCTTGAGTTTTACAAACAACAAGGTGATCAATAGAATCTAGCACAAGTGCCTGTTTTATAGGATACGTAGTTAATAAACTCCTTAATAATTCTATATCCCACTTGTCTAAAAAGCTCTTCTAAATGATTGAATTTGTTACATGTTTCATGATCACTCAAGTGAGATCCTTTATTCAAGTAATAAACAATTCACTATCGTGATGAAGTTTCATGAAATTCATTTTTATTGCCAATGATATTTTTGCCCCAATATTTTATCACTTGCAAACATTAAAATTTCATAACAAAAATCACACATTCTACCTCTATATATTACAGCAACACTATGAAGTGTTAATGAACTGTAGTTTTTATGACAATATATAGACTACTACAACACTATGAAGTGTAAATTAACTGTATGTTTTATGACAATATATAGACTACAACAACACTATGAAGTGTAAATTAACTGTATGTTTTATGACAATATATAGACTACAACAACACTATGGAGTGTAAATTAACTGTATGTTTTATGACAATATATAGACTACAACAACACTATGGAGTGTAAATTAACTGTATTGTTATGAACAATATATAGACTACTACAAATACTATGAAGTGTAAATTAACTGTATGATTTATGACAATTTATCGCCACTCGGACAGAAATGTCCCCAAAGATTGGCGGAGAGCCGTCACGTGGTGACCCCCTAACACTTTATAGGGGGTCAGTAAATTTTATTATGGTGCAATATGGTGGCTGTCGCCCTCGCTTCAAAATTTAAACACATTCTCTTCAACTAAATATACCACTTCATTACCGTAAAACTATATATTACTTGTTAAATTTTTGTGGTTAAAAATAATTTTAATCGTTTTAATACTTCAAATTAAATTAAATGCATTTTTTTTAAATACGAGTTGCTTCCCTACGCCAGTTTGAAAGTTGATGACGCGGCGGAAGTCAAACGTAGCGATTCAAGCGTTTTCTAGACTGTGATTATAAACAAATGGAGGTTTCGGACACACAGATCAATCCTCACTCTACAACCAATTTATCGGCATAACTTTTCAGTGGTTATCTCAGCAAGAATGCACAGATGATCAAGGAGATTGTGCTTAAAATGTTAGATGGATGTTTGTGTCACTCTTGTTTGTGATGCTTTCAATATACAGACGGTCTGGTGTAATATTGAGGTAGGCCTAAACTGTGTACATAGGAATGTCGAACTTATTGTTGATTTATGAATTATTCAGTATTATTCTGCAGGTTCCTTATACAGTGTATTTGAAAATCTTGAAATTAATAAAATGAATAAATAAATGTATTAGCCTACTGAAGTAGGCCAATTATTTTAAAAGTGTCGATTGTTTGTTATCATTTCGCCAGTATGATTTAAGTTTGATTTTATATTCTTGACCAAACAAATACTATGAAATAGGAAACAAAGAATTAATGAAACAATTAAATGGTCCTCGATGCGATAAATTCGTTATATATTCAGTTACTGACCCCCTATAAAGGCATAGAGGGTCAGTAAGAAGTATAGGAGGCTCGAGCTACGCCCTTGCCCCCTATAAAATCTTACTGACCCTCTATGCCTTTATAGGGGGTCAGTAACTGACTATATAAACTATATAATATAGACTACTATATAAACACTATGGAGTGATAAATTAACTGCATGTTTTATGACAATATATAGACTACTATAACCACTTATGGAGTGTAAATTAACTGCATGAGTTATATGACGATATATAGACTACTATAACACTATGGGTGTAAATTAACTGTATGTTTTTATGACAATATGTAGACTAACTACAATACTATGGAGTGTAAATTAACTGTATGTTTTATGACAATATATACGACTACTACAATACTATGGAGTGTAAATTAACTGTATGAATTTATGACAATATTATAGACTACTATAACACTAAATAGTGCTAATTAATTTCGTTTTATGACATTTAGATATACACCGCGCGTATGGCAGTTCCTAACAGTGGACCCGCGATAATCCGGACGCCGGTAGTCCGGAAAACTCACAATCCGAACGGAAATGTCAGGAACAGATTTCCGTAACGTTATTTATACCCACTAGTCCGGAAATTCGTATTTCCGAATCCGGAACTCCATTTTGGGAACGGAATGTCATTTTCAGTTAATAAATTCCCGCAATTAATCCGGACAAATTTGTTGTCGCCACGTGCCGAGAAAATCCAAGGCCAGCTACAGTCATGTGTACAATACACACAATCACTTGACACTGAGTGGTGTGTTGTCATAACGACGGCTGCCAGATCATAGCACACGGGCATTTACCTGAACACCTTTCACACGGGTACATGCAGTCATGTAACGGTCATTGGTTTTCTATGGAGATCAAATTCAGTGTTGTTATTGAGATACGCAATATATGTTTAGCCACACGCTTTAGACATGCAGTTTGACTGCGTGGGTACCCATCTGAGATACACTCTCACCTGCGCATCAGCAAATAATCGCCATAGATATCAGATAAAAACATTATACTCAAAAAATTAAAATGATGTGTGATCTATATCTAAATTCATCGCTATACCTAAAAAGAGAGCATATACTCAATATCGAATGACGACCATATTGTGCACGAAGTTAGACGTGAACGGGCGCGTGGTTGTTACAAACGTCTGTAAATCAGAAAGCAAAGACTTGTAGAAATGGTCATTAAAAACACACATTATACAAAATAACAATTATATGAGTTCATAAAATGTTCACAACTATTTGTTATCATAGTTTTTTTATGCCAAGAACGTAGATGATATTGATCCATTGTTAGGCAATTTGCCGTACGACAGATCAAGAGTGGGATACGTAGCTATATGCATACATAGTACACAATTAACAATGGCTTAGGTTTCGTATTTTGAAGAAGAAATACGTTTATTCAATATTTTTAACGTAATGATATAAAAATACCTATAAAATCATAACAAACGAAGTATTAATTATGATACACGTATCATTACATAAAAGCCTATCATCGATTACAAGGTCAAAGGGGAGCAACTCGTACGTGACAATTTAATTGACAAGAACACGGAATTCGGCAGTCCGAAAACTCGTAATCCGGACGGTTAGGCTGGAACGAAGGTGTCCCGGATTATCGAGGGTCCACTGTATATGTAGTCTACGAGTTACCTGATCCCGGTATAGAATTCCTGTATAACACCTGGATTTGATCTAGATCTATAGATGATGTCCTTACAAGATGCTATAAACTTTTCAGAGACACCTGAGCTCAGATTTAAAGCAATAATTGAAATGTGGATATTATTATTATTAAACCTACATATGAAGCATCTCGTCTAAATATATGATAACCGTGTATTTAAACTTATGAACTATTAGTTATATCTATATGGCATTGGCTATGAACCAAAGCAAGCCTGATAGAACCTTTATAGGTCAAATGGTCAAAGATGTAGGTTGCAATGACCTACATTGTTGCAATGACCTACATTGGAACAAGACAGATGCCATTTCCACTAGGCGCTGAAACGATTAGTCGAATAGTCGGAGGCGATTAGATTAATGAAGCGAATTGCTAATAATCGATTAAAGATTTTATTAATCGTTAATCGTAACATGCATAGCCAGTGCATTGTAAGCTGACTAAACACGATCATGGATTTCTGAGTAAGCCATTCCGACTGGAGTTTCATCTCTTCATGTACATATTTTGAACTCAACAAAGCATAAATGATGTGAGAAATACTTGTTAAATTACGTCTCTGTGGAAGTTAAAGTCATTAATCAATGAAAAAGTGGATGTCGTGAGAAAGCTTGCAACACGCTGTTCGCCAATTTTTACTAGCGATCGACTCCATGTTGTTATGCACGGAGGCCTAATCGCCGCCGGGACGCTCGGGAGCGGAAGGAGCAGTAATCTTGAACATTTAAATTTTACTATTGCATGTGTTTATCATATAAAAAGAAAGTTTTTGTTCATATTCTAATTGAATAATAAGAGTTGTTGATATTTTATTTTTTTGATCAAGGAAATAAAAAAAGTTCATTGACGAAAATTTGGTCATGTCGCTCCGTGGCGGCCAGATTTGATTGATTAGTCGTACGTGTGAAGGTCACGTAAAAACAGCAGGTTAGCAGACTTGATTTAAACGATGTTACGGAAGACAACACAGGAACGGAATTCAGAGCTTATTTGGGATAAAATATGTTTGTTTTGTCAATAAATCTTTTCTTATTTGTTGGTAGGCTTATATTATATAAGGCATGTCCTCTGTCATATTATACGGTAGGTGTATTATTAGTTGATAACAAAAACATGGCAGACGTTTTCAGTAGTGAAACAATATAGTTGCCTTCAATTCAAACGATATAATCGATTAGTAATCGCATTACATGTCACCGAATAATCGAATACAAAAATCACTATCGTTTCAGCTAGGGCTGAAATGATTAGTCGAATAATCGGAGGCGATTAGATTTAATGAAGCTAATTGCTGATAATCGATTAAAAGATTTTATTAATCGTTAATCGTAACATGCATAGCCAGTGCATTGTAAGCCTGACATAAAAACACGTTGACAGATCATGGATTTCTGAGTAAGCCAATCCGACTGGAGTTTCATCTCTTTATGTACATGTTTTGAACTCAACAAAACATAAATGATGTGAGAAATACTTGTAAATTACGTCTCTGTGGATGTAAAGTCATTAATCAATGAAAAAGTGGATGTCATGAGAAAGCTTGCCAACACGCTGTTCGCCAATTTTTCCTAGCGATCGACTCCATGTTGTTACGTCACGGAGGCCTAATCGCCGCCGGGACGCTCGGCCATTTAATTAATCTTGACCATTTAAATTTTTACTATTGCATGTGTTTATCATATAAAAAGAAAGTTTTTGTTCATATTCTAATTGAATATAAGAGTTGTGATATATTTTTTTTTTTTTGATCACGGAAATAAAAAGTTCATGGACGAAAATTTGTCATGTCACTCCGTGAGCGGCCAGATTTGGTTGATTAGTCGTACGTGTGAAGGTCACGTCAAAACAGCGGGTTAGCAGACTTGATTTAAACGATGTTACGGAAGACAACACAGGAACGGAATTCAGAGCTAATTTGGGATAAAATACGTTTGTTTTGTCAATAAATCTTTTCTTATTTGTTGATAGGCTTATATTATATAAGGCATGTCCTCTGTCATATTATACGGTAACGTTAGGTGTTATTATTAGTTGATAAACATGGCGGACGTTTTCAGTCAGTAGTAAACAATATAGTTGCCTTCAATTCAAACGATTAATCGATTAGTAATCGATTACATGTGACCGAATAATCGAATACAAAAATTACTAATCGTTTCAGCCCTAGTTTCAGCCCTAATTTCCACTGTAAGGTGACCTTTAGCTAGAACTCCTGAACTGCAAAACACAAATATGAAATGTAATTGGCAAGCTTTCTATAAGATTCATTATACAACTTATGTTCAGAAGAAACTAAATTTCCTCAGGTAACCGGTGTGGAACTAGAATGTCTAAAACTTCCGGCCTCCATATAAAATATAGTAAAATTTGCCTTAGAGACTACCTCTGTAAAAAGACACCTGTTTATTAAGACCACTTTTTAGTCCCAAGTGACCAATTTCAACACAATCTTACCTGCATATAAAGACCACCTGGCTTTAAAGTCCACTTTCCTACATCCCTATGGTGGTCTTTATAGGCAGGTTTGACTGTACAAGAAGGATGCTCCCATATGGAGTGTAGATACAAGCAAACAGAACATATTTATTTTGCATGATCATTGAAGGATGTGAAAAGTTTATAAGTGAAGGAAAGACGGCGTAACCAGAGAAATCCACTGACCAGCAGTCAGTACCTGCCAACTTCCTGACATGGGATTCAAACTCACAACACAGAGGTGAAGGGCTTGTTGGAACATTTTAACTACTCTTCCACCACAGTCTACCGCCCTGAATATAACAGGTCTGGATGGTAGGAACGGACAGGAGTGGTAGAGGAAGGTGACATCATGATCAATAACATGTACATTGAAAGACAGCTGGGGAATTTCACACACATACTCCACTTACAAGTAAATAATATGATCCAACTCAAGGACACAAGACATTACCCAAACTCTACTGTACCTGGTGCTCCCGTTACATTCCTGTAACTTCATCACCACCACACATATACTGAAATTAATTCTGCTTCTCATATGCAAGCTGAACATAAGCAAAGTACTTGTAGCATGCATCCTACAATTATAGAACCATTACAAATCTACTTCCGACCATTAAAACCACTTACAGGTGCCAACAAATTAACTCAACGCAGGTTTTAGTAGTAATCTCGTCAGAAGACATTGTCTTAATACAATCAACAGATAGTCTAACCTTAATCACTTTGTGGTGAAGCCACTTTCCAAGATTGCTCGTTCTTCTTTAATGATTGTGGTACTATATTCTCCAGTATACGACTTACATTTCTGGTAAGGAAGATCAGTGTTAGGTTTTTCACTTTCTCAAATTAAGAAGAACATTAATAAGCGTATATCCTATTTGCAGTTGTACAATAGATAGGTATCATTCCTTATTGTGAACTCCACTCTGTCTTTCACAGAAGTATTGCTAATTATTGCCCAGAGTAAGACATTAATCAATTTTCAAAAGAGATAAAGAGACAAAACTATACAATTTTCAAAATTCTGCATTTAAGCCAACATAAGAGAGATATCCACTTACAGAAACAAGACGCTTATTGGGTTGAATACGGTACGTTTGGTGTCTGACCATTTTTAACAAGATGTGATTTCATTTCAAAATCAATCATCAAATTATGTGAAATTGTCATGATTTTTTAAAACTGAAAATCTCTGCTATTAGTCAAAACTTATGAATGATTATCATACTACAGACCTAACAAAACTTAAAGCTTCCTGAATATTCAAAAACAAGTGAATTATGCTTTGCAGATTAAAGTGTTGCTCCCCTATGCACTTTCAATTGAGGGATTTATAATGGTACACACCAGTAGAATTATGGTGATATGTACAATAGTCCTTTATCTGTCAACAAACCTTGAACACCATAGGCTAGTTTTTTAATAAGTTGGTCCTAAACCATAGCATGGCACACCCCTGGGAGACGACAGTTACTCAAGTCGTCAACCTATCACTAATTGTGCCATTTAGCCAGTGTCTGTCGTCTCCATTATCACTAATCATTCCACAAATGTATCTTGAATGACAAGCATCCTCAATAACTCTGTAAGCTTGTTACCACGACAGCAAGCAATCACCATGCCACCAACTATCTCTTAACAAACAGGTGTGATTTATTCAGTTCTTGAAGAAAAATATATATATATACGGTGGACATGAGTAACAGTAAAACTTTCAAATATACATTTTTGAACACTTATTTCCACGAAAATAATAATTTTGTGATTTCGACGGACACTGATTTTATTGCTAAAATGTATTCACAACAATTAGTAACGATTGGTTTGTCATATCACTTCTTTAATATTATTACAAAATCTTTTAAATGCAGACTGAAACTACAAATATCCCTTAGGTTTTTTTTTCTAGAGCAAATTGATTTGTAGCTTACTTTGGGCACTGCGTTTGGTGAAAGGTTAGTCTAAATCTGGGGCCATTAAACACCCCCCCCTATCTTCACAATTTTCTTGCACCCTGGGAATTTAATTGGTCAAATACATTAATATGTATTCATTAAAAGTTACCACTGTGTAATGATGTGAAATTGACAGGTTTATGTCCGGTTTTTAGCACTGTTAACCAACAATGATTCTTCTGCTCTCCCTATCATGTTACCTAGAAATTTGAATGAGTATCCCTTGGACAGGGTAATAGCTGGTCAAAGTTTTAATGATTTTGACATTTTGAATACCGGTATTAATTCAAGGTGAGTAGTCAGGGGCTTCAAAATGAAGAAAGGGCAATTAAAAAGGGCACTTATTGGTTTGAATAAGGTATTTCATAATTCAACTGTTCTGTATTTCCATTATCTTCCCTTGTGGGTAGATAATACTTTTCAGTGAAAATGATGGCGAGTTTTGCTCACAATGGATACCTATCTACAAGGGAGGTAAATCTGTAATATGTAAAGGCAGAATGCTACATTACCAGAGAATTACAGACGTGTCTTAAAAGGTTCAAAGTGAATAGTCGGGCAAAGAAAACCAGTCTAAATGCGTTCATTAGCCTTCCAAAAGTTATCACATATTAATACGAAGGTCAAGTTCTGCTTAGTTTCCCAGTTCTGGCCATTAAAGTAAAGAAAAGTTAAAAGCATTGAAAGCGAGGCTGCGTGGAAATGTAACCACTGACCTAGTGAGCCGGGAGGACGTTTTAGAATTTCCATACTTTAAATTAATTTCTCTGTACACAGACAGATTTTGACGAGAGCTTTTATTTTTCTATTTCATAAGAAATTATACTGGATACATTCACACCATTTTTACCGACTTTAGCCATCCTTGCCCGACTGTTCACTTTAAATATTTTAAGAAATGGAAACAAAAATTAAGGCGTTTATTGGGACTACTAGGGTATAGTGTAGTGATTAGAGTAGAAGTTATTGAGTGTCGCTATGGGGCAAATTATCACTCCGTTCGAACAAGGTTAATAACAGTATGATTTACAGGGTTGTTTTCATATCCTTGATTTTTACATCAATTATTGAAGTCATTACAGGTCAGCGGGGTCGTAAATCTTTAGTAATTAAAATGTTAAAGCCATTAGATTAACGACGGAAGTTTATACCATCATCAGGATAACAAATCCTAAACTCATTACACAACGATCAAATTCATCGCTTCGGATTCATCAACATGAGAATGCTACCGATTCTCATTTCCATTTTTATTGGAAGGAATGAAATTTGTACTTTTTAATTTGAAAATCAATCGGCTTTAGAGGGAATGGGAATGCTGTGATTTCCTCACTTTTTACAACTCTGCTTCCTCATTCTACTAGCTACCTTGGTAATTCGGGGCTGAAGACAGGCATTAAAAGATCACTGTAAAATAGTCACAAATCTAGAGATCAACATCCTAGTTATATCACAATGTATCTGCAGACACCAACTCAACAACATCCTATTTATTAAATAATAGAATATATAATGTGAATTAAGGACTGGAATTAGTTTTTTTCCCATATTTATCTTTAGATTGAAATAGCCTTGATTACTACAACCTTATTCTTTAGTTTATGAAAGTTTTTATGTGTTCAAATGATAGCAATCTTCGATTTTCATTTGACAATGCTATATACTGTAACAAATGTATTTCCTATTTGCATATTGCAGAGTTATCTGCCCTTGCAGTAATTATAGGTATTGATTATGACATCATGTAGCTATAAATGAGCAATTCATAATAAATTTTAGAGAAAATAATGGGTTTCACTCAGAAAATAAGGACACCACAATCAGAAACTACCCACAAGGGGAAATTATTCTGTAATATGCAAAGACACTCAATTTATGTAACTCACAAATGGTAAAAGTCAAATATTGTATTGGTCCATTGGTTCAAAATATTATGTTTGCTCCATTATGTATCAAGCTTGAAATTATTTCCTATAGAAATATATATATTGAACCTTGAGAATTTTAATAAGATTACCAACTTCATAATATACATCATAAAATTTTTATTCAAAAGGTGCCCCAGACTGGGTTTTTTTTTTTAAACGAACGAAGTGTTTGTTACTATTTTATGTGTCAAGAGCAATTAACTAGAAGAACATAATGATTAGACAAGATATAAACTTGGTACTACTAAAGTTGTTTACTACAAATCTACACTAATCTACACAACTTGTATACTATACTGTATAGCAACCCATATAGCAAAGCATTATTTGAAATATCTCACAGCATTAACAGTAGAAGAAATGATGGTACCTTGAGGTCAACACACAAAATAAATGTCACCACCGAATCAGGAGTATATTTACACTAGTTTTGTTTAATTTTAGTATCAAGCCAGCTCTGATCTAGACTTTTAAACCTCTTATAGATCAGGTATAATCCCCTAGGGCATTTAGTCTGCATTTCTGTTTTTTAACATTAATGCTAGTGTATAAAAATCTTTAAACTGTGTCACACTAGCAGTCCAAAGTTGTTTTATGTGTCTGACCTGGAGAAAAGTTGTTTCCCTTTCTTGGTCACTACTACAGCTCCCTTGTTACCTAAAGATGAAAACCTAATGGCAGACTATCAAACACCTTCACCACTTATCCAGTGGCTACTGTGGCCCTTCGTGACCCCGATTGTAATGTTTATGGTAGAATATTGACCATCATATGGCTTCCATTGTAGTTGAATACTAAAGACACCTAAACCAATACATGGGTAAAGTACAATCTAGCATGGTCAATTAGTCCCAAAACAATGTAAGTAAAGTACAATTTACTGTGGATTAGTCCCACCATCAGGTGATCATTATGACGTCGTCATTTGACATGAGTTTCGTTACGTCATAATCACCAGATGGTGGGACTAATCAACAGTAAATTGTACTTTACTTACATTGTTTTGGGATCTTGAAACCCTTGTATTGGCCACTGTGCCCTTTGTTACCCAGATTGGAATATGCTTATAGTATGATATAAGACACCTTAACTACTTGGCCATTGTGGCCGCCTGTGACCGAAACTGGAAAGTTTATAGTAGAATGTCAGACACCGCAACCACTTGGCCACTATAGCCCCCTTGTGACTCAAAGATGTAGAGATGATGGTAGAATGTCAGTGGTTTTTTTTGGTCGAATCTACAGCCGAACTTCGGCTGTTTCCCCTAGCCAAAAAATGCCTTATTTTCCCAATTTTGAAGTCATATTTCCCAATAAAAACTTATCAAAAATGACATTAATCATTTGTGTTGATAATTTGTACCAGATCTCCATTTCTTAAATTTGTAAATATATTATACATTACTTAAACAAATAATATAATTTGGGATTAGAAACAATTTTTATTTCACAAAATGAAAACAAAATCGCTAGGTGCACCTCCAGTTCAGAGACGTTTTACAGGCATTCAAGCTGATTGAAACAATAGTTAAATGCTTTTAAGTTATTTAACAATGTTTCCAGAGTTAACTTACATTATTAGTCATCTAATTATTATATTTTCGACATAATCAAGGAGTTTTTCTGTGTAAAAACGATCTCTGTTCAAGGTAGGAAGTAGCACTTGGGATCTAATAATGGAGCCGGAATCCTGTTTCCGGAATTCAGGAATTTAGAAAAAAGATAATAGAGAAACAAACAAAAAAAGTTTTAAAAATGCAGAAAGTGTTGCAAATTAATTGTTTTATTTTTCTTCTAATAATAGAAGGAAAACATATTGTGAAATAGAATTAGAAATGCTTTTTAGATAATTCTAAAAAAAAAAAATTTTTAATTTTCTAGTAAGTACAGTACAGCGATAAAAAAAAGAAGATTTTTTGGGGGGCAAGTACAGGAATTTAATTTTGAGCAATTGCAAGTGAATTATTGGGCTCTACTTGCATGGGACAAGTGATTTTGAAAACTTTTTACAACCCGGAATTTTTTCCCCAATTTCTTCCAAATTCCGAGTTATTTTCCCAATTGAAAAGGCATGGGCTGTTGAAAATAGTAAGTGAAAAAAACACTGAATGTCAGACACCTTAACCACTTGGCCACTATAGCCCCCTTGTGACTCAAAGATGTAGAGAAGATGGTAGAATGTCTGACACTTTAACCACTTGGCCACTATAGCCCCCTTGTGACTCAGAGATGTAGAGATGATGGTAGAATGTCAGACACCTTAACCACTTAGCCACTATAGCCCCATTGTGACTCGAGCTCAGAGATGTAGAGATGATGGTAGAATATCAGACACCTTAACCACTTGGCCACTGTAGCCCCATTGTGACTCAAAGATGTATAGATGATGGTAGAATGTCAGACACCTTAACCACTTAGCCACTATAGCCCCATTGCGACTCGAGCTCAGAGATGTAGAGATGATGGTAGAATGTCAGACACCTTAACCACTTGGCCACTGTAGCCCCATTGTGACTCAGAGATGTATAGATGATGGTAGAATGTCAAACACCTCAACCACTTAGTCACTATAGCCCCATTGTGACTCGAGCTCAGAGATGTAGAGCTGATGGTAGAATGTCAGACACCTTAACCACTTGGCCACTATAGCCCCATTGCGACTCAAAGATGTAGAGATGATGGTAGAATGTCAGACACCTTAACCACTTGGCCACTATAGCCCCCTTGCGACTAAGAGATGTAGAGATGATGGTAGAATGTCAAACACCTTAACCACTTAGCCACTATAGCCCCATTGCGACTCGAGCTCAGAGATGTAGAGATGATGGTAGAATGTCAGACACCTTGACCACTTGGCCACTATAGCCCCCTTGTGACTCAAAGATGAAGAGATGATGGTAGAATGTCAAACACCTTAACCACTTAGCCACTATAGCCCCATTGCGACTCGAGCTCAGAGATGTAGAGATGATGGTAGAATGTCAGACACCTTAACCACTTGGCCACTATAGCCCCATTGTAACTCAGAGATGAAGAGATGATGGTAGAATGTCAAACACCTTAACCACTTCGCCACTATAGCCCCCTTATGCCACCCATATGACCCAGATTGGAATGCTTATGGTAGAATATTGGTAATTCTCTATATGGCTTCCCTTGTTGGAAAAGCTACTACACTAGTCGTAAACTTTTACTATCCCTTTCCTTCCAGTTGTACAATGTAAAGCTGATATTAAATGCTTGTTAATGTACAAGTTGATGGTCCTATAGTATTGATGATGCCAAACCTCAGATACTGAAGACTGGATCAGAAAGTTACCTGGATTTGACCTAGATTTCTGTGACAAGTATTGTCATAAGCTCAACCTTTCTCACCTGTTCCCCGTCCCTTCTTTGGAGAGTGACCTTAACAAGCTTTCATCTGACCATTCTGATCAAGCAGTATATAATCTATATTTCTGTTAGGCCAACATATCATAATCAAAAGAATTGTACATAAAACAAAACAAACAGGTAATGAAGCATATAATGTCTGTGATAATCTCTTGGGACAATTCAGTGAACTATTGGATGATGACAACGATCTATCTACTCCAGCCTAAGGACATCTCATAAACCGATATTGATCTAATGTAGATAATAAATGGACTGGAAAACTGTAAAATGAACTGGAGGTGGACATCCTCATGCTCGGCCATCATTTATAGATAATTTAATGTTAACTCTCAAAGGATTCACACTTTCGCGCTAATCACAGCAAATTATTTCAGAAGAAATCCCTCTACTGAAACAGCCAATTATAAAAGTTCACACATTTTTCTCATGAAGAGGGCTTTCAGCTAGAAGAAGAAATATTAGCTTTGAGGGACAAAATTTGCATCAATGACTTTAACAGAATAATTACATTATTCAGCAACTTAAAGTTATAGGTACAAGATATATATAGATCAACACAGCAGCATTATACGATTTCTTGAAAACATCTTCATCATTTGATATTGTTTTGTTTTTTTTCATTTGTCTCCTATTAACAGTCAGGGTCAATAAAGGATTTGTGAAATTTAAATGGTGAAGAAAAGCTATATTAGAGTTATACCAAGCAAACCAACAGCTAGTACCTGGAACCCTCCCCCCACCCTTCTCCAATCCGCAATTAAATTATCTTTATGTAGCAAAATGGTTTTACTTTATATTGTCAAGATGTAAAGACCATCAGAGAGATTGAATTGTATCACCATACAGTTCTTTACAGAAAGGGTTTAAATGACAGCCTGGGAGTAACATACTGGACAATAATTTTGTGACATATGACATTCCCTGCACATTACAAACTTCTAATTCTAGTTTTGTTTCTCTTAATAATATCTAGATGTCAACAAAATTCCAACTGAAAATTTACCTGCATTACATTACCTGAAGACCCTGACACCAAGTGTATTGGTTAATTGTAAAAGTTTTAATTCATTATCATCCTATTATAATACTGAATTACTGTACTATACAAGATAATAGCATGTAGTCATTTCAATTACAGGGACCAATTATCAGTTTCAAACATTGTTGATTATCTTACTTTGTTTCAACTGATAATGGATATATATATACATATATAGCTATATACAACAATTTGAAACATTGTATAGGACTGATACAATGTAATGTTTATAACTGTCATACATTGTACAATACAATGTTAAGCTGATTGGGTTTTAAACATTATTACATTTTAATGGAGACAAGACACAATATTTCTTTATCTATTTCTAAGTAATATAACTCAACTCAGAACAACAATAGGATTTCGCATAGCAAGTCATGCATGAAAACTAATAAGAACTTTTTATTTGTCCAGTATCAAGGAAGAAGCATATACCTTAACAATGTCATGCTCTAATAAACACTTACAACAACTGTTTCCATTTGCCAATATGTATAATGATAATATATAATATGTAATTTAAGACGTTGGAGTTGTCTAAGCTAAGCTAAACAAACCCCACCCTTACAAGTATGCATGTCTTGCATGACTGTGTGCATGTGTCACAATTTGGCATTTTTTTCGCAATGACAGT
Source organism: Argopecten irradians irradians (assembly GCA_004382745.1). Classification (NCBI taxonomy): domain Eukaryota; kingdom Metazoa; phylum Mollusca; class Bivalvia; order Pectinida; family Pectinidae; genus Argopecten; species Argopecten irradians. The sequence goes on along the minus strand of SAYR01022745.1, from coordinate 582,155 downwards.
TCAGTGAAAGTCAACCAGATATGGCGAACTTATTGCACAACGGATCTAGGTGAAGCGTGACCGACCATAATACGGAATACACAATATATATTGGCTACATCAGTCTGCACTTCCTACTCGTGCACGTGGTCAATGGAATGGATGTCCATTGCGCGTGCATAAGTTACACCTAACATAGTATGCGTTGTCAGATAGAAACAGTGACAAGAGACCCTAGTAGCGTCAAGACGTTCAAGTGGTCTTTATATCACCGGACGGTACCGTGATTTTTAACGTTGTCTTGTCGCCTTGCAGCGAGCACCAGCCGAGTTAGACAGAAAAATAAGTGGTGCGCCATTGTTGAAGCTCTGATACACTGGAGCATGGACTAGACCAACTAATACTTACACGACCATTCCATAAGCCCCCTCTCCGATATACTGGAGTTCTATGTACCGCGGCCCGACGTGGAACTCCTGTCCCTTCACAACCGCTACATCCATCGGGTTGCTCGCCATTTTGAATGACATTCACAGTGAGTGTAGTAAGCATGATCACGTGATGTATTTGGATTGACGTCACGGGCACTTCACCGCTGGCTATTGCAATTATAATTTTAACGCATACGTACGGGCATTTAGTTTCAGTAAATGTGCACTATTACAAACACAGCATGCATATTTTATCAGTATAAGTTAAAGAAAATAATCAATTTTATAAGATATGGGATGGTTTATTGTATTTGGTTTGTTTTTCTTTGAAAACACACCATCTTGACAGACACAGTGTACTGAGTGTTTACAGCATGACAGCTCATAACACAACACGCCCTAAAGTATACATGTCTGAATGATTTTTAATATTAAATTGTAGTAAAAGAAGATGTTCATATGAACCTTTTTAATTAATTATCCTTCCTGTTCGCATACTTCACCACACCATTATATTTATCAAATTTCACGTATTATAAAATTGGACAACGCGCGCGAACGTTAATTGATGAGGTGAAACGCCAACCAGTTGTCTCCCTTGCATACAAATCGAAAATTATAAACTATAAATGTCACATTTCCTGTCAGTCAAAAGCCCACTTTCTTTCAAAAACGACTTTTATTTTTTTAAATGGAAATGTAACACGCGATTGATAATTTTGTCGTGTCGCAATTCGCATGGCATATCTGTGCTGTTTATTTCCAGAAATGGAAATATGATACATGGTCTGAGAATTAGTACAGTTTATATCAATTTGGACCCACCAGAGTTGCCATTGACCATTTTAGACCACGGACATTTGCAGACTAAAAAAGTAATCTGAAAGCATGTTTTGGTAATATATTGACTTAAGAGAATATTACCAAGACGTCTAATATTAAAATATGTATTAAAAACAAAAATTCGTGCGCAAGTGTTTTAGATTTGAGACGTCCTATCCATGAACGTACAGTTTAATTATTACTGCTGTATACCTTTATCGAATACTTATGATTGTATATAATATTGTAAATATGTTTTCTCTATGCATCTATTATGAAAAAAAAAGAAATATAATGAATTTGACTTTGAATTTACACGACTCTGGTTGTTAATATGACGTTAAATAATTAATCAAGCACACAAGCAAACCAAACTATCACTGCGCCACACGGCAAAACAGTGAAATGAAGCTCCACTTTTCATATAGATTAGCAGGGAAATTTGTTTGGTGTATGATATTTGATATTTTTTTTTCATTTTTTTTTTTTTTTTTTGTTTCGGAAAGAAAGGGAGTCGATCTTAACTTATTCTCAGATCCATGTGGTTCATGACTAAGCTACATTCCCGAAATTCAAAACGTAATCTCAAAGACAAGGCTTTCACAAAAAGGGGATACAAGATTAAAGTTACAGTGATCTACATGTATGCGAATTTGAGATAAAATCGAACCTGAATATAGAACCATTCAGAGATAGTACTTATCTAATTCTCTGGCGGAACTTACCGTTCAACTTTCTATTGAAAGATATATTTGTTAAAATAACAAGACAATATCAGCAAAATGAAACGAATGATACAATCTTAACAACTGATTCCGTCATATAATAAAAACCTGTATGAATCATTAATACGAGGGACACTATTACCATAGTTATAATGTCATTATCACTAAAACACGTTTATAATGAGCACGCTTACAACCAACTAATGATTACAACGCAGTAATTTTTACCCCTACCAAGGTTCCTATAAAGGATCATATACAATAACGAACTATGTTTATAACGAAGCGATTTTGATGGTTCCGGAGATTCGTCACCAATATCATCATGATACAAGATTGTATGTCTTTGGTGCCCTGCAGTTAGGGCGTTAGAATTGTACTTGCTGTCCTTATTGCATGATCGTAAAAGGCGACATAATTTAGGATCTTATCTTTTCTCTCCTTCATACCAAACTTTGTTCTTACTAATGTCTCCCTTGACACCGCCTCACGTTTAGTCTTCTGTAAAGCGCTCGCCCCGTTGAGGTAGGCTCTGTGTTGTTTTATCCCTGTCTGAGACACATCAAAGTCTATAAAAGTGGTAGTTTCTGCATTTAGCATAACGGGAGTGGATCGACTGGTTCGCCCGTTGTTAGTATAATGTGACCAGGTGGGGTATGTTGCTTTGTGTCTTCGGCAGCATGCTTCAGTGATATAGCACTATAAAAAAGGCAAAGTTCCACTATACAAGAAGACACAACATGAATAATACATAAATGATAAAGTCAGTTATCAGGCCCCTGTGTATGGGATACATTGTGTAAGTAATATATATAGAGTACAGTGATTTAACAGGTTCCTGTGTATGTGTTATGTGTACGTAATACAGACAGACTACAGTTATTTATAAGAACCTTGTGTATTGGATGTAAAGAATGTAATACAGATAGACCCATAGTGAATTACCACGCCCCTGTGCATTTGACTTAAGACTTAAGTGCGTTTTACCAGGCCCTGTGTATGGAGTACATTTGTATATGTGTACGCAATATATAATACACTATAATGATTTACCAGGTCCCTGTGTATGTAGATCATGTACGTAGTAAATTACCTGACCAATGTTCATAATTGATTCCATTGGTAGTAAAAGGGTACACAACTTTTTAAATCCAATTTAGCTGAGATGAATTCTGTGTACAAATGGATTATTTTTGAAATAGTCTTTGAAATTGTTGTTTACCACCTTACGATAGATTTTAAAAGCAATCTAAAAGTATTATACTAAATTTGATGTCACAAACGTAGGTCAGTATGTAACATGACTTTGAGACTATAAAAGCTGTAAGTTATAAAACGCTGTACAGACGTATGTAAATCTACTGGGATACAGGTTGGGTATATTGGATGATATATTCACCCTCCGTTAGGATATTGGGGTTAAACGACTTTAACCTCCATTCTAATTGTAAACTCAACATGTCTGTCCTTGAATTACCTTACCGACTGACATCCATATTGAATGGTAGAAGTGGAATTTAAGAGATCGTGTGCAAGGAATTTGAGCGTTACATTTATAACACATAAAATGGTCAATAAATTAATCAATTATCATGGCATTGATAACATTGAGAAGGTATAAGGTTGTTTTAGAACGGTGTGAAACATTTTGGTTGTAGATTTCACAAATGAGTCGATACAATGTACAAGCTTGCAGATGTGTCACAATAATAGCATCACCGACAAAGTCATTTTACTTTTGGTATCATAAATATTGAACAAAAGTTACTGGCATTATAACCGAAAATAGAAATCCAAATGTCGTCAAATTACTATTAGTACTACTTATGACATTTCGTAACTCAGAATGGCGTAGTCCGCTAAACCTGTCTATATTATTAGGTGTTTTTTTGTCTAATATAATAGGCAAAAAAATGAATAAATAAAAAAGGTTTAGCGGACCAAGAATGGCGATGTCCCACCTACACAACTGCCCACTGATGTCCAATATATATGATAGCTTCGATACTCATTAAAATCATCTGTCGCAATTATCACCTATAAAAACATGATGTTATGAATGGAAATCTCATCTCAATAGACAAACATTATTGTACGTGTGATATCAATGGCACAGACACTAATTAAGCACGTATTTGGGTGAAATATTTACTTGCATGAAATTCGTCGATCAATTTTTTTCCTTTCCACTTTGACTCAAAACTGTTTTGTTTCCGCTATAATCATACACACATACTTCTCTTGTGACACCACACATGAGAAAAGACGAGTGATGTAACCAAATGTCGACCAGACACTGTAACGCCCCCCCTGTAGTAGGCCTAACGTTATCTCCTGGGAGTAATACAGTGACCTAGAGAATAGCTTTTATCAAATTTACTATATGTAGTGGTGTAACCAGACTTCTCCCCATGGACACCAGAATTAATTAGGCTTCCGACAGAAACGTGAATTGTGCAATATATGTGTTTGTATCACCACTCTGAAAACGTTTTCCCGCCTCCGCCAACTTTAGTTTACAAGTCCCTGTGTTGGTGATATCGTTCTATCCAATGCTTCCTCCAACATCGTCTCAGATTCCTGTGTTGGTGATATCGTTCTATCCAATGCTTCCTCCCACATCTTCTCAGATCAAAACATGAACCATTTTATCTGATACGCAAGTTTATATTGGCATCACTGATAAATCTCAGATCAAAACATCGATTTTTTTCCTGATGCATGACATCCTCGTTTTCATGTCCTTTAAAACGCCGTTTTCTCCCACCTCCCCTCCTCATATAGAGATCCCAGTGATGATACTGAAAATTGTCTTCCTACCTCTTCTGAGATCTTAACTACGGTTAAACTGATACAATCCTCTGCGCTAATATCACCACTTTCTAAAACCTTCCCCCTCTACGTTGTTGGCGGGTTGATGTGATATTTACTGACCCTTGTGTTGTTTTTTATCATCATTCTCTTCCTACCTCCTTTTAGATCTAAACATGGGCGGAATTATCCTGTATACATATATCGTGCGAAAATTGGTTAGAGTTATCGCATTAGAGACATTTTATTCCAGGAACAACGTCAAGCGATTTAGTAATGATAGAACATATAAATATTTTTGACAGGACAATTATAAAGATAAAAATGACACGAAAAGACAACGCTAAACAATAAAAACCGCGAACCACAAGCAGAAATATATATTTGATAGATTGGTAACTCCTCTGTTTTTACGGTCGGCAGATGTACATCTGTATGTTCTTAACGGGTTTAAGATAAACTCTTAAATAGTTAAATACAGAAGGGTCCAGTTTAATGAACATTCCTTACCTTTAAGGAAAATTCTTTAAAATAAGGATCCTTCCTTAAAATCTCACGGTAATGCTTTCCTATGGAGAAGTTTAGGTTAATTAATGAATCTCTTTAAGTTAAGGAATTTTCGTGAAACTGGGCCCAGAATAACTTGTCAGATGGTTTGAGTATGATTTTGGAAAGATAAATTAACATTGTAACTTTTATAATAATAAAACAAAATGCGCTTCCGGTTTTGAATGTCTGATTTTCGAAGAAAAAAAAACTCAGGTAAAATTGCTTTTTTCATGCTTTCAAAAATCATCATATATACCAAGGCCGTTTTCGATTATGCGGTTTGACTGGTTGGACCTAGTTGTTCGTTTATTAATTAAAGACGGACCTAGTGATTTCATATTGTTTTCAGACGAGCCTTGACAAAGCCCTCACAGGCATGTAACAAAATATGCAGGTCCGTCAGGATTTATACTTGAAATAATGACTTTAACCAACGGTCAAGCCGGTTATTCCGAATAAACGAAAACGGCCCTAAAGATTGGAAACTCCTTCTTTGTCTTTGTTGACAGGCAGAGGGACCTCCGGTTATAGGTATTTTCCCTTGGCTGACTACTTTAAAGTGTAATAAAGCATGATATTTCTGCATCAACACAAAGTTTAAACATTATATCATAGTTTGACGTAACCAGTCTTCCAGATTGATATTAATTTAATTTTCTGCCGCAAGTTTTACAGAACCCAGCAAAAAGAAGGGAAGCAACCCTTGTCTATAAAGTAAAATAAAACTATATCCAGTCAGGTTAGATAACTCTGTTGTACTTACTCTTTTTCCATGAAGCACCTTTACTCGCTCTGATCAAGTAATTTTTTTAAATGGGAATGTAAAATTGCAAAAGTTACTTGCCTGTCGTTAATATTACATTTATCACCACCAAAACAATTTGATTGAAATACTGATAATTTTCATAACGCGTCGTCTTATGTTTCTCGTAATGATCGCTCGTTAGTTGACAATCGCTCCGCCACTGTCACGGCAAACTTCACCGTCAAAATACAGATTAAGCAGGAAAATTACATTTGTTTGGTGCAATTTTCTGATGTCATAATTGTTTTTAAGAAACTTTTTTGTTTTGTTTTGGAAAGTTAGTGGGCCTTTACGATAGTTATAGAGTCATGTCAGAGAAAAAACCAAACAAACAAAACAAAATCCCTTTTAATTTTTCTTTTCTTTAAGTCCGTTAAACCTGTCTGTATTATTAATTTTATTTCTATTATTATTTTTGTTTTGTTTGCTTAACATATATATTAGACAAAAAACAAATAAAAAACTAATGACTAATGATATAGGCAGGGTTGACAGACTATTATAGGAGGATCTGTCTGTATCTGCACGTTGGTTTTTACACAACTGAAAAAATCAGGACAACTTTGGATATTAGTACTACTGATAACATGAAAGGGTAGTTAGTTAACGTACATGTAGCATTAAAACATTGGAACACTTTTTGAAGATGATTAAAAAATCAAAACGTAATGTTTGAATGAGAGGTTTTTCCTGTGCTTTACAAATAAAGAAACATGTCAAAAACATAAATTGTTTGCATAAATATCCACACATAATAAAAGACTTGAATAGTCGATTTTCCAATTATACGAGTCTTAAGCGGCGCGCCTATTTTCTTCAATGACATAAGCGATATGCCAGACATACGCGAAGCGAAAGTAGGTTTTCACTACATGCAGACAATCCGAAACCGGGCCTGAAATGAAGTAAAAATAGGGTAAAACACATTTTACGATTTTCGAAGTCTAAATTTCCTGATACAAGAGTCTTATTGTTGATTTGTTGAGTAGCACCCTGTGAGAGAAGACCCGACCACCTGTAAGCACTAGCAAGATTTTCTACTTAAATTCCACATTATATAATGAGGAACAGAGAACACAATATCTAAAAAGCCAGTTTAAAAGGTAGGAAATCAAACTGCCTAAGGTTGGGTTAGTCTCTGTACATATCTCCCTGGCCAATATGGGTAAGGCGGTCGCGTCAGCGATCGTTCAAGTATGGTGAGTTTGATAAAGCAGGGTCACACTAGAACCCCGCAATATTTTGCTGACCGGGGAAGCAGATTCTTATCTAATAGGCAGACTAAGGGTGGACGTTTCAATGTCAAATAAATGCATTTGGATTTATTGCCTGTTTAAGTACAGCCCGCGTAGCGGCATCAACATTTCGCACTTTTTTCATTCGGATGAAGCGGTATTATCACTGAAGGTTATAGACCTAGTTGTCTCGTTATAAATTTACATTTACACAGAATAGGCGGACCTAGACCTAGTGGATTTCATCGGAAGCGCTACCTCCTCCTAGTGATTTCATATTGTTTTTCAGCGAGCCTTTGACACAAAAGCCCTCACAGGCATGTTTTAACAAATTATGCAAGTGTCCGTCATGGATTTATACATTTGTTTAAAATTGAACTGACTGTTAACCCAACGGTTATCAAGCCTATTCGCCTGTGTTTAATCCGGACCAATAAACGAAAAACGGCCCTAAAGATTGGAAACTCCTTCTTGTCTTGTTGACAGCAGAGGGAGCCTCCGGTTATAGGTTATTTTCCCTTGGCTGACTACTTTAAAGTGTAATAAAGGCATGATATTTCTGCATTCAACACACAAATGTTTAAACATTATATCATAGTTTTGGACCATACCGTTCTTCCAGATTGATATTAATTTAATTTTCTGCCGCAAGTTTTACAGAACCCAGCAAAAAAAGAAGGAAGCAACCCTTGTCTAGAAAGTAAAATTAAAACTTATCCAGTCAGGTTAGATAAACTCTGTGTTTATTACTCTTTTTCCATGAAGCACCTTTACTCGCTCTGATCAATAATTTTTTTAAATGGGAATGTAAAATTGCGAAAGTTACTTGCCTGTCGTTAATATTACATTTTAACACCACCACAAACAATTTGATTGAAATACTGATAATTTTCATAACGCGTCGTCTTATGTTTCTCGTAATGATCGCTCGTTAGTTACAATCGCTCGCCACTGTCACGGCAAACTCTTCACCTGTTCAAATACCAGATTAAGCAGGAAAATTACATTTGTTTGGTGCAATTTTCTATGTCATAATTGTTTTTTAAGAAACTTTTTTTTTTTTTTTATTTTTTTTTTGGAAAGTTAGTGGGCCTTTACGATAGTTTATATAGAGTCATGTCAGAGAAAAAAAAGCAAACAAACAAAACAAAATCCCTTTTAATTTTTTCTTTTCTTTAAGTCCGTTAAACCTGTCTGTATTATTAATTTTATTTCTATTATTATTTTTGTTTTGTTTGCTTAACATATATATTAGACAAAAAAAACAAATAAAAAACCAGT
>SAYR01022745.1:545697-573492 GCA_004382745.1 Argopecten irradians irradians | reverse complement strand
TTTGTTGGGGATCTGCAATAAAGTGAATCGCATGTTTAGTAGCAAAGAATAAATGCCACAGGCACCGTGATTAATTTCCCTACGACAAATCGGCAGTTTGAACCGATGTAAAGTTGTAAATAAGCGAACACAAATATGTTTAAAAACATTATGTGCGAGGGAGAACTAGGACCACAAAACACCCAGATACCCAACCTGCATGTTGACTCCATGTATTGCAATAAAAGCAGGCAAAACCGGAGACCTAACAAGACATCATCAACTTATACCATAGATCTACAATCATGCCATGGACATGTAGGCCTAAGCTCTGAACACGTACAATGTAGCCCACACTCATGCACAGGACTCCTAATCCTCTCATATTGAATTAAGGCATCGTAATTATCGCAGCATTTTATTTTAATCTTCTTTACTAAGAGTACCTCTTATCATGTAAATACTCTCCAATAACACTAGCCTAAACAAAATGCTTACTGATGATTACATATAGAGGATCTTTAATAGACTTACCTTTTTTCTCATTTCCCTCGCACAAATTGATGGATGCAGGCTGGAAGCCTCTATTATCCATATCAACCAATATGCTTATTAAAATAAGTAAATAAATTCCAGTATATCAATGGCTATGATCCTACAATATAGACTATTAGATTTTAAAAAACAAATATTTTTCCATGTTTACATCTAACCATTACCTACAAAAGTTGCTAATACTCCCACGCTATCCCTGCATCATATTTCAACATGTGCGCTCGCAAATTATTCCACCATCCAAGTACTACAGATGATCTTTTACTAGAAGAAATAGCATATTCCTCTATAGTTACTAAATCTTTGCAAACGTGTGCTATAAAAAAACCAAATTCTTGCGCACGAGAGTGACACATGCTACTGTCGGGCAACGATGAATGACCTCATCACAATGGGAGAGACAAATACTCCAAGTGAAATCCATTAGTTCTATTCTATGATGATCAGATCTCAGTTTAACTAATTTATAAAACCCAGTAAGATAATAATCCACCCTCTAACCTCCGTGACGAGTGAAAAGTACTGAGATCGTAGATGGTAGTTCTTTTCTGACCATGAAAGCGTCGACGTCGAACAGTAATTCCTTGTATAGGTATCTATTGTCTGCTGTAGTTCTCCGATGTATAATATTGACAGTTTGTCTTCTGAATTTTCGCTTATACACTGTTTCGCGCGTATGCATTGAGTTGTTATCTTACTGAACAGCGTTGTATGTGGACGCTGGCATATCGACAGACGCTTCTTAAGGAGAGTTAATGATAGAAATAGCCACATGGTGTATTTTGACATGATACATTCAAAGCCTATGTGTAGAAACCTACTCTTGATATCAATCTTTGACTAAAACAAACAGTGTTATGTATAATGTCTTATTAGTGAGCGAGATGCTCGTTCAAATCAACTTTCCATTTAACAAGAGTAAGGTAGTAATCTCTGTGATTTTCTATCATATCAATCCCAGAAGAGCAATTTTTGTTGTTGTGTACAATCACTATTATTTTGCAGTAGATGCATTTGTGACGTTTGCTAATGATTTATATTTTGTTGACTACTACATTGGTTGTCTGCCTCCATATAAAATATTATATTAAAATTTGACAACCCAGGTATCCTGACTTGTAAAGCGTGATATGTTAATGGCCCCAATTGTATAATGCTGAACCGGGACCCATGATTGTAATATGTACGTGGTAACTTGTGACTAAAGGTACGTGAGCAATTTGTAGTCATAGAGTTAAATTATCTTTAATAATCCCAATGAGTCACGAACCTAGCCTTTAGATTTACAAATATTGAACTTTTTAAAATACCGTTTTCTTGGAGACAATTAAGATATTTGATTGTAATCTATGGGACACTGTTACAAGTACACATCGAAATGGTTTCAATAAAAGGTCAGATTAAAAAATGGCTTTGATATAACAAATAATTTCCAAGATTTATTAAAGTAATATTTTTTCTTGAATTCTAAAGAAAAATGACAATCCAAAAATATTTCTTTGTGATGAAATAATTATTTTAAAAGATGCCATTTCTAGAATCGTCCTTTAAACCCCCCCCCCCCCCCCCCCCCTCCCCCTGCCCCCACCACCTCCTAATATACAAGGAGGAGGTTGGTACTTGTTTCAAAGTATCATAATAGTCATCAACATAAATTGCCGTAATATTTTAAAGTGCTACATATATACACACTACTGACAATTTGTATTTTTCCCCTTGTCAAAATTGGAGCAAATTTAATGTTTTCTCAGTTACAAAAGTTACTTTACATACTTTACATCATTACCACCATTCAACTGTACCCAACCGCGATGTGGGTAAACTGCAGGTTTACGTTCTACAAAAAATGGTGACCTGGTTTAGGTCAGATTTCGCCACACCTCAGTTTACATGTGTAGCGGCAATGCTGATACCGTTAAGAAGCTCTGTGCATAAGTCATAAATACAATGTGTTTATACAACTGGCTCTAAATATACTAACTTTCTACATTTTGGAATGGTGGCTGTGCCTCTAACTGCTATAATCTTTATAAAAAGAAGAAAAGGCTTAAATAGGCAAGTTGGGATTATATTATGTGACTTTGTGCGATAATGGTTAAAACATATAGTACCATTATACAATCTTATATTGGTTAATGTGAATAATAAATTTCCAGTCTAGTTGTTAACCTTCACTAGAAATTGACTCTGACTGACTATGTAAACATGATATTCTAACTTTCTCGAGCTCAGAATTCCAACACACGTGCAGTAATGAAACATCTAATTGAATATCGCAATTACGTGGTGTAAACATGTATGGCATTACGCCATTGTTGAAGGAGCTGTACCCTCTTATCAAAGTGTGAAGACCCAATACGAGACCACCATAAACGTAATAATAGACATTCCTTTATTTTGGTGCTGCAATAACGTTCTTGTGCAATCTTAGAAGCAATTCATAGAAAATAAAAAAATCCACCTCAATTGTAAAAATAATTTAGTTCTTATTTTAACATTACAATAATTTGTATATTAACCAAATATATGCGCGTGTGTTACTTTTCGCGCATTCTATATTACTATTTCTGTAAAACCAGCCATTACACCCGAAACAATAAATTGTTTAGAGATATACGCAAGCACTTGCTATATTAAGTGTATAGACAAACTCCGCATTTGAGATTAAATTAAGCTCTTGATAATTTCACACTAGATTTCCTCTTTAGGTAGGACAATTCTAGATTCCCTGTTTGGGTGTATCATAAAAATACTCTATAGATCATCCTTGAAATTCAATATGACAGGTATGATTGTCAAGCGAATAATTAACATTTCTAAGCTAGGATATGTTCAGATGTCTCAGAAATAATTGACTTTATTGTTAAAACTTATAATGCGGATTTTATTGATGCAATGAAAACCTTCTTTTGAATGCATACGTTTCAATGAGGTAGGACTTTTATCTCAATCACTTTCTTTTCCTTGTGTCATTTACATGAGGAAATGCCCATATACACATGTAACCAATTATTGGAAAGTTTCACATTAGATATACCTTTGCTCTATATGCACTATTTTTAATAGACCTACATGCGTTTTATTACAGGTTCCTGAAGAACTAGTACTTGCAGAGACAACCTGGTTCATACTTTGCATATGATAGATTCCAGCCAATGATGTGGACATGATGACAATCTTTATTTGCGCTTCACAAATCTTGTGGTAGCATTAAAAGCTGTCAGTCCCGGCCCATATTTGCAATCTATCTTCCAGATTAATTTCCAACTTCCCATTTTAGGGGCGGTTCTCGATATCCTCAAACAAATTTTTGTGCATAATTTCCAAGATTCTCTATCAATTGTTCTAAGGTTGAATTAAAAATCCATCATGTTCTTATCAAACTAATGACTAATGATATAGGCAGGGTTGACAGACTATTATAGGAGGATCTGTCTGTATCTGCACGTTGGTTTTTACACAACTGAAAAAATCAGGACAACTTTGGATATTAGTACTACTGATAACATGAAAGGGTAGTTAGTTAACGTACATGTAGCATTAAAACATTGGAACACGTTTTGAAGATGATTAAAAAATCAATACGTAATGTTTGAATGAGAGGTTTTTCCTGTGCTTTACAAATAAAGAAACATGTCAAAAACATAGATTGTTTGCATAAATATCCACACATAGTAAAAGACTTGAATTGAAACATTATTTCGTTCATTCATTGACTTTAGTCATACATATATGCCAATAAAATCCCATTTAGCATCTTTTTTATTATTATTATTTTATTATATAAGTGTATTTTGTTGCACGGCATCATTTGTCGGATTATTTCTAAAATTCATTTTTCACATGATGATATATCTAAAAGGAAAATGGCAGTAAAACTGATCACCGTTGTTACAGTATCAATCTTGTCCTTTATATCGACGATGCGTAATTTTTGTAAACGAATCAGATTTACTAGATGAAGTGTATATGCCTAATCACAATGCTAATTAAGTAGAATGAATTACATGATATTAAAAAATAACAAAATTTCGTAGCTTGATTTGTTTCTGATATCGGATAAGGCAAACGGGTATGCGTCGACTGGCTCGAGTCAAAAATGTTGCAATCGAATGCGCCCTGTGAACTCTGGGGCATCCTCGATCCCAGGCTTTGTTTGTTGACATATTTTTAATAACTGCACACAGTTAAGATGTGGTCTTTTTAAATTCAAAATGATGTTTATTATATTAAAATAAAATCAAATTACATTAATTTGGTTGAATTATCAACAAAAAATACACCGAAGAATATTTGTTTTGAATTTTATTTTATAACTTCGTCAGGGAGCGAGGTTGTCAAGAGTTGACAAATATGGCGGACGAGAGTGATAAGTGCGACTTCCTCCGAGGTTAGTTGTGGTCGGACGGCTTAGTCAGAGCATCCACTCGTCTCTAGGGCCTGCTACTTAGGCGCTATTTCCCAAAAGTCTTATCAGGAATTGAGATATAAGATTCAGACACCACAGGAATCGACAGCACCACGTATGTCCTAACCCGTCTTCCCCTCGCGGAGGACGAGCATCAACTGAACCGGAAGTAACATTAAACATTTTTTTGTCAGTTTTCGACAGCGACCCTACCTCCACCAAGATAACCATTTCATGCAAAACTACACGCAGAGAGTAATGGAAGATTTAGGTAAGTAATATTTACACCACATTCAAGTTTACAATAACCAAAACTCTCAGATTGGTCAGTCTGTTAACGATAATTTTTGGTCATTACCACCATTTGGTGTTGTGTATTGCATGTGTTGGGATATTTCCAAAACTATGCCACCCATCCCTTATTTCGACAGGTGTGTATACAATAAATCTAAATTTCAGTTTTGCATGGCACCTACATTACGCTTCATATCACTTTGATTGTCATAGTTTATATTTGAGTTTTTATTGTAAAAAGTTATCTTTATTCAAGAGTTAAAAATCATTTTAGATTATAAAATTTTGGGTCTGCACCAATGTCATTAAAATCAGTTTCTGAATATTATTAAAGTTTTTTTCATTTTTTTTTTTTTACTACACATGCACATGTCTTTATAATATATCAACATCTTTTGCAATTTGAAAAAATGAGAATCAGATGTATGTTTGTTCAACAGCTTATAATAGTATTGGTTCCATAGTAATCATGTTGAATCAAAACTACATTCAGGGAAATGGTGCATTTTTTTATGAATCTATTGCATATGTAGGATAAATTTGCATGTTGTAGAAATACAACATGTAGTTATCAGATATCCCTGCTTTGTATCAAAGTAACTCTATTTATTGCACTCAATGTATAGTCAAAACGTAATGTTTACTAGCTAACCTATAGCTAATTAAAAATTAATTAGTTCTACTTCTGATAAGATTTCCTCACACTTGATTCCAGAACTGAAAAATACAAATTACAACATTGAAATACTTGTGTTTGTATATTACCACTAGGCAAGTACTCGAGTTCTATCCTGAAATGGTTAATATTCCATTAATTAGCGAATATATATGGTTATGGATTCTAATTAAATACTCAATTTTAATCCAGGAAACAATTGACTGACAATTTCAATGTAAAGTATTTTCGTTGCAAGAACAAAAGAACAATTTTGCTAATGACTGAATCGACACAATGCAGTAACTATAATTATAAGTGGATATATAATAAAACATGATGTCATACATACCAATACACAACCATGCTATGATTATAGAGCTCTATAATTTATTGACTTTTGAGTAGTATTTCAATAGTGTATATATAAAAGCTGAGCTGTATTTGCCTGTGATAACTGTCTTCGCTGTAATTACTGCCCCTGTAAGCATCTCTTCCCTTTTCGATAAAAGAGTTAAAGTTGTATAAACAGATCTAGATTAAATACCCGGGCCCCCTTTCCATGGATTTAACAATATTTTACAACATGTGATGCCTCTGACATAAGCATTGTATCCCATATTACATGCACTTGTGCATGTTTACTGTAACAGATGAAACAATTTACAATTATTTAAACCCCCTGGGCGCTTATTACAGCGAATAATATGGTATAGCATAAATTAGAGTTGATTTCAGATTCCTACCACTGAAATATGAATGGTAATGTTAATCATCTTCAAGCACAGAAGTTGATCATTTAATTGATAAGACTTTTATTCTGTAGCCTTTTTTCCTTAGCTATATTTTTGTAGTAATTTACAACAGTAACTTTCTTTATTTAAGTTTTTGTCTACAATGAAATGTAAAAGAAAAAAGACACACTTTATTACTGTAGCTGGCACCCTTCTCCATACAGGCCTCACCCCTCCCCTCTTCTTGAGAAAGCGTTAAAACAATGTTTTACAGTCTTTCACATTTAATTCACAACATAGTAATGTGTCTCAAAGGAAAGAGAGCTTATGCAGCAGCATGCATTTATTGTAACAGATTCATGTATACATGGGTACAGAAAGAGTAAAGATATGGCTGTAACAGATTCATGTATACATGGGTACAGAAAGAGTTGAGATATGGCTGTAACAGATTAATAAAATCTGTTACCTGTAAGTGATCGAGATCGGGTTATCTCAGTCGAGGGCTAAGATTTTGTAACATAATCCCAACCGAGGCGTTAGCCGAGGTTGGGATGTTACAAAATCTTAGCCCGAGACTGAAATAACCCGATCTTGAGCACTTAAAGGTAATAGATTTTTTTTCTCGCGTCTCTCAGATATAATAAAACCATCTATAAACGCATTCAGTGTAAAATTATCCCGTCTTGGGCCTCCTGGTTCAAAGCCGATTGACCATTTCATCTGCGCTTCGAATTTAGTAATTCCGTGTAAAACTATAGTTCGGATATATCAAAGAAAAAAGCTGATCAATCGGTACATATTATTTTAATCATTAAAAACAACAATCAAACAATGCATGGTAAATGCTGAATGTACATATTTCTAATAATATTGATTGTCTGAAGCGTGTGACGTCATCGATTTGAGAGTATTATATGACGTTACATGCGCGGACTGTTACATGAATGGTGTAAAATTCCGCCAAAAATCGCGTAAAGGTACCAGACAGATCGGACGAGATAGAAAAATCTAGCACTGGGTATCATGTGAGATTTCCCTGTCCGAGGTGCGAGAATCATGTATACATGGGTACACAAAGAGTTAAGATATGGCTGTAACAGATTCATGTATACATGGGGACAGAAAGAGTTAAGATATGGCTGTAACAGATTCATGTATATATGGGTACAGAAAGAGTTAAGATATGGCTGATTTTTCTTTGTTAACAACTTATATTTTGGTTCCCTAATAAGCACCCCGCTTGTTACAGTTTTTAGTGCCTTTAGGCTCTAATTACAGTGAATACGGTACTTAAAGATATTCATTCATTATCATATTAATAATAAGCAGATAATTAATATTTCCACTTTGACACTTGTTACCACTTAAATCATACATGGTGTTATCGCCTCCTGGTGTTGTACTTACAGCCTATTATTATAGTATTTCCTGTATTGCTGAGCTTACATGTATACTCACTAGATGTCTATCGTACAGAGTACTGATGAATAACTCTATAATTACACTCTGTTTAAAGTTGGATGAAGGTGAGACTGCCATAATCTGATCATAAAGTGTATCAGCTGTTTCAATGATACACTGGATAGTTATTCAGAGGTTAGCCATGCATGGGTGTGTACATATACATATGTAATTGTTGATGCTGACATACCTAATTGAATATGAAAGTGGCAAGTGTTATTAAATGTTATGTGATAATTCATTACATTCTTGTGAAAAAAGCCTAGGAATTTTTGGCTTTGCATGATCAAATAACTATTTAAAATCAGGATTTGAAGGTATAACAAAATCTTAAAAATTGTTACATTTGTAGGTAAGAAATTGCGATTTATCAGCAGATGAATTTCTAGTTTTAGTTCTACCAATTATTGACTTAAGTGAGCTACTTCATCAATACAAGCTAAATGTTATGGCTGAGGTCAGTGACTAACTGATTGATAGACTGCATGGGGAGTCATTATAAATAAGATTTATTCAGAAGTGAGGATAGTGTCTTTGAAGAAATGAACTATCTCAACAGTTGCAGAGGAAACTCCTCTTATTTAGTGTTTTTAGATAATTTATTGTCGCCTTTAATACTGTTGTCATTGATATATGGGAAAGTGTGGAGGACATACATGATATATATATCTATATATATTTTAGACAAAATTGTCATTCATTATATTGGAATCTGAAGCTTGTAATAGTTAGAATATGGCTGAGTTTTCTTTGTTCACAACTTATATTTTGGTTCCCTAATAAGCACCCCGATTGTTACAGTTTTTAGTGCCTTTAGGCTCTAATTACAGAATTTGAAGCTTGATATTTATAATATGCAGTATACTAATTATATATATAATATTATTTGTATGTCAATTAATTAAAAACTAGGAACATATCTCTTCTACATTCTTTCACATTTCAATTTGAAATTAAGTAGGGACTTAACTTCTGCAAGCATGTTCACTGTCTTATCTCCCCTTCCTGGTCCACTACTTACCGGTATACCTTCAGGGGTCATCTCCCCTTCCTGGCCTTTCACATTTTATGACCGTAATAAACACTCATCATACACTGCCACAAGAACAGGAGTTATCTCCCCTTCCAGGTATGGCAGCATCGTAAACTGCCATGAGAACAAAAGTTATCTCCCCTTCCAGGTATCACATCACCGTACACTGCCATTAAAACAAGGGTTATCTCCCCTCCCTAACTGATCACATGTATGGCTGTAAAGAAGACTTGTCGTATTACGCTAACTACCGTGACAACCAGGTAGATCATTCATCATAACGATGTGTAAACCAACACCATTCCTGACAGACACATTTTCTTTATAGGGGTCTAGTGGCTAGAATAATATTTGAATATATCTGTGAGTGTAGTAGATGTGCTGTAGGTTTCATTTTGTCATTTAAAAGGGAAAGAAAATGTTTGGTAATAAGTGTCATTCAGTATATATATATATATATAGTATGCAGCTTTAATACAGTTCTATAGTTATGATCAGTGAGGGCCACAGTGGCCGGTGGCCAAGTGGTTAAGATGTCCTGACATATTTCATTATACCACAAGCCCTCAACTTTTGGATCCAGAGTTTGAATCCCATGTGGCTGGTAACAATATTTATATAAACTGATAGAACACAAAATTTATAAAACCAAACTTTTTAACTGACATTCTTCTTAACATCTCCATTGATACCTCCTCACTTTTGACCTTGAGTTGAGTGCTCGTCTCTGTGAGGAAGGCTATGGATTCAGTCCCCTCGCCGATTGCTCGTCCCTGTGAGGAAGCTAGGCTATGAATTCAGTCCCCTTGCCGAAATACACCACAGTCTTAAAGAGTAGTAGTTTCTGTTCCTCCTTACCAATCAGCATAACAGGTTTGGGACAACTAGCTATATAGATCATTAGATTGTCCGTTGTCAGTTTAATGTAACTGAATGGGGTGTGTTTGTTCAGTATCATTGGTGATATGATGCTTCAGTGAGAAGGGCAAGAATTCTAATATTCCAATGAGACACAACACGAATATACTGCAGCCTCATAAATCATATAAACATTCACACACACAACACATTGTATATGGAAAGGCTATCCTCAAATTACCTGAACTGTTAAATTGGGACGTAAGGCCAGATCAGTCGATTCAATAAAGGACATATCAGGTTTTTGTGGAGAAACCCTGACTACCCAAAGAAAAACCATCAGCATACGGTCTATATGTCACAACTGTCCAATGTCATGATATGGTCTTTGAACTTGTGGTCTAGAGGTGGAAGCCTAGTATTGTAGTAGGATGTTGTACAGCTGGGCTTATAAGCATTCTCATGGCAGTTTTAAACCTATACCTTTATCAAATGTTTTAAGTGGCTCATTTTAGACTATTCATCAAAATGAAGAGTAAGTTTATGTTGGTCATCATTGTAGAATATCTACTACAGGGATATATAACTAGTGATGCGGTAATTATAAATTTGATAGACAGTGCTTTAACAGTGGTGTCAGAATCCATGAAAACTGTCTTCTCATTGATAATATTGTCTCTCAAACTTCCCATGGTACAAACAAATCATTTGGAGTAAATAGTTCTGTGGAGAAAAGCATGAAAGGCCAACTCTGTGAATCTTTTTCTTTCCCTACGGAGTCTCAAAGTCTGGCATTTATCTAACGGTTGTGTCAGATTGGTTATGGATGCTTCTGTTTAAAAAATAAAACACTGGTATTTAAACAGGCAGTTTGTGTTGGGTTGTTGTGGCTACTTGTTCTGATGGTGGTTAAGGATTTGGTGAACTAAGACGTTCTGTATCCACTGTCTACGGTCCTATGTAAGTATCTCTATCTATACTCTCTGTATACCAGATGTTTCTTGTAATTACTTTCACACATTTAGTTATAGACTAAGTTTAGCCCACTTACTTGTCTGGAAAAAAGATGTTCTTTAAATGTTTTTTAAGTACGTTTAGAGACAAAATTGATATTATGTGATGATATTTAAAATGTGTTGGTGGGTATGTTTCAAAGATTTTCCTGTTAGTTAATTAACTGAAGTCTCTTAAACTTTAAAGATTTTCAAGAGTTATTGCACCTTAATAGACAGAAGAAGTACACAGTTCTAGCTGTGCATACAATGGAAATCGATATTATGGATATTAGAGTCAGATTTTCAATTTTAAGTTTTACTGATTTACTACAATATAACTTCCCAAATCTGGAAATTATCGAAACAAGCATATTTGGCCAGTATAGACAGGTTTCTGCATTACCCCAGTTTTAATTACTGTAATTTAGATGGAAAATGCCATACAATGAAGCCGGTATAGACAGGGATCCATATTAGACAATGGTCAGTTTTCACAGGTTACACCGTATGTATTTGGCTTTTCATAATGTATGAGGAACATTTTAATCTGATCATGCTATTTACATGATTGACATAATTTTTGTGCCTGATTGACACACGTAGGTGTGAATAGGTAGTGAGAGTATGTACACGTGTCTACACCTGTGTGGTTTAATACCTGTGACCCTATATAGTCGTTAGTGATACCTTAGCGTGAGGTGATGATGACCTACCTGTCATATAATGTAATTGTCCTCAGTCAGGTAATGGGGAGGGTACGATATACCGTAAATATTCAAATGTCAAGGTATTGATAAACGAATTGGCGGAACTACCACCAATATATTAATTCATTTCAGAAGAATTTAATGTGCTGAAATAACTATTTGTGGAACAGAATAGTTGAATGCAGAACTATATCCTCTAAGGATGACTATAAACATTTGGGGTATCCCAATCACGGGCACATCTAGACTGATACGTTATGTATGTAAAGTTGTGATTGTGGAGATTTAGCCCCTGATACAATTTGTGTGACATTTAGGATATGGACAGACCTTAATGTATTTTTGGCGTGGGAGCTGGGATATGATATGCTAAACAGGATGACACCAGATGTATGGGACACTCTATACCTGGGAATACCTGGTGTACAGGTGTGATAACGATGATGGTACTTTTAATTACTACGTACAACAAAGATTAAATGATGACATGGGATTGTGGGTAAATCTGTTAATATTCAAGCAATTATAAAAAAGGGAGATAATTAGATCTCAGATATATTCATTTCTTACAAAAATGTTGAATACTGTAATTGACTGTCATCAATAGATTATAATTATAGCTTAATGAGTCGATAAAGAAAAATGATGAACTCAGTGATGCATCAGAGAATTACCATTACAGTGTACATGTGTTGGAAACAGACTAGGTACTGGGACGCTAGGATTAGATATGGAATAATAAAAACTTTAAATATTTGAGGTTGTTAAAAGTTTGGCATTTACAAATGTATTTTTTTCAAGCAATAAATCTGCTGTTAAGTTATGTGAGACTACAGTGGTATATAATCTCATAAACATTAAAAGATTCTCCAATTTCTCTTTGAAATTGCAGCATGTAGATTTGTGTTTGACGATTTGGAAGAAGTAAAAGGTTCTGCCATCTAGAATCCATGTGCTGAGATGTTAAAAGTTGTTCACTTGTGTAATAAGCCACACCACAGATTGGTAATCACACGGACTGCTGTAGGGCGAGATCCATCTAAAAAACAGCATCAGCAGCAGCAGTTTAATTCTGTGATTCACAAGACTTCCCGCGGGTAGATAAGGACACTTAAGTACATATCTTTGTGTGTTTGTTCAACAGAAAAAAAACCTGTCAATAAAATAGAGGATGAATCATCTTCTGGTCCTTATTTCACCAGCCATGAAATTCTTCAATAGTTAAGATATCCTGACATATTACTACAAGCTCTCCTATAGCTAGTGCACCTCTATGTGAGGCATGCGCAGTAATGCTAGATATTAACTGCTAGTCATTGGTTTTTCTCCTGGTACTCAGGCTTTTCTCCATCCCTAAAACTGGCACATCCTTAAATGACTCTGGCTGTTAAATTATAGGATAGTAAACCAAATAAAACATGAAACTGTCCAAAAGGAATACATGTGCTTAGTTTAACAAAAAAGTCTCAAGTTTCATAATTATATAGCCTTCCTTATCTTCTGTAATGCTTTAGACTGGAGATATTCAAATTAAGAAATTACCATAAGTTCTGATTCAAAAGGGAAGGGGGTTCATATTTTCAAGATTAAAACTGACGACAAATCAATGAATGGTGGTAAAATAAGGGCATTAACTCTTTAAAAAGTATCAGACAACTTGGTGAAACTCTGCTGAAGTTAGCTTATGAGATATGAACAATGATTCCGTTTCATAGCTGTTGTATCATGTTCCCATCTACATGTCCAATCTCCAATTTACATTTGTGTGTGTGAATATAAATGGTTGCATCAGTATTGGATTTATCTGTTTGTATGTATGATACTATCACTGGGTATATATTCTGGGGAGGGTGAGTAGACTCAAGTACTGTGATAGGAAATCCTTTAATCCTATCAGTCTTAACAGCTGTGCTACAGATCGACATATGGTCCAAAGAAGGATTCTGTATTGATAGAATTTGATATCACCACTCTATTACTTGTGGGGTAAATCTAGGTTATAACTATATCTCTACATCTATAAACTCTCTCAATCTGTGATTCCCTCAATCATCAAGGTTACTTCCATTCTAAAATTGTCATGGGGTGATAACTAACTAGAGACTCCTCTTGAGTCATGGAGTTCAGTCCGCTCTAAGGTTATAACTTACATGCTGAAACCGAGGTGATAGCAAAACAAGGACTCCCTTGAGTCATCAGAACTCAAATTTATTACAGAATTTCGTACTGGATTACAGACATATCTGTTATATGATTTATGTTTACAAAAATCTTTTGTAGAGGAGTTACAGACAGCTTTTCAAAAAAAGAAATATCTTCTGTAGGATTACAGTTATAAGCAAAGTTACAGCCATCTCTTCTTCAGATTTATACAAACAGACATATATAGAAATCTCATTTAGACAATTAAAGACCTATCTCCTTCCCATAGAATTACAGACTCCTCTTACAGCACTGAAGACAGCTACATATCATTTAAAAACATATGCTCAATAATTACAGGTACATCATTTTTACTGTGAAATCCCCCTTGGTTCTACAGGGGATAAAAAGCTTTATCATTTAACTGTTGTAGTGTTTACTGATATTCTCCTGATCACCTGGATCCTACCATTTATCATGATCACCAGGGCGACCTGTCACCGAATCTTTCTTACGCTGCTCCTAATTATACAGAGATCAATTTTAAAAGCTGACTTTAGTATTTGATGGTAAGAAAGATTGTACCGTTTTATGAGATTCCAACTAGCTGATAACAGGTCTTCAGAGTAAATAAAGGAACCGAGTGATTGATGGACAACTAAATCTGCTGTGTAATTTCATGGAGTCGTGACCTTAATTTCACAGGGTTACCACCTCAAATCTATCCGCCCTGTTTCATCATATTATCTGTTTTATCTGAAAAAATACACACTTTTAAATGATTATGGAATTATTTGTCGGTTTTAAGTAATCACTTAAGAATTCAAAGACAGATATAAATGTGTTTTTTTGTATCATGCTTTGAAGTTTTTAAACATCCGTTTTTTATGATAACATATAAATAGACTTGTATGATAGATGACAAAGCAGTTGTATTTTAACTTGAAGGGTAAATGTCGCTGATAAAAGTAGGCTGACCTACGCCCTACGTCTTGTTAGGTGTAATATGAGGAAGCCCGCGAGGGGCTGTGGTGACTTTATGTGTGAAATAAGATAAATATGGAAGGATGACATTGCATCTTTATGACGGTGCACATCGTCAAGGTGTAGAGGTTCTCCTGTCTCGGGTAGCTCTATGTTAATGTGATGGAATGGTGATAGATAGCAGCGTCCTTTCTGACCTATTCCATATATACAAACACTGTTGCTTAGATTTCATAGAATGAATGGTAATTTTAACAAGTTATCATAAATTAATATGGTAAATAAATCGCACTGCTCCCTCTTTATTTTAGTGTTTTATATGCAGTGTTTTTGCAACAGGTAAATATGGTTCACAGTGCTAGAACGTTAAGACTCATTGTCTTCAAGGCTCAATTTTCAATAAAAATCTGTTACACAAAGATCAAATGACATACACATTATATAAATTAATTTTCATATGTGTTAACTGCAATTAACTCTAATATGTCTTGTGTACATATTTTTCAACTAGAACTAATATTAGAATCAGACAACTATCCATTCCACTTTTTTTCAGAGTTACTTCCCCTGCAACAGATGATACATTGTGGTTTAGAGATTAAATGAGAAAATATGTTCTGAAAAGAAAAAAATCATTTAAGTTAAAAGGCAATTCTTTCCGGAGATGTTGGAATGTGAAGGTGTTATTTGAAACGTTTCTTGTGATTATGGGAATTATTTTATTATTTTTAAGAGGGATATTATAAGAATTTATCAAATTAAAATTGTTTAGGTTATGATATCACATGTGTCCTTGATAAAACTTATTTTTTTGGTTCAAACGGTACTGGTTGTGTTACTCTATGTTATAATATAGGACTTAAAATGAAAATTGTGCTCATAAATTTGATTTTCTATAAAGTATTTTTTTTAAACTTCTAAGTATATTTTAGTTACATCTAGATATAATTTCATAATTAATTAGATAACATTATGTTGTAAAATCATTTATGTATTAATTAATATGAAAATGAAGTCAAATTAACCACTCATGACGATTAGCACAGTTCAAATTTAAACTTGGAACTTTAAAATGTCGCCACACGTCATGCGAAATCGCTGGGAAAAAAAATTTTCATTTGACATAAATGTTCTGCTATTGCGTCACTGGGAGTTTAAACGGTGTCAGTTTTCTGTGCCCTAATCTGGTGAATCGGGGGAGTCCTCTGAAGTCTGAACATTGTCACCCCGAGTTACTAAGGGTGGAGTCCCCAAACTCTCGTCTATTGTTGTCCTTGTATTCATAAATTGTCTCTTCGGCTCATAGTGTCACCAATTGATCGTAAACGATAAAGTTACCGAAAATCTCTCAGACGGCTTTTGACTCTTAGAACCAAATTTGTCTACATTTGTTAGAAAGATAAAAAGATATTTTTCAGATCTAAATATGTCTAGCACCTTCAGAGAAAAAAAGATTGATATTTTTGAAATTGATATTGATAATTGACATGATGGCTCTATCTCCCACAGTTTAATAGTATATATATTACAAAATTTCTCCAACTCGTAATAAGTTGATTAACTAATTTGTCTACTTAATTTTAACACCTCAAGAAATCAGATTAATTAAGTAGAAATTAAAATGATTTTAAATACGAGGTAATTAAATATATTTATAAAATCTATTAAAATGTACTTACAGCCCATTAAATCATTAGGGTAAGTTTATAGACGGCACCATATAGGTGTGAGTTTATAAAATAAAGGCTGTCAAACTATAGACTCTTACACAAACTGGAGACCAGTCACCAGGGACAGCCGCTGTTCACCGATGCTATCTTGATATTTCAATTTTTTTCCCCCGATATTTTTTTCACATAATTACAGGGCTTTCATGTAAACTCATACCAAAGTAAAATGAGTATATACTGCGTACATGTATGTACTTAATGCAGTTTATAATTGCATGTTGTAATCAAAAGCTTAGATCAGAATTCAGGGACAAAAGAATAAGAAGAATTCTCGAATCAAGATGGATTCTT
Organism: Argopecten irradians irradians; assembly: GCA_004382745.1. Lineage (NCBI taxonomy): Eukaryota > Metazoa > Mollusca > Bivalvia > Pectinida > Pectinidae > Argopecten > Argopecten irradians. Next base: position 556,663 of record SAYR01022745.1, on the reverse strand, counting down.
TATGAAATGTCAGCATTCTTAGTGTAATGCTTTCAATATCACTTAAATATGTCATACTGCTTTGGTCTTTATTCAAAGATAAAGATGTGCATGCAAATAAAATCAAATATTGAAGGGTTGCCAGGTGCAGTGTGAGTGTGCAAATATTCAACTATAGACACTGTAGCCCTCAAGGTTGTGAGTTTGATTCACATGGGGCAGTTGCCAGGCTCTTCACTGTCAGTGTTTTTTCTCTGGGTACTCTGGCTTTCTTTGCTTCTAAAACCTGACACACTTTTATAAATTACTGGATGTTGATTGTACGAGGGCCATAAGCAAAAAGTGATCTGGATTCTTAAAAAGTTTAAATTGACATCACTTTATAAAGTTTTGCCTATTTGGTATATTTTATGTGCACTGGCAACAAATCAAAAGATTCCTTGAAACAGGGACTGAGTGTCCTTGAATCTGGTGATGAGTGGAATTGTGCTCGTTTCTCCCTTTGATCTCATGCCCTTCAGCTCTACAGGAAATACATTTAAAGCATATACCAGAAACTTACGAAGTACATACACTAGATGTGATCACTCACAGACAAAACTGTGTATCGGTCTTGACCAGAGATTCCAACCTTGGACCTCTAGACTTCAGACACAATACTATATAGCCAAGTCACATTGTCATCGGCTGTCATCCCCCCTCTTTCTCCTGTGTAAACAAAGACAAGATGAAGTGTATTCCTAATTGAAAATCAGTGATGAGTCTGAGATCTCTGGTTACAGGTATTGAGAATCTTGTTGTAGATTTCTCACCTTAGTGTAACAACAGATAGAATTAGACTGGTGTAGACTACAATAGGGTATTGTTTACTGTCAGGCCACCCAGATATACATTAGTAGGGGTGTTCAGGGCCATCGACCAAGCATTTCTCTGTCTCGTGTACCTGCACTGTGTGCATCTGTGTTAAATACATAAGGATTTATAGGTATATGTGATGTACTGCCTTTAGATTTGTGGTCATGGCTGGCAACTTGCATCATATGATTACTGTTGTACAACTGATATCGCAGAGTATATGGATTTCAGATACACAATTTTATTCATTACTTGTGCTCTAATATTGTGACAGGTTTTCTGCTTTGAGAAGCCTAATACAAACATGCATGGATAGATAGAGTTTATATACATGTGTATATCTATTTTGCTACAAAATTTATAATGCAACATTCTATCATAGAAGCATTCTTCTATATATGGCTATTTAGCTGAAATATCGAGAAACTCATCAGAATTATACAAATTGGAGGATATGGCATTTTTCATTGAAATACCTGCTATTTTTTTCTTTTACTCAGGTATATAAAATCATGCTTGCCTGTTTAGAAATGGAAGGGAATGACATCAGAGCTAGAAAGATAGAATGTATCTGAAGGTGTGTGTGCAATGTTTCTGGAGTGTAAAATAACGTCAATGTGCTGTGAAGTGGACTGAGATGTTGAGAGTAGTTATTTAGAGTACCAGATGTAACATACCTCTAACATACACATACTTTAAATTCTTCAAATATCTTTCCCTGTACAAAAATAAAACCTTATAGTTATGTAACCATCTACATAGATACATTATCACTGTAGCTTCATTGAAGCTGTCAAAGATGAATGTATTTATATTTTATCATTGATCAGCATTTCTGGAGAATGTTACATGGCCAGCAATTAAAATACTATGTTTATAAAGCTTCTTATTTCAGTTTAACATTTAAAGATAGGTATATGAGGGTAAAGAGCAGGTGCTTTTCTAGTGATTTTTCATTGGTTTACTAATGGGGCAGGCCAGATTACCTCAGACAATCGTAGAATAGCTAGACTTCTATGGAGATATGGTAAGCTCTGGAGATTGAGCTGAAATGACTTGGCCCTATTTAGCTTTAAAGAATTAGCTGAAATGCATTGACCCAAGTGATGAGACAAGCTAATTTAGCTCTGAAGATTGAGCTGACTCAACTGTTGAAGCAGGCTCTGGATAAAGAGTTGTGGATTATCCCCCTTGTTGAGTCAGAAGACACTTGGTAGATATGTATTTTCCCTGTGAAGCCCCTGTAACCACATCATAAGTTCTCGGTAGCTTGTCTCCCTTGTCAAGTTGTAACCAGTTTTAGTTTGAGTAATGATATGTATGTTTACAGTTTTAAAAATCATATTTAAAATAATCTTCCTGTGTCAGTCATCATTTCTATATTAGATATCTTGTGTGTGGTGCAGCTCTGGGTTTAAAATGATGATGTTGTAAAGTTGTGTGCAAATGTTTATTACACTTCATCTCCCTTCATAACTCAATGATTGTGATGTGTACCAGCACTGGGTATAAAAAAATCATCAACACCTCAACTGTTAAGAAAAAAACGTTTCTCCCATGTAATCATATTTTGATAAGACTATGCTTAGAAATTGGAGCATACCAATGCAAATCTTCAATGACTTTCAAATCATGAGTGATATGAAGATCACATATTATATACCGTATTTAAACCTTTTGTTTTTACCACAATAAACACCTTTAAAACGCCTCTAATCGCCAATCCCCTTATTTCTTTCCATTTTAGACTTACCAAAATGTTTAAAAGCACATGGTTATTAGGGCTATTTGCCTATACAATATATTTTCTATAGACAATGCATTTGCTTGAAATTTCAAAAGACACCCTCTTTGGAACAATGCCGTTCTCCTGGGGACTATGACATCTTTGACATCCTTTTGTGGACAAGTCCATTCTCTCTGAAACAATAGCAACCTCTTTAGGCTCTAATAACCTCTTTCTGCACTGATATCCTAAGATCTTTGAGACAATGTCATCTTCTTTAGAATTATGACATCCTCTTTGGGGACTATGATGACATCCTCTTTGGGGACTATGACATCCTCTTTGGGGACTATGACATCCTCTTTGGGGACTATGACATCCTCTTTGGGGAATATGACATACTCTTTGGGGACTATGACATACTCTTTGGGGACTATGACATACTCTTTGGGGACTATGACATACTCTTTGGGGATAACGACATCCTCTTTGGGGAATATGGCTCTTCTTTAGGACCATGACATCCTCTTTGGGAAATATGACATTCTCTTTGGGGGCTATAACATCCTCTTTGGAGACTATGGCATCCTCTTTCAGGGCTATGACATCCTCTTTGGACAATAACATCCTCTTTTTAATGATGACTTCCTCTTTTTCGACAATGACATCCTCTATGTGAAGTTAAATGTCTCGTTTGACAATGGGAAAGTAACGCAGATTACACCCGGTCTGGTGCAGTGCTATCTCCTGTATGCTGGCATGTATACATTGTTGGCGCGAAATGTTATGTTATTCGGAGTGACATTCATGCTGTGATGTGGGGCGTGGCCTAGACATCTTAGTAGGGAATATATACAGGTAAAGTTGGGTACACACAAAATCTACCTGTATTACTATCTACCTGTGTAGGGTCTGTGTACAGGAGTATATACAGTGACCGGATTGTTTACAACTTCGCTGGATCAGGTAAGATTTATTTTGTGGCAAATATTCCATCAGATGAATGATAATGTATATCTTTATATTTGTCTCTATTCCAGGTAAAATGGAAGTATAAATTAATTGACTTTGTCATAGAAGCATCATTGCAGAAACATAACTTTTATTGGTTTGTCAGTTTTCATTGGCAATGCTAATTCTTTGACAAACAGGTTATGTTTACTACTAGTAAGGTTGTAGAGCTGTAATATGTTTACTGATGTAGAATTTAGGTTTGAAAATAGATGTTTGTCAGGTACACAATATTTCATTCATCATTTAACAGGCTGAGGAAATCTATGAGACTTAGTAAGGGAGGTAACTGTATACAATGTTGATGATGGGGAGTCCTAGCTGATGAATCTTCGTACCTATAGAAGTCTATTGTCTTGACATCTGTGTCTTGATGTATGAGTGATAAGTGGATTTAACTTGATAAAAACTGTATTTATATATACTACTAAAGAATGATTAGCTGTTGTATTATGTCGTGACAACATAATCTGTGATTATATAAACAAGCTGTTGGGTGTATATATATTTATAGAAAGTTTGTTAACAATTTGCTTTGATCTTACTCACGTTGTGTTATAATAAGTGTGCAGATTAAATTAGTATCTCACTAGAAATGATGTCTGTGTAGTTAAAAGATACACAACTGTATAGGTATCTATATAGGTACATTGAATACCCTGTGTGCATCAGCGCATCACATATTTTATTTAGATATTCACAAACTTTTGCATCACACATTTTACTGTTGAACAACTCCTGTGCAATGCATATTTCTGCTATTCACACATGTACAATGCACATTTGTTAAATACACACCTGCACAACACACAATGCAAATCTGCATGTTACACACCTGGATAATACACGCGATACACACCTGCCTTATTCACACCTGTGCAATACAACATTCACAATACATGCATGTACAATGATACATGTTTCTATATATGTTGATCTATACATTTGTATATTCTACACACATGATTTAAAGATCAGCTTTAGTTTGTTTATCTTAAGATTACTCTATAAAAGTAAAAATGCATATTGCATAAACAAATGTAGGATACAAGATCCCATTCATGCGATGCAGACTGACTGTCGATTCTGAGGCAGTAAAAGACCCACTTAACAACATTGCCATTTTAAAGACATTTACTGGTGATGTGATTGCACATAACACCAGCAATTAAACTCAGCTCTGTCTATTTTTACTTCCTGAACTAACAACCAAATAAGCCCACATGGATGGGAGGCTGGTGGTAGTAGACAGATTAATTAGGTGTTCTATTTGACATCATGTGGTCAAGTAATAACTGGTGATCCCGATTTAATACAGGAATGTATAGACTGGTGTATGGCCGACAAACAGATGTGAGTCTGCTATGTGGTAAAGGGAACGATTCCCCTGGTGGTGAAATATTACTGATGTTTAAGGAGGAATGGCATACCCTTAAAATAAAGTGATCGTGTGTATGTTATACATAGAGGATCTTACATGAGTGACTATGTGATATGAAATTTATCAAACAAGTTCAATAATTTGATATGTCACTGGCCTATAGGCGAGTGGCATATTAGATTATTTAACAAGTTTTATAATTTCGTATCATATAGTCACAAGTGTAATATTCTATTCATCACATAACTTTTATTAATAGAAATATAAGTAAAACTTTAGATTTCGTATCTATATAAAATAGTAGAAATCCGGCTTGGATGTGTTGTTTCCGTCTACTGAGACAATCATGCGATGTCATATATAGATTATGAGGTGAAAACTACATATGACGTCACAATAGTGTTATTACACATGTGTCTTACGATGTTTATGACATGGCCGTATGACATGTCTCGACAGGCCAGTTATGTAATACTGGTTTTCTCAGAAATGCTGTTGTGTCTTTGTGTGTTACAGAGTTGTCTAAACCAGCATACGTAACACAAACCAATACGAGTCTTGTCCTGCCCTATGTTGTCCTTATCCTATATTGCGACATTTTTGTCTACAAACATTTCTATAATTTATAGGTTGATTGCTTTGTACCTGTAAACTTCAAAGTCCAAGTGAAATATTCTACCCTTTAGATTTATACCTGGACAAGTGGTCATCAAGCTAGTTATCTACAGGACTGGACAGTAAATATCATAATGACAGGTCATCGTGACCTTGTCCCTATCGGGGCTGTTACCTGGTCAGGTGAAAATCACTTCCTTTCACTGGGTACTAAGCTGCTGATAGACTTGTGATAAGGGTTAGACAAGGGGATAGGTTATATCTCATGCAAACTTTGAATTGAAGTAGATTGACTTGATGCAGTGGCATTTTTGCCTGATTTTGGAAGAACAGTGGTAAAAAAGTTCCTAAGGAAACTGATATAAAAAGCAAAATTGCTGTGATTTTAATTCATGTCCTTTTGGAAAGCAACCAATATAGGCCCCAAAAGACCCTAAAAGTCCTTAGATTGAAAGATACAACATCAGGCAATATCTCACATTCAGATACCTAACGATGATCCATTATTATAGACTTCATATGAAAGCAACATACAGTTGTAAAGTGTTTACAAATTCAAGCGTTTTGTTGATTGCTTTGAAAGTGATAATTGGATGAAGATCTATGCAGTGTTATCACTCAACCTATTAGTTCAGCTCCTACAAAATATTGACCCTAGACTCGAGGGTCAGCTACTGTGTGACCAGCTTATCTCCCCTACATAGCTAGGTTGCCATGTGAAGTGGACCATTTTGGCGGGTTTCGAACTGAAGTAGTTCTATAAAGATCTAGTTAGTGGATTCCAATTCTACCCTGACGAAGTTTGTTATACAGTCCGGCAGACATTTGTTGTGACGTGGAGATTATGTGAGTAAAAACGCTCCAAATCTTTCTGGGCCAGTTTCAACTAGATTAGGTGGCTGTAATGTTAACTTAATTGTTTGTTATTGTATCCCATTATAATCATTGTATTAATCAACATGTTTGTGCTGCAGCATTGATATATTACATCTCGTAAGATTCAAAATTATTTCTTTTGGTTCAAATACAAAACATTTTACCTAATATTTCTATATACCTGTACTGTATACATAAGTGTACACTGACCTTGTTAACTACTGTTAGTTCAATTAAGAGCCAGCTGACTCGAAGGATCAAGTGTATAGATGATTGTGAGTTCAGGACATTGTGTCCATCGTGGAGGGTTGGGTGCAAGTAAACTATAAAAACTATATATTAATTGTGTGATTGATGCCTATAGACCATTACAGTTGGTATAACCCTAGAGTTTAGGTGAGTGAGGCTAGGGGTATGACCCTAGAGTTTAGGTGAGTGAGGCGAGGGGTATGACCCTAGAGTTTAGTCGAGTGAGGCTAGGGGTATGACCCTAGAGTTTAGGTGAGTGAGGCTAGGTGTATGACCCTAGAGTTTAGGTGAGTGAGGCCAGGGGTATAACCCTAGAGTTTAGGTGAGTGAGGCCAGGGGTATAACCCTAGAGTTAAGGTGAGTGAGGCCAGGGGTATAACCCTAGAGTTTAGGTGAGTGAGGCCAGGGGTATAACCCTAGAGTTTAAGGTGAAGTGAGGCCAGGGGTATGACCCTAGAGTTTAGGTGAGTGAGGCCAGGGGTATAACCCTAGAGTTTAGGTGAGTGAGGCCAGGGGTATGACCCTAGAGTTTAGGTGAGTGAGGCCAGGGGTATGACCCTAGAGTTTAGGTGAGTGAGGCCAGGGGTATAACCCTAGAGTTTAGGTGAGTGAGGCCAGGGGTATGACCCTAGAGTTTAGGTGAGTGAGGCCAGGGGTATGACCCTAGGGTTTAGGTGAGTGAGGCCAGGGGTATAACCCTAGAGTTTAGGTGAGTGAGGCCAGGGGTATAACCCTAGAGTTTAGGTGAGTGAGGCCAGGGGTATAACCCTAGAGTTTAGGTGAGTGAGGCCAGGGGTATAACCCTAGAGTTTAGGTGAGTGAGGCCAGGGGTATGACCCTAGAGTTTAGGTGAGTGAGGCCAGGGGTATGACCCTAGAGTTTAGGTGAGTGAGGCCAGGGGTATAACCCTAGAGTTTAGGTGAGTGAGGCCAGGGGTATAACCCTAGAGTTTAGGTGAGTGAGGCAGGGGTATGACCCTAGAGTTTAGATGAGTGAGGCCAGGGGTATACACCTAGAGTTTAGGTGAGTGAGGCCAGGGGTATAACCCTAAGAGTTTAGGTGAGTGAGGCCAGGGTTATAACCTAAGAGTTAGGTGAGTGAGGCCAGGGGTATAACCCTAGAGTTTAGGTGAGTGAGGCCAGGGGTATACCCTAGAGCTTAGGTGAGTGAGCCAGGGGTATAACCCTAGAGTTTAGGTGAGTGAGGCCAGGGGTATGACCCTAGAGTTTAGGTGAGTGGAGGCAAGAGGTATGACCCTAGAGTTTAGGTGAGTGAGGCCAGGGTATAACCCTAGAGTTTGGTGAGTGAGGCCAGGGGTATAACCCTAGAGTTTAGGTGAGTGAGGCCAGGGGTATGACCCTAGAGTTTAGGTGAGTGAGGCCAGGGGTATGACCCTAGAGTTTAGGTGAGTGAGGCCAGGGGTATGACCCTAGAGTTTAGGTGAGTGAGGCCAGGGGTATGACCTAGAGTTTAGGTGAGTGAGGCCAGGGGTATGACCCTAGAGTTTAGGTGAGTGAGGCCAGGGGTATGACCCTAGAGTTTAGGTGAGTGAGGGCCAGGGTATAACCTTAGAGTTGGTAGTGAGGCAGGGTATCCTAGAGTTAGGTGAGTGAGGCCAGGGGTATAACCCTAGAGTTTAGGTGAGTGAGGCCAGGGGTATAACCCTAGAGTTTAGGTGAGTGAGGCCAGGGGTATAACCCTAGAGTTTAGGTGAGTGAGGCCAGGGTATGACCCTAGAGATTAGGTGAGTGAGGCCAGGGGTATGACCCTAGAGTTTAGGTGAGTGAGGCCAGGGGTATGACCCTAGAGTTTAGGTGAGTGAGGCCAGGGGTATAACCCTAGAGTTTAGGTGAGTGAGGCCAGGGGTATAACCCTAGAGTTTAGGTGAGTGAGGCCAGGGGTATAACCCTAGAGTTTAGGTGAGTGAGGCCAGGGGTATAACCCTAGAGTTTAGGTGAGTGAGGCCAGGGGTATAACCCTAGAGTTTAGGTGAGTGAGGCCAGGGTATAACCCTAGAGTTTAGGTGAGTGAGGCCAGGGGTATAACCCTAGAGTTTAGGTGAGTGAGGCCAGGGTATAACCCTAAGAGTTTTAGGTGAGTGAGGCCAGGGGTATAACCTAGAGTTTAGGTGAGTGAGGCCAGGGGATGACCCTAGAGTTTAGGTGAGTGAAGGCCAGGGGTATGACCCTAGAGTTTATGGTGAGTGAGGCCAGGGTATATAACCCTAGAGTTTAGGTGAGTGAGGCCAGGGGTATAACCCTAGAGTTTAGGTGAGTGGGGAGGCCAGGGGTATGACCCCAGAAGTTTAGGTGAGTGAGGCCAGGGGTATAACCCTAGAGTTTAGGTGAGTGAGGCAGGGGTATGACCCTAATGTTTAGGTGAGTGAGGCCAGGGGTATAACCCTAGAGTTTAGGTGATGAGGCCGGGTATACCCTGAGTAGGTGAGTGAGGCCAGGGGTATGACCCTAGAGTTTAGGTGAGTGAGGCCAGGGGTATGACCCCTAGAGTTTAGGTTGAGTGAGGCCAGGGGTATGACCCTAGAGTTTAGGTGAGTGAGGCCAGGGGTATACCCTAGAGTTTAGGTGAGTGAGGCCAGGGGTATGACCCTAGAGTTTAGGTGAGTGAGGCCAGGGGTATGACCCCAGAGTTTAGGTGAGTGAGGCCAGGGGTATGACCCTAGAGTTTAGGTGAGTGAGGCCAGGGGTATAACCCTAGAGTTTTAGGTGAGTGAGGCCAGGGTATAAACCTAGAGTTTAGGTGAGTGAGGCCAGGGGTATGAACCCTAGAGTTTAGGTAGAGTTAGCCCCAGCCTTAGTACCTTCAATGTCAGGATGTTTATATTGATTATAATTGTGTTTATATATACAGGCAGCAGAACAGGAGGAGTGGATCTTTTTATTGTTCAGAGTTTTATATCAACTAGACCTCTGTATTTCTAGATCTGAAGACTGAAAATATTTACTAGTAGTTTGTGGAAACTACAGGAAAGATTATAGAAAGTGGAGATAATTACTGGAAAATTAACTGGAAAGAGTATTATGTGTTAATGCATATTTTATAACTTACGGTCCTATTGGGATGTATGTGTTGTTATGAAATGATTACATTATATTTTGTGACCATGAAAACAAGCCTCTATCAACAGGTAAGTTGGAAGAGTTCACATTAGAAATGAATTTTAATGCATGTCATCACCACTTTGCTTTGGTTCTTAATGATTTGGTTCTTAATGAATTCTTTTCTGAAGTGACAGCTTTCTTCCATATTTGACAGAGAAATGCTGTTTGGTAATTAATAAATATTCTTTCAATTTAATGGATTACTGCAAAGCTATCTGTGATAATCATTTTCTGTAACATTGGACTACGTTACGATCTGGGGCTGCTGTAGCCCAAGTGGTTTAAGTGTAATGTCTCGACATATTACCATAAGCCTTCCACCTCCGAGCCGGAGGAACCCATGTGAAGAAGGCTAGGACCTGCTGCTAAGTCGATGGTTTTTTCTCTCAGTAACTACTGCTTTCTCCATCACAAACTTTGCAGGTTCTGTATAAAACTAAAAATAGAAATAAAATAAAAATGAAAAGAAAGAAATGCTGCATCTATAGTCATTTGATTCCAAGCTTTGATGAATGCAAGCAATTTGCAAAATTAGAAAATTAAAGGAGAAAAAATTAGCTACTTAAGCTTTTTAATGCTTTAACCAAAAATGTACACTAGAATCTATGAAGTAGCCTTTTTGCAGAAATTTTGAGGTGTCATATCAGTCCAAATCAAAATTTTATTTAGACCCCTCCCTCCCGTGTTAGAAACTTGAATGACTAATGATCAAGCGTATGAATGAATGCTAGGGGTAATTGTTTATATAATCTCCTAACCGTTGTAATTACCTGATGTATTTGTCTACACCCGATAACAACTTCATTTGTAAAATCCTATGTGCTTTGAGATCAGTGAAGATAGGAGAGATTTAATATGTATGGAATTCAGAATCATCAAAGATGAGTGGGGAGAATTAATAAAGAATGAGAATTCTAGCCTGATGGAATAATTGTGGTTTAGACGTCTGTCTGACAGACAGTGACTTCATTTTGGGTCGGTGTTGCCTTTCTCTTTTTTACTGGTTTCCCCCCTGAAGATGATACTGTAGAATAAAAAGATCTGTTACTTTTCGTAAACTCATTGCATTTCTCCATATATACTGTTCGCAAGTCTGGTAATATATGCTCTATCCTTCTGTAATATATTACTTGCAATCCCTTGATCTTGACAATA
>SAYR01022745.1:533442-545672 GCA_004382745.1 Argopecten irradians irradians | reverse complement strand
GTATTATGTTACTCGTTAAAGAAAAGGACTAGTGTGTATTCTTTTGTAAAGTCGAATTTTCGGTAAACAAACGCTTCTTGTACTGCCATAGATACGTTATAAGTAAACAAAATGCCATGGCTATTTGGTTAAAGAAAATACTAGTATAGTTCCAAACCCTGCCTACTTTCGTTAAAAGTATATCATTTTTCGCATATTTTGCCAAATTGACAAAGCTACACACAATTAACGAGTCTTCTATACATACTTAAAGTTAACCTGTCCATTACATAGTTTGCAGTTTGGGTCAATATTGACAATGTTTGCTTGTTACCAATACAGCGCATCCTGAAATTAACTTTATACATGTATGTCTGGTAAAGGTGTATCTGAGGTGGTACCTACACTGTACATATTAAGTTTGTTCAAGATTTTGCCATTAATTGTTTTCTTAGAAAAATAGAAACATTTCCACATACTGTAAATCAAACTCTCTATCGTAAATGTGCGATGCATGTAATGAATTAATATATGCATTGTTTTCCATTCAATCTTAAATCCGCAAATGTTAATCTTAAACTTGTTTTAAGATGGAGATGCGGAAAATTTTAGTACCCCGGAAAGAAAGTCGGTAAAAGTTTAGAACCCCGTTTAAAATCAGTGATTTGTTGTTATTGCCATATATCACTTCTTAGGTGTAGTTAAACATAACTTAGTTAATATAATGTGTCTATGCACTCCGTCCTTACCTCAATATTACTGTTGACTCATAGATTGTTGTGTTGTTTGTAAAGTTTGCAGAAATATGCAAAAAATTGTTTCATTCAGTTATGCATAGTTCACAGGGTTCAGTACATTATTTCTGCACCAATTAAGCATGCCATTATGTTTAACTAGTTGTTTATAATATGTAGTAGGAGCGCTGTTTTTACCAGATCGACTTGTAAAGGATTACATATCAAATAGGGAGCTTATTTCATAACTTCCATTCGCAATTGATATCAGAGTTGACTAGATATTCAAATATTACAAACCTAATTGCTTAAACTTAGTTATAAACCGATGGATTTGGAGACCTGAAGGGCCAAACCATGCATTAGTCCTTTATTTCAAGCACGTGAAGCATGTATCAGTACAAACCTGGTAGTATGGAATCTACATTAAAGACAGAGGGACACAGGTCATGTTTGTGTAGATTTTGACTGTCGTTTATCGTTTTGAATTAATACAATTATTTTTTAATCAGCTGCTCCGAATTCTTCTGGTCTCATGACCTAGGTTATCTTTTTGGTTATTGGAGGAGAATCGAAGTGCATGTGTCAGCACTTAAGTATATCTTTATCAAATATAAACTTAGATATGTCAAAATAAGATTTTTGGGTCAAGTGATGGTGTCCTAAATAATTTGACACGTTCTAGGCCTCTTGGATGACATTCAATTTTACACACAAGTCAAGGTTCTGCCTACATACAACCAGCTATAATGATCCCCAAACGACATGATGATGTTTCTCTTTCTTGGATAAAATGAAGACGAAAAAAACATAGAAACAAATTTTCAAATTTGAAAATAAAAATCTTTAAGTTGATAGAGTTAATAAATGGATATATGTGTTCGCATTGAAATAGAATAGACTAGTTAGTAAATAATTTTTTTGTTTTTGAAATCGAATAAATCATTAGCTATTAGTAGTTTTAAAGATTTATTTTTGGCAATTACATGGGCAGAGAAAGGATCATTCCCTACCTAAAGAGCAGGACAGGAAAATCTCCACCCTCGGAGCAGATTCACGACAATCAAACCCTCGGCAAAATTCGGGTAAGACAGTCGTGAATCTCCTCCTCGGGTAGAGATTTCCCTGTCCTACCCTCAAGGTAGGGAAAGATACAATCCCCCCCCCACCATTCACTGATTTGTCACCGGTTCAAGCCGACCCCAATGGTATGACAGAATGGGCGAGCTAACCTGTTGGACCTGAAGATTATTACGTGATGTCATGACTTCATGCGGTGTAGTTTTGGCTTGCATTGTCGATGATATCGTCAATATTGAAGTGCAGTCGACGGAATGATGTTTACATTGTATGTCGCGGTGAAAATGCTTCTTTTAGGCTATTATCTCATTTTTTCTTTTCTTTTTGGAAGGATTTCCAACTCTCGGCAAGCCTCGGGTTGGACGTTAATAGATTATCCCTTGGATTGTGATATCTGTATCATATCTTTTATCCAGTAAAGATAGGGTGTTACCCCAAAATAATTGCAACATAACTTTTCTTTGTTTTTCATACATATCTGACTTTGTTTTATAAAAGAAAAAAAAGTCGCTACAAATAAAATAATTGGGAAAGTGTTTTTCTTGACCCCCAAAAAATCAGAAAAATAGGAATACTTGCTTAATTGGCAAACTTTGAAGCGAAATATAAACTTAAGTGGTTATCATGAGATACTAGGAAATACCTGTATGGCAAGAGGGACAGCACATATTGCAAAAAACATAAGTTGAAATCAACACAGAGAAAAAGTATGACAACATGAAAATTGCATCATTTTATCCTTGTAATAGCTAAATGTGCTTTTGTTGGATTGCTAAGATAAGAAATTATAATTATCAACAATACTATTGATACTAATTTTTGGTGATTTAAGGCTCTAAAAGTAAAACATTTTACGTTCACTAGCTGAGATAACATAGTTGTTCAAAGTTGGTCTGATGGTCTTTTTCTTTCAAAATTATTCAGTTAATACCGTCTCAAGAGTTTATATAGTTATCAATTCATTTTCTTTGTAGGCTATTATCATCTAAAATTGACAACCAATTTGGTATTCAGTCAAATTTACGTGAAAGGGAGTTTTTACTCCTAAATAATATGTGCATATTTATACCGTTTTTCAGTGTTCCAGCTAGGATTTGATAAGGGCAGGGCGCTGGGCAAAAAAAGGGCATTTTTTTTCGCGACATAAAATGTTTAGGGCATTTTATATACGACATACAGCTAATATCAGAAACAACTGTATAATATGTATATCATTGCATCATAATCATCAATGATTCTAATATCATTACCTATATTATGGCATCAAGTAGACTTTGGGAGTGTTTTGTGAATTCTCCAAAATGTCTGAGACATGTATAGAAAATGTTGACTGTTTTGATAATTATTCGTTAATTTTTATTTGGATTAACATGTACAGGATGCCACAATATCTGCTTTCTTTCAGTTCTGTATTTGTCTCTGTACTCTCTGCTGAATCCTTAAGTCTTACTTCAAGAAACATCTTCCATATATTTGCCTTTGCAATGTGTGTTGTCATTTACAAAGTCCATTCAGTCTCGCATCAAGTAACATTTACCAAATAAGTATTACAAATTGCCCCAATTTGTCTTTAAGTGATCATGTGTTTACCTTTGTTTCAGAATTTAGTTCTATCCATGAGCTTGAATGGATTTACAGAATGAAAAGAGAAGAAACAAAATTCTTTCAATTAAATCAAATTTATTTAACAACAAGTAAATGTTGAAAACAATGTATCCACATATACAGCTCCCTGTAATCTCACCATGCACTCAGTAGACATACCTACACATCTCTCAGACATTACAAGTTATCAATATTAAAAAAAAATCCACACTTTCATCCATGAAATCAAGAAGTTAATAAATTGAAATTAAAAAAAAATATATATATAAAAATTGTAACAAAGTTGCATGCCCAAATTAAGTAGTTGACAACAATTGTAATTGACTTCAAAAATAGTTCTTTGATAAAAGTATGTGTATATATAACCTAGGAAATTTGTCACACATAATAAGGCTGGTTGTGAGGTGTTCATAAGTGAAGCTAGCGCTGGACATCAGGAGTACTAGTCCTCAGCATCAGATTTGTCATCTATGAAGTAGAAGGAAGCTCTACGAATTAAAAAGAAAACAAAAATATTAAACAATTGGACCATTATTCAAGTTTTATTCTCAATGTTAATGAACGTTTAAGATAGGCCTACTGGTCATGAAATAAATAAGTATTTTATACGCAGTAAACGAAAAATACGGCTTATAGTAATACTTTTTGTTCAAATTAAGTTTGAATAGCTAAATGTATAGGATTAAATGAGGAATTCGATGACTGAAATAACTCCGTGTATTTTGATGGTTTGTGCCTGGACTTAGCGAAGCCATGCCTCACGGCTCGCACTACCAGAAAATGTATAATTAAACAACAAATTACGCAAGATATCAATTCCAAAGTGTTATCGGTGGCATAGAATAATAATTGCCAATTCAAAATCTCGCTTCTTGATCGATAAAGCTTCTTATTTTGTGAATTTATTTACTTTTTGCACATCAAAGAAAAGCCGACACGCGAAAATGCTACGCCGATTTTGAAGCAATTGAGGCAAAAATGCATCAAAATACATTACGAAAATTGCATATAACTACATACCTGAACATCCACAAAAGATCGTGACATTTCTTTGCCGATTTGTTGAGTTCTTGGCGTGATAAAAACATTGTAAGTTTGTTTATTTTGAGTCGGAAGTTGAAGACATCAATGATATGCGCGAGCAAACAGGAAGCAGGAAGTTGTGTTAGCTAGACTTGCTAAGTCCCGAATTTGAGCCGACGATATCGGGACAGTATGGGGAAATGGAAAAAGGGACAGGGCGATGGGAAAAGGGGCAGGGCGTTAGGAAAAAGGGCAGGGCGCTGGGAATTAAGGGCAGGGCGCCGCGCCCTGCTAACCCGACCTAGCTGGAACACTGGTTTTTACAACATATGATCAAAATAACAAGTAAGAAATATACAAAAAGGATATACATACTTGAAAATTTGTTTTCTATCATCCAAATATTGCTACAAAAATGGGTGTTTTGTCCAAAATCTAAACAGGTTGTTGATCTAGTTTTTTTTCTTGCTTAATGTATTGTCGGTATACATTGATATAAGAAAAGGTAATCCTTTAAGGCTAAACATACACTGATATTTGTATAAAAATTTGGTCTTACTATAATATAGTAATGATTTCATATTTTCAAGTATTGCAAATAGTCATGCTGTATTTTAAAGTGATCAAAAAGTTGATTTCTTAATATTTTCTTATTTTTCGGGTGTTAAAAGATTTCCGAGCATATATTTTTGGTGACTTTTTTCATGTTAAATTACTAAGTTTCTGTTGCGATTATTTGGAGTTAGGCCTTATTTTTCGTATTTTTTACTGGACTATTCTAGGTAGAGAAAGATTCTGTTAATCGTTGTCTGGACTGGTTAGGTTACTCATATTTCTATAATTTATTCTGTAATAAATCATAATAATACTCAAACTTTCTTTTCACCTTCCAATTCTTTATTCAATCTCTTTATAAAGATGAAGTATATTAAAACATATCTACAGTATTCAAAAATATGATATATATTCAGCAGAAAATTAATATTACATATTAACTTTTTAAATAGAACTTTGATGAATTTACATGAATTGCTTAATGTTTTGATATTTGTAGAGTTCATTAGTTGTGAATAATTTAATAATATTTGATATGTATGATTGAATATAATTTTTTTCAAAAGTAAAATGAAGCATTTTAAATATAAGTCATGGATATCAAAAATAATGAAAAAATTATAGTTAAATATTCTATTCTACAGTGTTACAATGATAATTATGAAAACATTTCTACGTACAGATATTTCTATCCCTAACTTGAAAAAAAGAGGGAGGGATTATAAAGGGAGTATAGAGGGAAAAGACAACTAAGGGAGGGTAGAAGGAAAATATATATTAATAAACGATGTAATATAAGACTCTTCATATGTGATATGAAGGATAGATATTCTACCGAGGTACAAATGTATGTAAAACGAGCTGCCGAGGGTTTTGCAACATTTTTGTGGTCCAAGGTAGAATATCCTATTCATATCACTTATGAAGAGTATTTTTCTTTCATACCTGACTATTTATTGCAATTTTACAACAATAATATCCGCATTTTGAAATAAATTCGAAGAAATCCATGGTTTAAGTCAATTTTTCATTATGTGATATTTCAACAAAATTCGTTGTTTGCATCTTTTAATGTTAATCGGTCAAGTTTATTAAAACAATGTTAAAATTTTCCGAAAATAGAAATTTTGTTACGCCGTGAGTCAAGAGGCTTTATTGCATGGGTAGCAGTATTAAACCGTAGGTACAGAAAGAAATATAATTTATAATATGCAATATAATGAACATAACAAAAACCCGCATGGGGTTAACATCCCGAACATGTTTGTCCTCACACAGGAGGGCTCTCGTTCTACATACAAAAATATAAAATAATTTAATTGACACTTAATTATGTATAATGATGTCAGTTATTGAAGGATTAGCATTTTAGGAGAGAGAAATAGAAAAAATGGATAATCCTATATCTGATAAATCATATTGAAATGTGTTACAACTATAATGAGTGTAAGTATATTCTCATGGACATAACGTTTTTGGAAACGTAAACATAGCTTTTTAAGGAATATTTTTATATTTGTAAGCATAGTTTAATGAGACTATATTGTTTTTGTATTCAATATCTGTTGTGAAGAAAATAGAAATATTGTATATAAAAAAAAAAAAAAAAAATGAAAATTGCACAAAAAGCTTCTACATACACATCGTACATAAATTTGATTACATCTATCAATAGTTAGTCAATAAATAATTCCAATTCATATACATTCTCAATATAAATGTACATCAAGTTTTTAATTGACAATTTTTAACGTGATATTTTCATATAAAAACATACTCAAACTTTCAATATATATGCTTGTATTTTCTAGATATAGAAAATATGTAACATTAAATAAAAATGAGCGATATTGAAAAAAACCATAATTCAGCTCACCAAAGAGTATGATTTCTAATTTAAATTTCACAATATGTCAGTGTTTTCGTATATTTTTTTTTCATACTTACATATTTGAAGGGAAATATGTTCTATGATTTTCAATTTCGATATTATGATTTCAAATGAGACTTTTGTATAATTTGTAAATAGTTGGACATCGATGAAAAAAAACTCATTTCAATTTGAAAAAAAAATAGTAACAAATTATTTGCTTGATTTGAACTTTTACCCGTTGCATATTCAAATTAGTGTATACATATATTACAATGTTTGGGAGTATGTTTTATAAAAGTTAGTATGGGATACTCTATTTTTCACTTTTAAAATACATGAATATAAATGTCACACATCACTACATTAAATAACCTACTTGTCTGGTTTTTCTTAGCAAAATTTGATAAAGAAAAGACACTTTGATAAATTTCATCTTCAGATTTTGTTATGTAAACAGTTGTGAGATAGTGAAAACATGTTTGAATTGTTTTGAGGAATACATGTATATTAAATGCCAATTCGGATGACCTATAATAAATGTAATCATTGATATTCTCTATCTATGTTGCGAATTATACAAAATACGAAGGTAGTTTACAAAGGCGCTTTTTCTCTTGAATAAAATAAGTAATTGATAAACGACTAAAAATAAATAATTATATGCATTGTAAATAAAGCAAGTATAGTAAACTTGTAACATTTAGTGCAGTGAAAAACATACATTCAATCTACCATTTATGAGTTGAATTGGCAATGCCTGCGAACTTGCACAGTCGTTCAGGTTTTTTTCTTTGCGTGGATCAAAATTTTGAATTAATATATTTTTAAAATGTATGTATCTTACCAATGCAATATAATCAAATACAATTTTAGTTTAAATCATTAGTGTTATAGTTTAAAGTAACAGATTTAAAAATTGAGCATGGAATATTAACCAATTTAAAGCGCTATACGATTGAATGTGGAATCATTGGTAAATTCATCACTCCGTTTACTAACTGTATTTATGTATTTAAGTCTCACTCGATCATTACATCCATGTACCAAACCCTATAAAGCATTCCAGGAATATTTTGAATGTTTTATATTCTAGAACATCCATGTTTATGATTTCCATTTACATCGAATTAATCTCTGTAAAAAGGTTCTTTGAAATATAGTTAATGGAATGTTTTCTTAATTATCATGTGATGGAATGTTCTTTAAATTTATAATTTTTATAGATGTTTTTTGATTATCATTTGAAGGAATGTTTTTCTTGATTATCATAATGATGGAATATTTTCTTGATTTATCATATGATGGAGTATTTTCTTGATGTCATGTATGGGATGTTTTTCGATTATCATTTGATGATATTTTCTGAATTATCATTTATTGGAGTATTTTTTGATTATTGTGATGAATGTTTTCTGGGTATATCATTTATTGGATGTTTTCTGATTTTCATTTATTGGAATGTTTTCTTGATTTTCATTTGATGGGAGTATTTCTTGATTTCATGTGATGGATGTTTTCTTGATTATCATATGATGTATGTTTTTCTTGATTATCATTTATTGGAATGTTTTCTTGATTTTCATTTGATGAAATGTTTCTAGATTATCATGTGATGGAATGTTTTTGATTATATTATTGGAATGTTTTCTTGATTTTCATTTGATGAAATGTTTTTATAGATTATCATGTGATGGAATGTTTTTTTGATTATCTCTTGATGGAAAGTTTTCTTGATTATCATTTTTGGGATGTTTTCTTGATTTTCATTTGATGGATGTTTCTTGATTTTCATTTGATAAATGTTTTTCTGATTATTCTTTTGATGGAGCATTTCTTTGTTTTCATTTGATGATGTGTTTTCTTGATTAATATTATAATGATGTATTTTCTTTGATTATCATTTATTGGAATGTTTTCTTGATTATCATTTGATGGAGCATTTTCTTGATTTTCATTTGATGGAGTATTTTCCTTGATTATCATGTGATGATGTTTCTTGATTATCTATTTGATGAAAGTTTTAGTTTCTTGATTATCATTTGTGGAGCATTTTCTTGGATTATATGTTGATGAATGTTTTCTTGATTATCTTTTGATGGAAGTTTTTCTTGATTATCATTTGATGGGCATTTTCTTGATTTTTCTTTGATGTTGTAGTTTCTTGATATCATATAATAAGTATTTTCTTGATTACATTTGATGGAATGTTTTTCTTGATTATCATATGAGAATGTTTTCATGATTATCGTTGATGGAGATTTTCCTGATTATCATTTGATGGAGTATTTTCTTGATTATCATATGATGAATATTTTCTTGATTATCATATGATGATGTTTTCTTTGATTATCATTTGATGGAGTATTTTCTGATTATCATTTGATGAGTGCAATGCGTTCGGCAAAACTAAAAATAAAAGGAGTTCTAATCTACAAATGTCAGAACTGGAATATAAAGTGCACAAAACATCCCAGTAAAGATTTTCCGAAATATTTTTTGTTCCACAACCTGGTCGTATTTTCTCACATAAATAACTGACAAACAAATGCTGAAGTTATCCATCAGAATGCAAGAAGTTTGCATGCAAGAGATTTTTTATACATTCACATCGTTTAGTTATAATGCAATAAAATTGTTTGCATTGGAGGAATAATAACCGCACTAAACACATTTCCCAACATTCAAAGCCAAGAAACATTATGACTGCTATGATGGTTCACATCCACACTATCTGCAGCAATAACATTGATAATGTATAAGACGGCACCGAATGTACAAGATATGAACACATTTCGTTAATTTCAATATTTACCTTTTTTCATCATTTTTCATACTTGTAAAATAATTGTAAGGCAAGCAAAAAATAGCTATAGAGCATTACAGCTTTCCAGTATACGCACAATTACTAAAGCATTCATAACAACATTGACTTACTTTTCTCCATTTACAAAAATTATTGCACATGTTGCCGATAAATGCACACGGGTATGAGTTTAAATAAAATATAACACATTTAATGATGGGATGTGATTTGTTGTTCTAGATTGAGCATTTCTGATTGTCCTAATTCAAATACCATTTCAAACATTTAATAAAGGGATTCGAATTTGTTGCCACTGTCAATGTTCAGTTTCTGTGTTTTATTATATAACATTCTTGAATTTCAGTAGCATTTGGAGTAGGCAATTTGTATATCGGAAATGTTATACATTCTGAAGTACTCATTCACTGAGCTTTCTAGCAAATATATAGCCAGATAGCATATCTCGAAATATATTACATGAAAGTCACAGTTACTCGTAAAAAGTCTTTCGATACGTTCTAGAAACAAGCATAATTATAAACCCTTGAAGAAACACAATAAAATTTTTAAAAATTTCATAAAAACTCTCATATGACAATTGCAACAATGGTTATAGTGTATATGCATTTCAGTAAAAAGATTGACTGATAATATTTGATAAACCAAAGATATTACACAAACACCCAAATAACGTGAGAGAACATTTTTATGAAGCTTACTGTACCAATATGCTTTTTCTGAAATGCAGCAACATTTTTTTTCTTATTTGATGGGTTTCTTTCATACAAAATAAGTACAATACATGAAAATAGATTCTTTCTTATTTTGATGGGTTTCTTTCAATACGAAATAAGTAAAATAATGATAATATTCCCCAAAAAAACTACATCAATTAAACACTATCTCCAGTGTATCGGGTCAATGACTGGACGTCGCTCGAATGAATTACTTTTAACGATATGACATAGCAACGGCGGAAGAAGAATTTTCATTGTGAAACACATACAACCACTTTCCTGAAGAAGATGCCAGAGTTGGAGCTATAATTGAAATTGAAATAACATTGAATGTCATACACTGTCTATATCTGCTGGATATATATAAACAAATTCAAGTAAAAATAAGGCATTGAGAAAATGATTCAGTTAAATATTGCTTATCAATTTACAGATAAACGTTTGTAATCGAATGAACTTACGTATTCACGTCTTTGCATATTAAAGAGTTAGCTTCCCCTGTGTGTAGGTATCCATTTGATGACGTCATTACTTTTGTGAGCGCAATTTTAAGTCGTTTTCTCTGAAAATGTGTGACTACAATTACGCTAATGTGCAATCATCGTGTATATAAAAGCCACACTAGTAAATTAGATTCACCCCATATAATTATTAGTATCTATAGGTGTTTTGAAATTGAGTTTTATCAAGGATATTTATAAGGATTTCTTAATAATTTGGTCCAACTGTGTCAAAAGTCAGATTACCTAAACATGCTTTCACTTAAACTGTCCCATAGAAGTTACGAAATATTGCCTAACAGAAGTACGGAAAGTTCATGACCCGTTCTTCGGAAAGAGTTCGATAGACATTTCTGAATAATTATCGCTCATTGATAACTTGATTTAGTCTGTCTCTTAAATTTACAACAGAATTTTCTCAACATTCTTTTTAATATGAAAAAAGATGATAAGTTTATGGGATATTAAGTATATTTTACTTACTTATCTTGAACGGAATCATTGTTTTTCTTGGCTGCAGCTTATTTTGATCAGAACACACTCCTCTAAGTCATACGAGTGAGGTTACTTAAATAAAAGATTAAAGTATATTTAACAAAGTTCAGAACAAGATCCGATATTTCTTGAAATTTGTCAAGTAATAATAGTCGATAGTTGTGGATGAGTATTGTGCTTGTTCGTTCTTTTCCGTCTTTTTGCCCGAAAGGATGAATTTAGATATGGCGTAAAAAACGAAAATTGAGCAACCTTCATTTTTAGTTTTTCGTTTCGTCTTTTTTGGGCGAAATAGACAAAAGACAAATGGCACAAAACGCCACAGTATTTTTTGGTAATGTTTCTGCATAGAGAGATAGTCAGGGTAAAATACTTGTTTAACCTAATTATGCTGTAATCTATTAATCATATTTTTTTTTAGCACAAATTAAGAATATTTTGTTACTAACATTTCAATATCCACCCTGTGCATTCTCCAACGTATTATTTTGAAAATTATTTATGATGTGGGAATTGATTAGTAGGTCACCGAATATTTTTTACATTCTGCGTAGTATTTAAGAACTTAATTAGAGCCAAAATATATGAAGTATGAGACTATGTACAGCAGTTGTGAAATAATGAGCTATGTGTAGGTCACTGCATTACATTTGTAGATACCAATTAAAAACAAAAATGATCCAATGTACTTTTGTTTTTCATTTATATCCAGTTATAATTTTTCGTAATTTTCTTGACATAAACTTAATATAAAAAAAAAAAAAAGAAAACAATATAAATGTTATATAAAGAACTATATGTTGTTAAATGAAATATCATGATAATTGTTATTCAAGCACCGTGGGG
>SAYR01022745.1:456429-533417 GCA_004382745.1 Argopecten irradians irradians | reverse complement strand
GCGTAAGCAGTAAGGAGATTGAGCTCCAATCTTGTCTCTGGAGTGATGTTGGATGGCTAGATATTTTCAAATATATCTGCTAGAATTGGTATGTGTCGCTATATCTGTACATGTTCAATTAATTGTTTGTTTTGTATTCATGATGTATTATCATATAAATTAATGCTATTGTTTAATCAGAAGCGATAAGTGTCTGTTATTGTAACAGCATTTGATGATCTTATTAAAATAGATTCGATGTAAGATTAAAAAGATAGATATTTTATTTCTTTTTGTGGTATCAAGATTTACAGATAAAAGAAACATTTTTGAATCAAGTTATGCTAATACTATTTCTTATACCTGTACTGTAGTAGTAATTGCATAATAGTGTCACTGACCTTTAATGGTTAGTTGTATACTATAGTTGTTAATTATGTAGGAAAGATTACAGGATTTGATCGTACCTCGGAATAGGTTGATTGGAGTCAGGTAATGGGATGACTTGATAATATTAGATTGTGTAGTAGCAGGACTATTGTGTCCATAGACGTGGAAGGTAGTAGGTTACCAACCCTTATAAATTGGTATACAATTCGTGTGATACATAGATGCTGCCGAATTTAAGACGATACGTTGTGTTTGTGTAATGTATACACATCTACGACTAAGAGGTTTAAGAGAGTGAGTGCCAGGTAAGACCGGTTGGTTGAGGAGGTGCCAGGGGAGTATGACCTAAGTAATGTAGTTGACTGATGGCTTAGGTTTATATTGATTTTTAGAGTTTATGTAAGTGAGTGAAGGGTATTTAATTAACTCTAATTAAGAGGGTAGTTGAGTGCCGGGGTATACTATGAGTTTAGGTGAGTGAGGCGAGGGGTATAACGCCTAAGGACAGTTTAGGTGACGTGAGGCGCAGGGGTATGACAATAAATTGCCGAGTTTTGGACAAAAGGTGGTTATGAGGACAAGCCATGTTGGAGTCTATGTATTTACGTTAAGAAAAGTTTACAGGATATAGAGAATGAAGCTGACCAAGGTGGTTATGACCTTACATATATGGACAGTTTAGGGTAAAGTGTGAGGCCAGGGGTGCATTTTAGGCAGACGTCGGTCCGTCTAGATGGTTTAACGTTTTTTGAAGATGAGGCAGGGGTAAAATGCAGACGACTTTCTAGAATAGTAGAGTTTAGGTGAGTGACGAGCCAGGGGGTATGACTAAAGATAGTTTAGATATGGTTGATAGGGTCAGAGGCCATTGGGTGCCCTGACTTCTACAGATTTGTTTTTATTAGGTATGAGTGAAGTAGCCTAATAGCTGGGTAATGAACCTAATAAGAGTATTAGGTGAGTTGAGTGGGCACCAGGGGTTAGGTGACCGCTTATGAGTGTTAGGATGAGTGGGGCCAGGGGGTATGTCACCGTCTAGAAGTTTTAAGAGCAGATTTTTGAGTTGAGGTCCCAGGGGTACTGACTCTACTATTTGTAACATTACTAATATATGGGATCGTGTACAGTTTGATAAGGTGAAGGATTCCTTTGCGAGCATGTTGGTAAATTAACCCTATGTAACTTTGGTTTAAGGTAAGTTGAATGAGCCAGGGGATCATCGGCCCTTTTAGAGTTGTTGGGGTGACGCTGGGGCAGGGGTTTTAATGCTAACACTTAGTGTCCTTTAGGTGAGTAAGGCCTCTTTTAGGGTAGGATATGACAACGTTATCTTAAAGAGTTTAAAGAGTGTAAGTGAGTGAAGGGTTGAGTGAGACTTCCTCAGAATTGTTTAGTTGTCGAGATGAGATTGCCAAGTGGGCATATGTTATAACATAGCAGAGTTTAGGTTTGAGTGAGGCCCAATATGGGTTGTATAATTATAGTAGATTTTAAGATGAGAATGAGGCCAGGGGTATGACCCTTAGAGAGATATTATGGTTGCTAGCTGTATAGTGCGCTAAGGTGGGTATATCCCTACTTACAGCGTTTAGGATGAGATTTGTGAGGCGGGTTAATAAAAGATTAAGGGTTTTAGTGTGAAGTGAGGCTCAATGAGGTGAGATAATGTTAAACCTAGTAGTTATAAGGTGAGTGAGCTCGCAGGGGCTGATGACCTCTAACTTGATTTTAAGGGTGTTAAGGTGTTGAGACGCTAGGGGTAAATAGACACTAAATTTAAGGGTTTAGGGTTGAGTTAGAGGGCCAGGGAGTATTAATACCCTTAGGGGAGTTTCGAATGTGAGTGTCAGAGCAAGGAGTTGGTCATAAACCTAGGGTTTTGTATAATAGGTGAGCTGGGACCAGGGGTATAAACAGCATTCACAAGATATACTTTAATCTAATTTTCATATGTGCACTATGAGTTTAGGTGATGGTGAGGTCCAGGGGTATATGAGTGGACACTAATATAGCATCGTGACAGGCTCTCTCTAGGTGAGTTGAAGAAATAGCCAGGTCGAGTATATGTTGGTTAATAGACCCTAGAGTTTAAGAGGGTGAGTGTGACTCGATAGAGCCAAGGGGTATCGGCTCTTATAAGAGTTTAGCGTAGCGTGAGGTCATAGGGGTGGTAATGACTTCTATTGATTGCTATAGTGTGAGTGAGAAGAGGCAAGGGGTATAAAATCCTAGAGTGTAAGGTCGAGTGGGCAGGAGGTAACTTAGCAATCCCTTACGAGTTTAGTGTTGGAGTGTTTAGGCTCATTAGGCGCAGGTTTAGATCAGTACCAGTTTCTAAGATGTTTACGCTTGTGAAGCTCGAGGCCACAGGGGGTAATTACCTGACCCCTAGAAGATATATACAGGGGGTGAGTGAGGCCCAGGGGTATGAACTAGAGTTTAGATGAGGTGAGGCCAGGGGTATAACCCTACGAGATTAAGGTGAGTGAGGCCAGGGGTATAACGCCTAGAGTTTAGGTGGTGAGGCCAGGGGTATTGACCTAGAGTTTAGGTTGAGTGAGGCGGGTATGACACTAGAGTTTTAGGTGAGTGGGGCAGGGGTTTATGACCCTAGAGGTTTTAGGTGAGTGGGCCAGGGGTATGACCTAGAGTTTAGGTGAAGCTGAGGCCCAGGGGTATGACCCTCAGAGTTTTAGGTGAGTGAGGCCAGGGGTATGACACTAGAGTTTAGGTGAGTGAGGCAGGGGTATAACCCTAGAGTTTTTGGTGAGTGGGCCAAGGGGTAATGACCCTAGAGTTTAGGTGAGTTGAGGCCAGGGGTATGGACTAGAGTTTAGGTGCAGTGAGGCGAGGGGTATGCCCCAGAGTTTAGCGTGAGTGAGGCCAGGGGTATTGACTAGAGGTTTAGGCTGAGTGGAGGCAGGGGTATAACCCTAGAGTTTAGGTAAGTGAGGCAGGGGTATGACCTAGAGTTTAGGTGAGTGAGGCCAGGGGTATGACCCTTAGAAGTTTAGGTGAGTGAGGCCAGGGGTAATAACCTTTAGAGTTTAAGGTAAAGTGAGGGCCAGGGGTTAACGCTAGAGTTTAGGTGAGTGAGGCCAAGGGGTATACTCCCTAGGAGGTTTAGGTGAGTGGAGCAGGGGTTATGACGCTAGAGTTTAGGTTAAGTGAGGCAGGGGTATGACCCTAAGAGTTTAGGTGAGTGAGGGCAGGGGTAGAATGACCTAGAGTTTTAGGAAGTGAGGCCAGGGGTATGACCTAGAGTTTAGTAGTGAGGCTCATGGGTATGACCTTAGAGTTAGGTAAGTTGAAGGCTGGGTATTATCCTCGAGTTTAGGTAGTGAGGCCAGGGGTAATGACCTAGAGTTTGGTAAGTGAGGCAGGGGTTATGACCCTAGAGGTTTTAAGGTGGTAGGCGGGGTATGACTTAGTAGTTTAGGTAAGCTGAGGCCAGGGGTTAACCTAGAGTTTAGGGGTGAAGTGAGGCAGGGGTATAACCTAGAGTTTAGGTGAGTGAGGCAGGGGTATGAGCTAGAGTTTAGGTGAGTGAGGCCAGGGGTATGCCACCTAGAGTTTTAGGTGATTGAGGCCAGGGGTATGACCTTAGAGTTTTAGGTGAGTGAGGCAGGGGTATGCTAGAGTTTAGGTGAGTGAGGCCAGGGGTATGAACCCTAGAGTTTATGTAAGGTGAGGCCTAGGGGTATGACCCTATGAGTTTAGGTGAGTGAGGCCTAGGGGTATGAACGCCTAGAGTTTAGGTTGAGTGAGGGAGGGGTATGACTAGTAGTTTAGGTGAGTTGAGGCCAGGGGTATGACCTAGAGTTTAGGTGAGGTGAGGCCCCAGCCTTAGTACCTTCAATGTCAGGTGTTTTAAATTGATATATTTGTGGTCTATATATACAGGGCAGCAGATCAGTCATAAACAGGAGGAGGTAAGATCTTTTATTCGTTCAGAGTTTTATATCACTAGAACTCTATATATCTTGAATTGTAGACTGAAATCTTAGCAGTAGTTTGTGGAAACTACAGGAAGATGTATAGAAACGGTGGAGATAATTACTGGAAAATTAACTGGAAAGAGTAATTTATATGTGTTATGCATATTTAATAAGCTTCCGGTCCTATTGGAATTGGTATGTGTTGTTTCATGAAATGATTAATTATATTTTGAGTACATAAAAACAGGCCTCTATCAACAGGTAAGTTGGAGAAGTTCACATAGTAAGTGAAATTTTATTGCTTAATGTTCACACTTTGTTTGGTTGCTTAAATGCATTTGGTTCTTAATGAATTTTGTTCTGGAAGTGACAGTTTCTTCCATTATTTTGACAGAGATGCTGTTTTTGGTGAATTATAATACAGAAGGATTCGCGTTATTTGCATAGGGTCATTTTTCGCCATGAAGATAATATGCAATACCGGAGTATTCGAATAGGCGGAGATGAACATTTTGCACCTCCGTTTGACCCCACAACATAGTAGTGATAGGCAAATAGATATGTTGTTTACCTTGATATAATAAGTAAATTATTTATACTTAAAACGAACACAAGTAATCTATTTTTCGAAGTTGTAATCGATTTTAATTGTTTAATACAAAAATATTCCAATATTAGATTATATATAGATTATATAACGTTCGATCGAACGTGAATATTTGAGAAAGATAACGATCAATATCAATGCAATTAGATTCAATACATTAAAAAGAGAATTAAGATATATGATAGATATATATATATAACCTAAATTAATAAACAAATTTACGTTACATTGCTCTGGCAAAATAACTTACGAATCGTGATTAAACTTCAAAGTGCCGTCAACATAAAGATAGTGTGCATATTATAAACACATGTTGCATCTGAATTCGAAAATGGCGGCAGGTGATAGAAGCAATAGCGTTCACTGCGACCTAAATGTCTTTCGAGAATTCTCGCCTGTATTTGTTGATAATATGGGCGAATAGCTTAAATAAATTTCAGAATTAAATGCATATTTCAAGTAGCAATGAAAAATTAACGTAGCAAGTATCTTTTGTATACTAAGCTTAAACATACTGTACGAAAAACTTGCGGTAGTCTTCACGCGCCGACTTTTGCATGCTTTTAATAGTCTCGTCTCAACGAGAGCTTGATACGACATGTCATGTCGATAATATTAAACAGAAACTCTGGTTAATGAACGAGACTAAATCATGATGGCGATTGGTTGTACAGGAAGCATGGTTTCTTCCAACCATTGCAGAACTACAGACCGCTCACGGTCTCGTTACATCCAACCACCCAATAACATATTTGAAAGTGCAAAATGCTTTAATTAGATGTTTGAGTCAGTGAAATAACTAATAGATAATTGATCAACCGCTGCTGATGTATCAATCGTAAGCAGCGTGGAATACTTTGGCAGATTCATGCATAAAATCAGCCATACTATAACGTTAAGTTGTTACTCAGGATGATTTCTCTAGTAAAAGGCTGAAAGTATTTGTAACATATATCGGCGAACTTTAGTAAAATATATTGGCAAAATTGGAAATCTTCGATTATTTTTTAGAATTTTCCAATATTTTTTATTTCGAAATAAAGAGGTCATGTAAAAGTCTAATGCAATAACACGGAGTTTGGAAAAAACAATGATAAAGAAGGAAAAAAATCTTCGGGACGGTAATTTTATGGCAATACCGAAAATCTTCCGCACCATAACCGTTATTCCCCGACCCCACCCCATTATGATGGTAGTCTCTGTATCATTTCTCCCTCACACTTTCACTTGCGACTTCACTACGCAGCTCATCTCGTGACATCACCATCAATTCCTTATGTAAAACTCTTGGCACACCTAGTTAGATCTGGGGCTGCTGTCAGCCCCCGAGTGGTTTACGACGATCTGTTATGTCTCGACATCACTCCCCTTACCCCATCCACCACGCTCTCACCCTCCTCGACGTACCGCGAGTCACAGCAATCCCACTCGCTCACGCGCACAGGCTCTAGCGACCTCGCGCTGCTACGCTCACGCACTGCTCTCTCTACTCCCTCCCCCCCTCCCTAACGCTACTCCCCCCTCCCCTCCACCCCTGGTTTCCTCATCAACCCAAACCTCTTGCACGCGCTCTCGCTCATCACTCCACACTACACACTCAACAACTCACACCGACATCAACACCAACACCTACCCCAACACGGCACGCAAAATCGCATCGCCACTCCTTCATCACCGTCCACTCTCTGCACTCTCCAGCCTCTCTCGAATCGACTGCGGCATTTTCTGCAAAAATTAGAAAATTACAAAGAGAAAACTTAGCCTCATTAGGCTCTTTTCACTGCTTTAAGCAACACTCGCTAACTTAACATCATCTATGAATAGCCTTTATTGCAGAATTTTTGGATGTGGTCATATATTCCAAATCAAATTTTATTTAGACCCCTGATCCTCCCCGTTTTGAAACTTGAACTGACTAATGATCAAGGTTGAATGAATTGCTAGGTAATGTTTATATAATCTCTAAAACCGTTGTAATTTACTGATGTATTGTCTAACACCCGATAAACAACTTCACTTTTGTAATTCTAATGTGCTTTGAATCAGTGAAGATAGGGAGATTTTAATATGTAGGAAATTCAGATCATCAAAGATGATGGGGAAGAATTAATAAGAAGAGATTTTAGCTGTGGAATATTGTGGGGGTTAGACTGTCTGTCTGTACAGACAGTACTTCATTTTGGTCGGTGTTGCCTTTCTCTTTTTACTGGTTTCCCGCCTGAAGAATGATACTGGTAGAATAAAGATCTGTACTTCGTAACCTCATTTGGCATTCTCCATATTATACTTTTCGAAGTCTGGTAATATATGCTCTATCCTTCTGTATAATTAGTGCCTTGACTCTTGAAACATAAGTACCAATCCCCTGAATATAATACAAACTGAAGACAAATGAATAGAATCATTGAATGTGAAAGTTTTTTTCGATGATGGAGACCTTTTGGGAGGATATGAGTGCAAATATAATTCGATTTATAAAATAGAATTAGAGAAAATAAAGGAGGTTACACTTGGATTGTATTAGATATAGACCTTCAAAAATATTGAATTACTAAGGTAGGTTACATTGGGAAGTCCAATGAGATAAATAGAAACTCCAGAAAAAGAATTGACAATAAAGGAGGTTACATGGTAATGAAGATAAATAGAAACTCCAGAACAAAAGAATTGACAATAAAGGAGGTTACATTGTAATGAAGATAAATAGAAACTCCAGAACAAAAGAATTGACAATAAAGGAGGTTACATCGTAATGAAGATAAATAGAAACTCCAGAACAAAAGAATTGACAATAAAGGAGGTTACATTGTAATGAAGATAAATAGAAACTCAGAAAAAAGAATTGACAATAAAGGAGGTTACATGGTAATGAAGATAAATAGAAACTCCAGAACAAAAGAATTGACAATAAAGGAGGTTACATGGTAATGAAGATAAATAGAAACTTCAGAACAAAAGAATTGACAATAAAGGAGGTTACATGGTAATGAAGATAAATAGAAACTCCAGAACAAAAGAATTGACAATAAAGGAGGTTACATTGTAATGAAGATAAATAGAAACTTCAGAACAAAAAGAATTGACAATAAAGGAGGTTACATTTAGTTGAATGAAGATAAATAGAAACTCCAGAACAAAAGAATTGACAATAAAGGAGGTTACATTGTAATGAGGATAAATAGAAACTCCAGACAAAAAGAATTGATAATAAAGGAGGTTACATATGGTAATGAACGATAAATAGAAACTCCAGAACAAAAGAATTGACAATAAAGGAGGTTACATGGTAATGAAGATAAATAGAAACTCCAGAACAAAAGAATTGACAATAAAGGAGGTTACATGGTAATGAAGATAAATAGAAACTCCAGAACAAAAGAATTGACAATAAAGGAGGTTACATGGTAATGAAGATAAATAGAAACTCCAGAACAAAAGAATTGACAATAAAGGAGGTTACATTGTAATGAAGATAAATAGAAACTCCAGAACAAAAGAATTGACAATAAAGGAGGTTACATGGTAATGAAGATAAATAGAAACTCCAGAACAAAGAAATTGATTAATAAGGAGGTTACATGGTAATGAAGATAAATAGAAACTCCAGAACAAAAGAATTGACAATAAAGGAGGTTACATGGTAATGAAGATAAATAGAAACTTCAGAACAAAAGAATTGACAATAAAGGAGGTTACATGGTAATGAAGATAAATAGAAACTCCAGAACAAAAGAATTGACAATAAAGGAGGTTACATCGTAATGAAGATAAATAGAAACTCCAGAACAAAAGAATTGACAATAAAGGAGGTTACATGGTAATGAAGATAAATAGAAACTCCAGAACAAAAGAATTGACAATAAAGGAGGTTACATTGTAATGAAGATAAATAGAAACTCCAGAACAAAAGAATTGACAATAAAGGAGGTTACATATGGTAATGAAGATAAATAGAAACTCCAGAACAAAAGAATTGACAATAAAGGAGGTTACATTGTAATGAAGATAAATAGAAACTCCAGAACAAAAGAATTGACAATAAAGGAGGTTACATTGTAATGAAGATAAATAGAAACTCCAGAACAAAAGAATTGACAATAAAGGAGGTTACATTGTAATGAAGATAAATAGAAACTCCAGAACAAAAGAATTGACAATAAAGGAGGTTACATATGGTAATGAAGATAAATAGAAACTCCAGAACAAAAGAATTGACAATAAAGGAGGTTACATCGTAATGAAGATAAATAGAAACTTCAGAACAAAAGAATTGATAATAAAGGAGGTTACATTGTAATGAAGATAAATAGAAACTCCAGAACGGTAGTTTGAGTTAAGTCAGTTTTAACCACTACTACATATAGCCAAATATGTGTGACATATTTAGCCTACAGTGTTCAGACATGAGCGAAAATATTTACAGGTGAAAATAGTAAATTTATCGGGGTTAAGTTTAGCTGGATGAATGTAACATATAAATGTGAACGTGTTCAGAGGGGGGGAAAAATCTCATAGCGGTAGATGACCTGTGCTATAATATATCTTACCAGATTTTAGGATACAAAACAATGTTGTGTTTCTGAGTGTCATGGTTGACATTAGCTCACTTCCAGTATTTAGCTTACAGATAAAAAACATGAGACATTGCTGTATCAGTCAGAGAGTTATTATAGATATATGTGCACTGTACAGATGACAATTTCTTAATGACACTTTTAATGGCCCCTTGCTGAGATCCCCCACTGACGTATATTTTTATGTCTATACATAATAAATGCAAATTTTTATTTCTGTGAAAGGAATTGCCAGGGTCAATCTTTTGATGGAACTGTGAAAATTAAATGTATTCCAGTTAGATCCCTTATGTCTTTTATATGCTCCCTTTTTTCGATGCCCTACCTGAACAAATTATCAAATAAAAGAATTGTTCGGACATTTATAGATCTGTCAAATAATTCAAAATTAAGGAAAACCTTATATATAGGAAATAAATTCTTAATTTCTGAAAGAAGAATTAGACTCCAGTAATACATGTTTATAATGAACACGCTTACAAGGAATTTGTGGTATTACTTTTCATCCCCATCAAGATTAATCTCGAATGTTCTTATGTCACCATGTGTGAAATTGTATGCTTATAGCAAAGTTATTCCTTGGTCCTCAGACGTTCATTATAACCATGTTTTACTGTATGTTAAAACCTGAATTTGTTTTATAGAGAATTCAGATATAGGAATAAAAAACTTTAATCATGAACTCAAATATCTTGTTTTCAAACCTATCTTTTTAACACGATGAATTTCACAATGGTCAGTGTCAGAACAAAGATTTTGTTACACCTTCATAAACCTTTAGTCAAACCTTGTGAATTCAAAGTCAACAGGACCATAGGATAACTGAAAGGTAGAATAAAGTTTAGTCAGGAAAAAACATTTTGAACTTGTGTCAGGTTTAATTCATTCATCCCTTACAGACATATTTGAACTCTGCTAAAGCTAAAACTGGAACAGTTCATTACAAAATTTCAGGGGTGACTGTATATGATAACGACATGCAGATTTTTTTTCTTTAAAATTAATGGTTATCAGTTTGTTATTAGAAGATGCACATAACATGAAAACCATTTAGGAATAATTATAATATAAGTATTCTCGTTTGTTGGCTGTGTGACTCACAACATCTGTTTACTATAACTAAATGTAATATTCAAATTTCTGAGAAAATATATGCATAATTATGTGTTTATGGGTCTGTTTGTATATGTGTCCTAGATATGTTGTTAATACACCTCACAGTGGTAATGATAATAGTCTAGTAACTACCCTCATATTGGGACAGGCAGCTCACTACAAGTAAGTACTGATGCTCATTGTTTATTTTAAAAGGCAGGGGGGTCAATGACTTTTATGTTTGATCATCTCAAATTTGATAGGGAAAATACTTCCTTCCTTCCTTGAATATGTGTATTTTACAAAAAAGATCGGGGGGGGGGGGGGCAGAAGAAGGAAAACAAATGATGAAGTTGAAGGTATCTCTCAAAATTTATTTGTAGATTTTATGATATGTAGAATAGGATGGGAGGGAGTAAGACAGAGGAGAATGTTTTACCTATAACCTTGAACACCCATATCTCTTACATCTTTTAGTAAATTTTGTGAAAATTAATAGAAATAGGTGAAATATGCAATATGATAAACAGAGCTGGGAGGTGGGTGGGGATTTGACACAACCTGCAGCCTGATACCTTTCTCCTACCTTGGATATCTCTCAGGGTTATCTAAGTTTTATGAATTATAGAAACATAAAAGTAGATGAGATATGATGGTCATAAAATACTGGATTGTATATGCATGTGCTTGACCTTAGGCAAGGATATCAATGTGTTTTATTTTACAATGGGGGGTGGGGGAAAAAGTGGAGGTGACACACTCAAATGTGTGTTTGTAGAAGGTGAAATATGATGGAGAATTTAATGCTGATAGAAATGAAATCCTTTAATCATAGCCGTCACAAACAAAAAGTGTTGCCCTATATATATTTTTTTCTGAGATTGTACGATATTAGCATTGCCATAGGTAAACGTTTGTTAACCTTAGATGGAATGTTAATGATGTTGTGAATCGGGCTACCAGGAATGTCATTATCGAGCTATATATGTTAACACTGGGTAAAAGATTAATATTAGGCTATTGTAGGATAAAAACTATATTTAGCTATTCTTAGAGTTACTTGGTATGTTATAACAACTTGTACAATTGAGACAAAACGTAACCAAAACTTCACAAAGTATTTTCCTATTATCTGCCTCTGAAGCTAATGAGGGATGTGTTCACTAACAGGAATTGAGAGAAAATAGGTGAAAAAGATAACAAGCTATTCCTTCAATGATAAAACAAATATTTTGGCAGTAAAATCCTGGCTTAATGTTTGAGGAAGAGATAACACAGTTATTATGCATGTTTTGAGCATATGTTGAAATGGGTGTTTATGTATGTGAGTTGTTGGGAGGGGGGTACAGAGTCTGACAGAGCAACTATAACAGACGCCTCCCCCCCCCTACGGCCCCCTCCCTGTGGGCAGATGATATACACACCTTACCAGATAGATGGGTATAGCTAAATGATGAGTTCCAGAGGTATTTGAAGAGAGGCTAAATTTAGTGTTTAATAGTTACTGGGGCTGGAGCAGATAAGCCTAAGGATCATTGTAAGCTCTACCCTTCTGGTGGATTTGTGCTGGGCTCACACAACATTTTCGGAATCACTCATACTCCCCTAGTATCAGGGTGTGAGCTTGGATCTTCAAGGATTTCGTTGTTCTCCAGGATAACCCTTGGATCCCCAGGGATTCTGTTCTCCAGGATAACCCTTGTGGAAGTATGGATATAGGTTAGTGATGTGTGTATGTGTCAGTGTTCTAGGGTTAGTAATTTTGTGGCATGCCTCGGTATAACCAGAAACATGTTGTATGAGTTATAGATTGACGGAATGTAGAAGGGGATAAAGACAGGTGGTGATTTGTCTAGCTTGGCACATGAGGGGAGAACAGAAAAACTATCAATATTCTCACCTATTAGGTTAGTGTTGGGTCTGAGATACTACTCACACCATCATTCATGTTCGCTATCACTGTAGTGTTTTGTTATGAAGGTCAAACTTACATATGGATATTTCTGTGGCTCCAGAGTCTAGGTGAGTGATTGTGTGTACCTACCTGATCTCCATCCTATATCGCCTTGGCAACCATTTCTGTGTCTGGTTTATATCTCAGGTACGAGGCTGGAATATCACATCTAAAACATCTATAGGAATATTATAGCAAAAAACATCTGCTAAAACAAAGATAGAAAAAGACAATGAAAGTCAGTTTTCTGTGTTAATTTGGGACTGAAGGGGCATTGATAACTAAATCTTGAACCATAGGGCCCAATTTGGTCATAGTCCTTAATGAATGAAACTCCCTCAACTTAATATTCTCCTTGGGAAGGCATTACAATTGTGATCTTGAAGTAAGGGCATTTTACAAGGAATATTGATGAAATGTGTTGGTACCTATTTGTAAATCTTGATCCTTTGTCCCAGTGTTATGGTACCATATCCTGTCAGTCTGCACAAATAGGGTTAAATCTTTACCTTACCTGCCCTATCTCCTACTTTAATCCACATCCAGTTCCCTGTACCCGACCTTTCTCTCAGTAACTTTACTTTTTGTTCCCTACATAATTTTATTTCTCTACATCTGTCATCCTGAACATTGTAGCTACCCCTTACCACAAGTAGTCATTAATGACTTGCTTTATTATGTTGTTGGCTAAGATCTAGTTGTTACTTTCACCATAGATTTGTTAATTATGATTGTATTACCTGTGTAGTAACCTTTGTTGTTGGTCTTTTATTATGGAAAGGTGTAAACCATCCATCAACAGATATAATACACGAATGTGTAACTTTTATTAATTACAGCACCATTAACACAACAATAACTAGACTATATAATTATACTCTACAGTTGGCTTTGTAGTTGTTTCAGTAGATTTAAGAAGGGCAATTGTGCTAAATGCTCTGAACATTTGGAGATGTTTTGAGCAGACATATTTCCTTGAAGATTTTGAGATACATGTGATGTGTTGTGTTGTGTGTTTTGGTGGGTTTATGAAGTCTCTTGTAAACCAGTTCTGTGGTAGCTTTGGTTGTTTGATGTCTACTTAGGTCTAACACTCATTCATGTTTTACTGCATCTTCTATGTGTTTGTAATCTATGTAAATGGTAAAGCATCCGTGTGATCCTGCTCATAGTTTTTTGCTGGTTCATCAGAGGTTGATCTAGCAAGGTCGTGTGTGTTGGGATGGCTGCAGGGAGTTAGTAGGGTGCTCCTAGTTATCTGTGTAGATCCCATTACAGGGTGGTGATATACACCTCCAGGAATGAGGAAGGATGAGGGGCTGTTACATCCTTATCTCATAGGCACTCCTGTATCCCTGGTAACCAAATGGCTGGCCAATCACTACATCTATTATACCATCATATCAGATATGAATTGCAAATTTTGTTCATAGGACCTACTATCTTCAGCTGATTTGCTGTTTACATGAAATCTTTTAATTATTAATGTACATATTTTGTCACTCTAGATGTATTTTGGAAATGAGAATCTGCTGCTTATGGATGGCTTTAAGTTAACGTTTGACATGCTTAGATACAGAAACTCAGGAGAGTATTTACATAGGGAAAACTGTTTCTACCATGTACAGCCTAAGAAAAGATTCACAATCAACTTCACTTAGCTGTAGACTATACTGCAGTTTTTGACGGTAATTGCAGTTACCGGTACATAACAAATGCTGTTTTGACTTAAATAATACCCTCTCAGTGGCATGCGGAACCTACAGAAACTTCCTGTTACACTCTGGGACAGACTTTCATGATCACAACCTCTTGCACTTGACCAAGATATCCATATTGATACTGGTCAAGAGGTGTAAATTATTAAGTCATAAATCCACTATTTACCAAAACTTTGTATAAATAAGCAATAGTGGACATATGGTTACAGTTTTTGCATAATTAAATAGAATGGTTGGTCATACCTTGTCTTTGATGAGTGTTATTGCAAAAGGTGAAAGGTGTTCTCACTTTCAGGGTCATTGTTAAGTAGAGACGTTTGTTTTGGTGAGGATGTAGATCCCAGTTAAACAATACACCCTAGGAATGTTGAGTACTGTTACATACAGAGCATACCTGTCTCACAGTGTCTGCTGTCCCGAGGCTGACCAATGAGGCTGACCATTGTCCCGGGTTAATCCCGGTCAATCAACTGGTCAGCAGACTTCCTCAGGATGTAATTTGTCACAAGACTATTTATACAATTCATAAATTACAGTTACATAAGCTCAAAAGTTAAAAAAGTAAATCTGATGTAAGGTCAAGGTCAAACTTGAATTTGAGAAAAGTAAGGTCTGCAAAGTTGAAGTGAAATTAAGTAGTGTAAAGTCAATGTAAGGTCACAAATGTTATAGCTGAAATTAAGAGTACATGGATCTCTAACATACAGCCAGACAGTGGAAATGAGATCAGCTGGTTGATCATGACGAAGCTGTTTTACACACCTGTGATATTGAGGTTTCCCTGGCACATGTCATGGTTGTTCTACAAAGTTGGGTTCAAGGTCATTTTAATGTCAGTGTGTATGAAAGGTCAAGGTTAAACTTATACTTGAAGGATTTAAGATCAAAGTTAAAATATTTAAAAAGAATGAGAAAAAAAAGTAAAGATTAAAAATGTAATATCGAAATGTATAGTGAAATTTTTAAAGGGAAATTGAGGTCAAAGTAAGAACTGAATTAATGAGAAATTTTAAGGTTAAGGTCAAAGTTTGAAATGACAGATTTAAAGTCAAGGTCAGAGTTGAAATCAAGAATTCTTATTGGGTTAAGTACATGTATGCTATTGACCTCATGAATTGATCGAGTTCCATCATTAGGCTCATTTCTTTGGCAGCTGTTGGGCCATCCATTCAGACCAGCCTGGTATCATGTACTATACAGTTCTCGGCAAAGATTCCAGGTTAATACAATTAGGCCAATTTACAAAACCAATTTCCAGCAGAAATGGGTCATCCTGTTACCCTACATATCTAATTTTGTAGAGTTTTTTCTGGGTCCTGTCTAGGGTTGATTGTAGGACTTTATTGAAATTATTAAGTTTTAGCTGGAATTTCCCGAAAACGACTTTTACAATCAGTTGAAGATGTTACAGCACAGTGTTCAAATTTTGTAGTATTTATGATTAAAGTAATTAAAGTTCCATTGCCTGTTTAGGATAATGGATACAGGTTATATTAGTATAGTACACATCAATTAGAAATACACAGGTGCAAATCAGTGTTCTACATTTCCATTTTGTGTACATGTTCAGAACAATTCCAATAAAAATTGCAGCCAAATTATTGGGGGGAGAGGGGAGAGGGGTTTTACTTAAGTACCTCTGGTTCTTATTGGTTGGCACGATACATTTCATTTTGAGCAGTTCCTTTTTGAGTTTGATGCCAGGGATATTGTTTTCATGTGACTCGACCATACTTACTGCCCGGTGTAGAGCCAAAGGATTGTATAGCTCATTGACATCTAATTGTGTGTTTTCTGTGTTCTAGAGAGCTCTCCTCACATATATAACCATTTGGCCGACATCCATGGCCTCTTAGTTACAACTATTGGAAAATCACAGGTTCTTCTTAAATTGTGTACATGTAAGGCCAAAGATGCTGTGGATCATATTTCCTGATTCGTCATCTTTTTAGCTACCCACTGATTAAATCTGTAGACCTCAATTCTTCTGAAATAAATGGATGCTATTTCTACATCTATGATTCAAGTATGATACTTTTGCAACAGGTTGCTGTAGATTTTGAGTTTGAATCCAACTTGGTCCCCTAAGATTTATGTTCATGAATATAATCTAACAAATTCTCAGACAAATTGATAACAGCCAGTGATGGAGCGGATGACTTTACAAATGGGACAGTTGCCAGGAACTGAATATTGGACAATGGCTTATGTCCTGCCTTTGACAATAGTCAGAGATTTTCTTTCTCAATATTTTCAGGGGCCTGTACATTTTCAATTGGGAAAACACTACATCTGGGGTTTCATTATCTTTCAGGAGAGGCCGTACAATTGCAATATCAGGGGGTACTTTTCTATACTATCTGTATGCTATCCGATGTAATTTAGCCCAAATCAGGCGGTACCACAGCTAGGTTTAACCAGCAAAATATACTGGGTACTAAATACATATTTGATATTATGATATTAAAACCCCTGCGACATTGCATCTTTCTTGAACCATGTACTACTTTAGAGAGCTTTTCTTTATTTTGGAAAATGTTTACATAAAATTGGGAAAATACAGCAAAATTTCTCTAGGGAAGGGACCTTTATTCAGCCCCAAATGTACCTAAAAACACACTGATATAGTCACGGAAGATTCCGCTTCAGCAATAGACGAGAGAGGCAGGATCAGCTAGGTGTTGCTTGTTGCTTTTTCGCAGCATGGTGTCAACATTTGGGTCAACTTTTGTCAAAGTTAATCACATTCATTTGAACTGAAACTTGGTCAAGTTACTTTTTGCATCAGTCAGAGCACATAGACAAAGATTAAAAAGAAATAACATTTCTAACCATGCAGGCTCTAATGCTTTGGTAAATGTTGAGAATTTGCATGTCCTTAAATGACCCTGGCTGTTAATGTATTCCTTTATTGTGTATTTAAGATGCACATATTGAAACCCGAACTTCTTTAGACATGTAGTCAGAGATCAAGGCTAAAGGATACATGATGATGTGTACATGGACATGCAGGTCACACAACTGTGACAGGAGTTTCTGCTTGAGATGTGCCAAATTGCCATCACTAGTAACAGACAGACAAGTATGTTTTTAGCCAATCGTGTTGTTATGTGTGTAACCATTGGTAACATCTGATTTGTACATGCATTAAAATTCAGATTTATTACATGATTAATGGGCTGGACCAAAGCGCTGCCGGATCTACCTCCATTGTGATGGAGGAGAAATACAATGGTGTAAAGGGACTCCTTTGTCGATGTAGCAACATAAAATAGTGCAAAAAACATCTTCATGTCTGAAAGTTAGTCTAGATAGTAGGTGTTGCATTTCCTCATCCTAATGATAGGGGTGTATCAATGGTAAGCAGATGATACAGTTGTAGACCATAGTTCTGGTGTTACTATCAGGTTTCTTGTGTAATCTCGACCATCAGACAGAAATCAGGCATGGAAACGACCTGACCTCTCACCTCCGACCTCTGACAGACTTCTGGCTTTTGTCTGAAGAAGATACCTGACTGTTGCTGTCACCAGATAGGGAATGGTGCACTTTGTGCATGGGCTAGGGGTTACACAGCTGGCCTGCACATCAACAGGTGCATACGGTACCACACCAAATATAATAAAACACCCCTATTTCTTACAGGGAATGATCCAATCTTTTATAGAGTTTCTTTGAATCTTGCAACAAAAGGGATGACAGGTTTGTATTATAACCAAAGACAAAATTACATATAAAAATTCCAAAGAAAAAATATTAAGTATCAGATAATTTTAGAGCAACTTTAGAGAACCAAGGAATACACTTGGTGCAATTTCAAGTCATAATGTACTTTGGGATGATATTTATTTTTTTTCGAAAAGAAATTAAAAACCTTCAATACGAATTAGATCTCTGTGGTGCTTCCTGTTGACATAGAATTGCTTACAAATATATCCTGTTTTTAGGCAGTGTTTAAGTACGTTCTATGTGTGCTGGGTCTTTTAGTTTAATGATAGTGGTCAAAGGTGAGGGGGATTGAGTATAATGTCGGGGTATTTATCTAGCTGTGTATGTTGTTAGTGTTTGAAGGTATGACTGACATCTAGGGGATCATGTAGATGAAAAAAGAGCGAAAAATGTCGAAGAGAAATTGAAATCAAAGATAAGAATTTAAAAGGTTTAATTATATGTTTAAAGGAAATGTTTTGTCAGCTGTGGCAAGCTTGAAAAATATCAATGTGGATCTACAAGAATAAAATAGAAAGAAAGCAAAAAATAACCACTTAAGTTGTCAGCGGACAAATTAGATAAAATTGGCTGCATGGTAATGTCTCTTTGTATCAATGAAAGAATTTTCGTCCGAGACATCGCAGGAAGTTGACTTCGGTCTCAGTCAAGTTGTTATCAAAACACATTTAACATTTCAAAATTATTTTATTGCTGATAATCATTAAACTTTAGTTATATATTGAACCTTTTTAGTATCGAATGTATTTGTAGAAATATTTCTTATTGGTGTAGATTAAGCTAACCAACCACGGAACACCTTCAATAGGGAGATCGTAAACAGGCCAGGATGTTTACATGAGGAAGTCTCTGAAACTTCTCTGGTAATTGGGAAATCTAGTTCTGTATCTTTGGTTACAGGTGAAAAAAAGTAATTAGACGAGGAGGGGCAGGTGTGATGGACAAGTGCCAGGTAGGGGGGGGGGGGGGTTGGAAGGTGATGTGGAATTCTTGGTAGAAAAGCAATTAGCATTTCCCTGCAATAAGAAGATTTCTCTGATATAATTTACATGCCACAAGTACCAAAGTAGGATGTCAGGCATTTGTCATGATAACACTGTGTATAAGTAGTTCACAAAGATAGATATCAGAAGAATGCATGAAGTCAAGGTCACAAGGTCATTTGAGTGCATGTGATGCATGCTTCACTTGTTGGTAACATATATCTGTTCTTTTAGACAGCAGACAAGGAACTCATAATTAGTTTTCTAATTACCAGATCTGACCCATTAAGTCCCCTGACCCTATTGGCACCGAGATCTTCTCCTTTGTGAAGCTTTCGAAGCATGAAGTTCACTGACCTTGAATTAAAATCTTCATTATTTGCGAATTGTTTAGCAAAGTTTCTTTTGCAATTTCTTTTGTGGTTTATATTGTGCTATAACTTTGTGAAAGGTGTAAATGTGGTCACTCAAAGAGCACCACCCTAAGTGGCCCAATTATTTGATTGAATACGGTACTCGTCACAGTGGCCCAATTATTTGATTGAATACGATACTTGTCACAGTGGCCCAATTATTTGATTGAATACGGTACTCGTCACAGTGGCCCAATTATTTCATTGAATACGGTACTCGTCACAGGGGCCCAATTATTTGATTGAATACGGTACTCGTCACAGTGGCCCAATTATTTGATTGAATACGGTACTCGTCACAGAGGCCCAATTATTTGATTGAGTACGGTACTCGTCACAGTGGCCCAATTATTTGATTGAATACGGTACTTGTCACTGTGGCCCAATTATTTGATTGAATACGGTACTTAGCTGTTGGAGGATGTGATGAGGACCCAATACTGTAAACCAACTTATTTACACGTATTTTACAGGCGATTAGAATTCATGGAAATAAATCACAGCAAAAAAGTAATAACAATAGAGCTTTTTACCTGTTAATTGTAAAATTAAATCGTCGTAAAAATGTGAAATAAAGTCGGCTTACACTAGATGATGGAGCTGTAAGTGATTATTACGGATTTCCTTGACATCATCTGATACTATATGAACCACCGACAGAAGAGGACAATTGTGATGTGCATTGTTTTCCTCTCACAAAAGAGTATATAGATTTTACCGGACACTACTTCAAGATGCACACAAACATCCTTGTATGAGGTTGGACCTGTGATTATCACGGATTTCCTTTCGGAAGTCTGTCTGGCCAAACTGGAGATAATGCTGGTTTATCCAGGGATAACCATGTCTTCCTGTTCTGGTCAAACCACAGCTTGTGAAGGGATCGGTCTTGTCAAGTATCTCAAGATGTGACGTAAAACAACCAACATTAAAGTTTTATAAAACACATTTCAATGTGTGTCCTCGATATAAAGATGTTTGTGGTTCATTTTGTACAGTACTGGATCAGATAGGTTTCCTCTCAGTTCTAATAGGGGTTTATTTTGTACAATACTGGATCAGATAGGTTTCCTCTCAGTTCTTATAGGGGTTTATTTTGTACAGTACTGGAT
Organism: Argopecten irradians irradians; assembly: GCA_004382745.1. NCBI lineage: Eukaryota > Metazoa > Mollusca > Bivalvia > Pectinida > Pectinidae > Argopecten > Argopecten irradians. The sequence continues at coordinate 512,922 of SAYR01022745.1, read as the reverse complement.
CAGATAGGTTTCCTCTCAGTTCTAATAGGGGTTTATTTTGTACAGTACTGGATCAGATAGGTTTCCTCTCAGTACTAATAGGGGTTTATTTTGTCTGTGATTTTCATTTTATATCATAGAGATGCATCTCTCTATAATTAGGATATTGTACAATTTTAAACGTACAAAGATAAGATATCTCTGACGTTACAATTCAGATCAAACAAGCATTGATTGTGAATTTCTATAGATATTAATGTATCCGACACACCACACCCTACTTCCACTCCTGTATATATGCTTGTGGTACAATCACTATGATAACTATTGAATGTATACCCTGATATAGTAATTTCCAGAAGTGAGGGTGGGGTTGTGGTGAAAATTTGACTCAGAAGTGGGATTTTGAATTATTCCAATTGTACTGATCAAAGAAGTAAACAAAATGGGTTTAATATCCTGTGATATAATTATTAGCAATAACATAATGTCTACTATACACAGTTGCCATAAGTGAGGATTTATGTGTATAATATAATGTATAATATGATGATTTACATGAAGAATCAGCAGGGGGCTTTGTATCAAACATTGATTTTATCTTTTCCATTAATATGAGAGTTAAATTACTGCTGACTCAGCTTAATTAGTTGCCTTCCAAACTTAATCCTCTTCCTCCTTCTTTTAATACTTCTACTCCCCATGTATAACCAATATCTATCTTCCCTACTACTCCCCATGTATAACCAATATCTATCTTCCCTACTACTCCCCCCAACGCCCGCATCACAATGTATCACTTATGTTCTGCAAACAATCCTTATTTTAAACTCAGTATTTCAACATCAGAAATCATTACAGAAGTTAAATAAAGCTGAATTTTTGATAGTTATTACTTAAATAAAACCTAAGCCCAGATACTATTTGTTATTTCCCCTCCCCCTCGCGGGTGTGGGTATATGACCTGCTCTAGATGTGATTCACTAATAACTGCACCATTAGTCACATGTAGGTACTGGGTACTGCAGTCGTACCCAGAATAGCTGAATGTTTACCATGTGTTACAAACATTACTACCAGAATAGAACCCACTCACCATTTTTTTGGCCATATTTCTTCTGTATTTATAGCATAACTACACAAATAAATACCAAATATATAAGTATATTAGAGCTCCTAGTTGACCCTGCAAAGTTAATCTCATTGATCATGTATATCTCAGCTGAGGTCTACTGCTGGATTATCTCCCCTAGTTTCAATTTTGGGGTTTTATTTATCATACAGCCAAATTATAAAGTCCAATATAAATATTTTGTAGAGACTGTGTGTCTAAATATTGAACTTTGAATTAATAAAACATATTTATATTCATTAGACTGTATTGTGATACTTTAAGCTGCAAGGTTATCCACATTTACTTCCATTTCACTACACCTCCAGCGGAACTATTTTGAGAAATATTTTCAGATATTTCTTCTTTTCTCATTTCATATTTAATACTTTAGAATGTAAATCTTACATTAGAACACCTACAATTGAACATTTGTATATTCGTGAGATTTTATGAATGAACATCTACGATAAAACCCCATGAGGTAAGCCAGGCACCTGTTCTGTACACTTCAGTGTTAAGATTAGATCCTAACTCAGATAAATAGACTTCATCTCAGGCTAAACAGCAATGTATGACATCATCTATACAGAATTTTAAATCTGAAATTAGGAAATTTGAAGTATTTGAGATTGTGAAGTAAAAAGTGAGTGGCGATGTTATCTTTGTCGATAGAGGGGTATTAAGTCAGCCAATCTATATACAGCCAGAACTATCAGATGTCAACTTTGTATAAGGAATAAATGTCTTGTGTGTTTTCTTACATGTAAATCATATCTTTAGAAATGTACTGTTAGAGTATGATACTGTCAGAAGTATGGCAATTGGTGAATAATTGGAGACTGAAAAAATGTATGACATTTTCATAGATATCTTGTATTATGAATGTATTACAAATTTTGTTATTGGCCTCGACAGAAGAGTCTGAAAGGGGAGATAACTATCCTGATATTGGACAAGTAACAAAATCAATTGATATCCTAGCTACCTTTATGGAATGCAGCTGTTTTTACCACTGCTTTTGGTAATAAAGTTAAATTAATTTTGAAAGCAGACTTCCATCGAAAATAAAAGAACTTTACAGTAAATAAGGCCACGTCACTGGCCAATCTTAAGACATAATTGTTGCAATAAGTTATGAATACCTGCATGCCTGTGAATGTTTGCTGTCTGTAATCTTGTCTGATTTATAGAGATCTTACAAGGTATATATTACAATGCAATGCTTGGTATCTGGTCCAGAACATAAGAACGTTTTTGTGTTACATACGTTTGCTGGAACACCTGCCTTCCCACTCACCAAAAGTGTCTTCTCAAAATGGACTCTTCTAAAACATTAAAACATTGGAAATGTGTAATGGTAATTGTGGTACATACATCACTATTGAGTATTCCATCTTTCATGCTACAAAGTTATCAAGCTAGATTGGAGGTATAGGTATCGATTGTAACACCATTACTTTTGTGGCAAAACAATGTTGTTTTCTCGGACACATATGACATTACACTCTTAAAATGTCATACCAATCAGTACATACTTGTAAGAACAGAGATTTCTGTAATATGCAAAAACAGAATTTCTAATACGTTTGAGAAAATGGATAGAAGTTTCATTACCATTTTGCTGTGACAGCACCCCCACCCCCAGCCCCAAGATAACAAATTTTCCTGATTCACTGTCTGACCAATTTGAAACATCAGTGTATCAATCTGTGTTATTAATTTATCCCTCAGGAAATCTAAAAGCGATATTGTACAATAAATAATCCTGTAACATTTGTATATAGAAATTGAAGTGACAAGCTGCACATTTGCTTCTCAATAGTCTCCTATGGTGGATATTTGACACGACCCCTTCTAATAGTACATGGCCTGGTGTCTATCCACTGTGAAATATCTGGTAGTTGTAAGTTTCACTTGTAAAATTCCTGCATAACTCCATAATACATTCATGTTTATAATGCTGACATGAAAATCAGATTCAATTTCATGTTGTTTAGTTTCATTGTTAGAATGCCTGACACTGCCATTAGATTGTGTGTGATGTTCCACATCAGGTATAGGCAATGTACATGTTGTACAGGTAAAAACCGACCAGGTGAGATGTACAGGTAACAAGATAATTAGGAGAGGCAGCAGTCGGCCAGGTGTGGTTAACACATCACGTTTATTGTTACAGAAAACGCAGAACATCATAGAATTAATGCATACCTAATTACTCGCATGATGATTATCTAAATATATCTACATTGTGTCTTATGTGTAAACTTTGATTTACGACTGTTGGTAATTAAATTCTTTCTCAAAACGTGTTGTAGGATTCATCCCCGACAGATAGTAAGACTGTTTTGTAACTTGATAACATCATGCCTGCATGATCACAGAATTTTTTTTTTATTCCAGAACAACAATAAATTCAAATTGAAAATAAACTGTGCAGAGATTGAAATACTTCAAGCCATTTTAGAAAGCTGATAAAATCTCCTTGCTTGCATTTCACCTGTTGATGTACAAGATACCCAATAAATGCATTATTTTGTATTTTACTTGGCAGAGCTATCAGACACAGAATAAGTCTACATCAGAAACAGGTAAAAACAGTCGCTGTGTACATTTTCTCTGATTCTCATCTCCAGCATTATACTGGCAAAGTGAGGACTTAAATTGATTGACAGTCAGCTTTGATTCAAGATGTATTAAGTTTCTGAGATTTTATTTACAAAGTATGTACCTGGGTAATTCTGTGCTACAGAATGGTTTGTTTCTTCCTCTGAACCAAAGTGTGGTATGATTCTGTCTCTATAGAAAAAATGCTTTTATAGACTGAGAACTCTTCTGAACATGAAAACCATAAAATCAACTAAACTTGTCTAGAGCAGTACTTTTGTTGTCACAGGGTTTGGTTTCATTTGGTTTAAAATTGCTTAATATTCTATCACATTACAAGTAATGCTTTGAATGATGGGCTTCCCTGTGCAACATGATTCAATTAGTGCATGTACATTTTGGGAGACTATGGTATATTTGTGTGCTATTCCATTGAAGCACACTACCAATGATAACAATTAACAAAACAGTTGTCCCACTTCCTTTTTCAAGTACTAAACCGGAGCAAAAACTACAATTTAGGACCTTCCACACATGGGCAAACACTGTACACAAGGCCAAAATTGAGGTGTTATCAAGGACAAAGATGAAAAAGATTTTTGAGGATGAAAAGAAAAGACACCACAAGTTTAGTTCTGTTTAACAGTCATGCAGTGGTGAAGCAGGTACTATTCCAAAGGCTGTGTGATGTTGATGGAATCGTCTGATAATTAGCAGTTGATGTTAACGATGTACTGATGACACCTTCAGATCGTCAATGTACTAACAAGGATCTACTCCAAGTACATAATACCTGAGATTTATTTATCTGTGTGCCGACAACAGTCGGTTAATTAGGAGTGGAGCTGAACCATGGCTCACACACAACTCATACTGTCATTATTTGGAGGTTTTCGTACATCTGTGATATGATGATTCATAAAGCAGAGATGTTTTCCGTGTTCTATTTATAGCGTGCCAGCCTCTGTATCAGAGTTAGTTCGGTAGTACACAACTGTGTGTTGTTATACCTGTGTGTGTCATAGGGTTATCGGGAGTGTGGATTGTTGTATGTCAGGATCACATGTAAGTTGTTGTTTGAATTCAAGTTTGTAAAAGGAATATTTCCATGTATAATTGACATATTTTAACATCATTTACATGAGTACATAAGTCGATCACCATTTCAGGGCCCAGTTTTATGAACATTCCTGAACTGGAATTCCTTAACTTAAAAAAAGTCTTCATTGGAAAACATTACAAATTTTAAGGAAGTCTCCTTAACTAATGTTTTAAGCACGGCACAATTGTTTACTTATATAAGTCGACATGTATTTACATAAATCATTTTTCTATGTTAGTATTGAGGTATTAATATATGTACATGATGACCCTAACATTTTGGTGACTTGAAGTGTCACCTATATACCAAGACTTGTCATCATTTACATTGTGTTGTACGTAGGCATACTGTGTATTACTATATCACTGTTATAAATAATGGTCATGAAGAAATGTTTTGGGGATTAGGGATGGCTCGAGGGATGTGAGAATAGGACATCCTCGTTATTACAGGGGTTACTAACAATATACAGTAATAGTAACCCCTGAAATATTGTGGATGACAAAGGGTGATGTTATAGTTGGGATTAGGGATATGAAGAGTGGACATCTTCAATATTTCAGGGGGTACTAAAAACAGAACAACAGTGATAGTAACCCACGGAATATCGAGGATGCGGGGATGTTGCCAGTTCCTGTTAGAATCTAGGTCTCAGAACTTGTTATCGGTATGTTGTAAGGACACTTTTGAATGAAAGGCATGATACAAAATTTGTTCTGCTTAATGACCTGGGGTACCTGACTGCCATCACATATACCCCTGATAAAGATGTCGTCTTGACTCAGCTTGGGTACCTCACCCATTACATATAATACCGTCGAAAAAGATGTCCTGACTCAGACTGGGTACCTCACCCATCACATATACCCCTGATAAAGATGTCGTCTTGACTCAGCCTGGGTACCTCACCCATTACATATAATACCGTCGAAAAAGATGTCCTGACTCAGACTGGGTACCTCACCCATCACATATACCCCTGATAAAGATGTCGTCTTGACTCATCCTGGGTATCTCACCCATCACATATAATACCCTCGAATAAGATGTCCTGACTCAGGCTGGGTACCTTTTGTTATAGAGAACCTTGCAATTGTCATATTGGTAGTTGGGTTCAGATTCATAGTAACTATCTGTCTGATAATTCAAGTTTTCATTTACTTTCTCTTCTATAGCTGCCTATACCTGTATGATACATTTTCTGATGTGTGTTCGCTAAGTTTACTTTGAATGAAGTGGGGTTGACTTGGAGCACTTGTAACAGATTTATATCAAAGGTTTAAACTCAGATTCACAGATAACATGTTATACTCTTGAAATCTCTTAAAGTGATGAAAATTAATTAATGATATTTGGAGATATTTTGGTTGCAAGTTTTGTTCTGTGTACTGGTTTCATGTTGATCAGATAGACTCAGAACAGAATTATTTCATGGAACATAATTGGCAGCCCAGAAATTGATGTTCATGTTTCTTTTACTTTTGTGGTTCCCTATATAGCTATTGGCTAGAAAAGATGAGTACTTTATTATATATCAATATGTAATTATTAGACCTGAGGTATTCTGATGAGATGGTGATGTTTCTCAAATTAATTAGAAACCAGCTAGCTATGGTGACATGGGTATATTGTATGGGTTATGTAGTGTATAGTACCATGATAGAGTACAGACACTCCCCTTGGGTGTATTCTTGTCTAGATTATCATTGATGTAACATCAAACCCTAGGATGACAGGACTGTCTCTATTGATGTACAGTTTCTGATCCCAGATAGATGTTGGATATAACCGCTGGGGATTTCTCAGTGTTACTGTGTTGTTGGACAATCAAGGTTCCATTCGGAAACCTCAGAACACATCTAGATAGTTCTCTTTAAAGTGCTGGCAAAACAAACTGAGGTCAGTAACAGACTTACGGTAATCAAAGAAGTTTTACTTGAATCACATAATGAAGTGACTTCATAAGCTTTTAAGTCAGCTCTTCTTGTTTTAAAAAATCAGGGCCTGGAGACCATATAGAATATCAAATGTGGTCAGAGAGGTTGCCAATGGAGACTTAAGAACATCTGATTCTTGATATCATTGGGAATCAGTAACCCAGGCGATATATACACTAAATTTAATATCATAATCAGTAAATGATACATTGCTGACACTGGGTTACCAAGGATGGACCTGTATGTATAGACTACATATTAAAGATGTCTTGATTCAAATTCTTAATCATTAAACCATAGGTTAATTACATCAGTGAGCATGCAGAAAATAGCATGAAAGGATGCATGGAAAGGTTAATTGCATAAGTTTTGCAGAACATACCATGAAAAGACTCTTGTCTGAGTTAAAACAAGTTAAAAAGGAAGACTTGTATGTGATCTATGTGATAGGTGTTAAAAGTGTGGGATATAAAGAGAAGTGTGACTAATGTGTAAGGGCCGAAGGTCTAAGGAGGGATTTAACTTAAACATTTATTTCACCATCAGGGGGGTTATCTAACAGTAAATACTAGATTACACTCCCATTCACTTCTTGTTCATGTTTACAAAGTCCCTAGATCAGCAAGTATTCAGGTCTAAAATTCCTAACGATCGCATGTCGCACTCCAAATTAAAGTGATACTATTTAGTTACCTGATAGGATTCAGGTGTTACAAGCTTTCACTCAAACAAATTAATGATATCCTGCATGAAAGGGATATTTTTACAGTCCATTTACCAGGTAAGGAGTAGCTATCCACAGGATGGATTCTCAGGCAGGACAAAAAGGGCAATGTTCACAGCTACTATCATTCCTTCAAATCATAATAGACTGGCCTTAATGAATGAATTGGACTAGTTTACTAGGTGATTAAGGTATGACGGGTTTGATTACCTCCCTTGGTGTCAGGTTTTACTGGTATTAATAGCCAGTCTGACAGAATGTATTTTGTGACACTTTAAGGGATGACTACCCACAGCTGGGTCTGGTATTAATTTTGTAAACAACATTTGTTATAGAGGTCAAAGAACCTGCTCACCTTAAACAACTCTGTAGGTCACTGGTAGTAGAGCAATGACATGTGGAATAAAAATGTCTATTTATAAAGCTATCAATCGATCAATTTCGTTCATTCGCCATGAACTTTACAAAGTATATTTATTGTTTGGTGCCCATGCATGGAAATTTGATGATGGTGGTGGGGATGGTGATTGGGGTGGGGGTGGTTACATGGTGAAGTGAGGGAGGAGGCAGAATAAAGATCCAAGCCAGGTATGATCTAGTGAGTATTGCTGTGACCCAGGGTTAATGTACCTGTGTTTGGTGGAGTTGGAAAGGCAGTATATTAGTTATATACAGCAGGGCTATAGGTTACTGCTATATAAGGACTCCTGTGTGTATGTGAGTAGTCATCACAGGCACTTTGTAGTTCATAGCCTGGCTTTGTAAAAACTCATCTCATTCATAAAAAATCATATATTTTCTATCACTGTTTGAATTCCAATTATAAGGTAGTGTATAGCTTATAATTGAACCAATAAGAAGAGTGTTTCTATTGACTTGTATTGAGTTTTCATTCTCTAGGTTATATTCCTAAACAGTGTCAGCTGTTCACAGATTGTTCCTCACTTTCTGGTACATTAGATTTTGTTAGGGAGCCTGGCACTCTACTTCCTCATCTGTCTGTAGGGCTGAAACGATTAGTAATTTTTGTATTCGATTATTCGTTCACATGTAATCGATTACTAATCGATTAATCGTTTGAATTGAAGGCAACTATATTGTTTCACTACTGACTACTGAAAACGTCCGCCATGTAATAATAACACCTACTGTACGATATGACAGAGCACAAGCCTTACATAGTATAAGCCTACCAACAAATAAGAATAGGTTTATTGACAAAACAAATGTATTTTATCCCAAATAAGCTCTGAATTCCGTTCCTGTATCATCTTCTGTAACATCGTTTAAATCAAGTCTGCTAACCCGCTGTTTTGACGTGACCTTCACACGTACGACTAATCAACCAAATCTGGATCGCCAGGGAGCGACATGGCCAAATTTTCGTCAATGAACTTTTTTATTTCCGTGATCAAAAAAATAAAATAAATCAACAACTCTTATCTTCAATTAGAATATGAATAAAAACATTCTTTTTATATGATAAACACATGCAATAGTAAAATTTAAATGTTCAAGATTACTGCTCCTTCCGCTCCCGAGCGTCCCGGCGGCGATTAGGCCTCCGTGACGTAACAACATGGAGTCGATCGCTAGTGAAAATTGGCGAACAGCGTGTTGCAAGCTTTCTCATGACATCCACTTTTTCATTGATTAATGACTTTAACTTCCACAGAGACGTAATTTAACAAGTATTTCTCACATCATATATGCTATGTTGAGTTCAAAACATGTACATAAAGAGATGAAACTCCAGTCGGAATGGCTTACTCAGAAATCCATGATCTGTCAACGTGTTTAGTTAGCTTAACAATGCACTTGCTATGCATGTTACGATTAACGATTAATAAAATCTTTAATCGATTATCAGCGATTAGCTTCATTAATCTAATCGCCTCCGATTATTCGAATAATCGTTTCAGCCCTATCTGTCTGTCCTGTATATACAGTACAACCACCTGTCGTAATATCCTCCTAAATAGCTCAATACATATAGGAATATAATGTATAACATCATATACAGGAAACCATGTTATCAACTTGAAGTATATACATTGATTCAGTACTAAACATATTCATCTGTATAACTTGAAGAAAATGTTCATGGTGAAACTGTCATCAAAGGGATGAATTTTGATTCTGCAAGACCAACAAGAGTTGATAAAATCAAGCTATTAATTGCATTGAGTTGGTAACAAAATAGATGAGATATAAACATTAATGCTAATTTTTCTTGTGTGACTATAATTTTCATATATAGAAGTACATGTAGCACTCAAGTTAGATGTAAATTAACAGTTTCTTGTGTGTGGAAATCCTAACTTGTGTGTTAAAGATAGGCCAGAGAAACAACAATCTCAGCCTGTCCTCACATTCTACCCACTTCTCTGAACCCTATTAGGTCCTTCGTTTTCTACATTAATTCTGTTTCCTGTTAAGTCTGTACACTGCATCACTATATTATATCATACACCGCTGTACCGTGATTAATATAATGAGACCCAATTAGAGCAGCATGTTTAAAGGGAGATAACTCTTTTTCAGAAAAGTGCATCAATAGCTACTAGAAAGCAACTTGGAGTAGTCGTGACTGGCATATTTACTACTGTTACCTATGAAAAAGTTAATTGGATAATATGCTCCAAATTTTGCCTGATGCAGCCATTGTTTCATTACAAGACTAGGTCCCTCTGACAGCCCTAGTATGTAGTTAGGTAATTTATCGCTGACCTGTACAGAGCTATGTAGCACAGCGGAAGTATAATGGGACACTTCCTGTTATTTTCCTGTTAGAATGGACACCACTTAACAACATTAACTGCAGTAAAGTCTGTAAAGTTGCTGTTGCAATCCTCCCAATATTGTGTAATACCTTTTAGAATTGTTGTGACTTCACTTTGTGTAGTAGTCCCCCAAAGATGTTCAGATGACTGTTGTCTAAAAGTACTTCTGGTACGGACATCTTTCAGTATTAAGAGTTTTAGATATTCCTTTACTTCCCTTGACTTTACTAATATTTACCTAACAATTTATAAACAAATCACTTACTGTCTAGCTTCAGCAATTGTTCAGCATTTCTTTAGCAAATCTTGTTGACAAGATGACGTGTGGAAAAACTACATTTGAAATCTACTTTTCAAAAGTCTAAAGGATTCTTGAATGTAGGCCATAGGAAGACCAGAGTTCCTGGAGAAAAAACCATCAACCTAAGACTGGTTCCTGCCAAGCTTGTCCTATATTGGCCTTGATCATGTGAGCCAGAGGTTGAGAGCGAGTGGTAGAATGTCAGGTAACCACTTGTAGCCCCTTCAGACCGAAGTTACATGTTGTGTAGAATGTGTATCATATGACAAAGAGCTACCTTTCAGTTTAATCAGATGATTTAAATCTGGCAGTATTTTGTTTAGGTTTAGTTAGCTAACACCCAGATGAAGAGGTTAAAGACCTCAGTGTCATTTGATATAACTATGAAGGGTTGACAATCTGAGATCAAGTATCTTTAATTAATTCTGCCACATATTTTCTTTGAAACAGTATAGGGTGTTAGTTTTCACACAAAGAAATTATCTATTCACCACAAATATGCTGCTAAAATGATGAATTTTTCGGGTAACTGTTTTGAAAATTGATGCTTTATGTATTGTGAATGTATTGGAACAATGATGGACAATACTGAACATTGATATACAAGGTAACCTGTCTATTTATGTGTTTTAAAAGGAGAAAAATAACCTACCCTTATCATAATGCTCCCTCCCTTCTCTACCCATCCCTTTACCCATCTCTCTATTATCTCCCCTTCTTTCATTCATTCTCTTCCTCTGCCCTCTAACTTTTTCCACCTGTCCTACTTATCCCCTTTCCCACTCTATCCTTTTCTCTTCCTTCTTCTTTGCATTCTTCTTCTACCTTCTACATTTCTTCCTTTCTTCATCCTCAACAATTCTCTTCCTCTCGCCCCTTTTCCCTCTTCCCTCCTGTTAACTTTTTCTTTCTTCCCTCTCTATCCCTCAATGCGTTGCCCTCTCCCCACTTTCCCTTCCTGTGTTGCCTGCTCCCTTCTTTCCCTTGCTGTGTCGCCCTCTCCCCACCTTCCCTCGCTGTGTCGCCCTTTCCCCACTTTTCTGCGCTGTGTCGCCCTTTCCCCACTTTACCTAGCTGTGTCGCCCTTTCCCCACTTTTCCTCGCTGTGTCACCCTCTCCCCACTTTCCCTTCCTGTGTTGCCTGCTTCCTTCTTTCCCTCGCTGTGTCGCCCTCTCCCCACTTTCCCTCGCTGTGTCACTCTCTCTCCACTTTCCCTTGCTGTGTCGCCCTCTCCTCACTTTCCCTTACTGTGTTGCCTGCTCCCTTCTTTCCCTCGCTGTGTCGCCTTCTCCCCACTTTCCCTCGCTGTGTCGCCCTCTCCCCACTTGCCCTTCCTGTGTTGCCTGCTCCCTTCTTTATCTAACTGTTTGCCCTATCTCCCTCAATGAGGATATATCAGTGTTTATCCTATACAAATTCATGGTTCTGTTATTGTCGTGAGTAATATATTGTTGTGAAGTTATCAATATAATTTAGAGATTCAGAGGATAGGGAGACATCTGATAAACATAATGATACACATCACTACCAGGCCAATTATCCGAGTATTTAAGGAAATACAAACCACAATTATGAAAATTTCAATTGTTTCACAGGCCCCTAGTAATAACATAAACAAGAGTATTGAGAGATGATGATTAAGAGCTGTGTATATGTGGATGGAGAGAGAGCAGAGTTTATATATAGATACCTAGCTACATGTAGGAGAGAGGGGGCTTTTGAACATGTAGATAGCTGAGGCCCCCAGGACCACTGACTGCAGTATATATTAGGTTTGGAGTCACACCACAGTGTATAATATATACAACTTACTGAATCAGCCACTGTCTCCTCCTCATCCGATAAAATGCTCAAGTTTGTCAAGAAATCTCCAAAGTTACCCAGGAAGGAAGAAATTGAGTATTTTATTTTTTTTCATTTCTGTGTGAAAATGTTGGATATTTTTTTATTCAGCCGATGTGGTGGAGCTGATGTTTTGCTGACGATCATATCGGCACAGGGCAGTTTCTTATGTTACATGTACACAAACTCTGTGGTGTATGTATACTGTATTGATACTAGGGATTATAGCTAATGATCTGACTGTTGTATTAGTGATGTTTACTCAGAAAACGCCATGGATTAAATGACCAGGAACAAATCTGTAGATTTGGATATTAATTAACGTGATTTGGATGTTAATTAACATGATTTGGATATTGATTAACACGATTTGGATATTAATTAATGTCATATGAATGCGAACTTGAAGTAACACTACATATCGACGTATTAGTTATATTATAGGATTGATTAAAGTTGAAGTGATACAGCACTTTAATTCTGAACATTAATAAATAGAGGATTTTAATCAATTTTATATTAGGACATAAAAATTGTAATATATATATTCTATCATATATGTTAATTGTCAATCTAATTGTCACTTGCAGAAATCAATGACAACATCTGATCTGAAAAATGTATTTTAAGACACATGTTTTAAAACTATCCTTGCAATTTATTAATCTATGCTAGTCTGATGAAGGAGCAAGCCTGCTAAATCCAATTTGACATACTTAGATTTGAGTAGAGACATTAATTAATTATATATATATATATAATTAGCTCACTCCAATTGATCTATATATAATCAGCTGTGTATTAGTTTAACACAATACTTTATACGTAATGAGCCTAAAAGAGCAAATGAGCCTAGGTTAGCAAAACCAATTGTTTATCTCTCTAGCTGTATGTTCTTCTATCAGTCAGACATTCTTACAGGATATCAATCTTGGTTTTGTGTACCTGTGGTGCTTGGACTTCTGACTTACTGGTACTTAGTCTAACTGATTGAGCAAAAGAAAAGTTCTAGCTAGCCGAGAATTTTGTTGTGGCTCGGGTTACACATATTTTAAAAACCTATTTTTTTTTATATATATATTTCAAAACCAGAAATTTACACTAAAATATTAATTAATGTTTGAGCTCATGTCCTTGCCCCTTCGTCCCTTACCGTGACAGTACTATGTTCTGTAAGATCTGGTCTATGGGGGGGATCTTTGTGTATACAGAAACATGTGGAATCAATTACTTAAGATTGTGACAAAACCTACAGGAAGCCATATATCTTTTAGTGGCTTGTTACAGACTGATTATGTAACTGTTAGTGTTTATAGGTTCTGTCAATAGGATGTAGATATTTTACGTGTCCTGCGAAATTTGTTGGTTATCTCAAAAATGATGGATGTGTATTGACCTGTCACTGGCTTACTGATCTTCGTGGGTCGTGGTGGCTGACTGGTTGAGGTGTTCTGACATATTGCCATTAGCCCTCCACCTTTTGGTATCATATCAATATCCCACTTGTGTATATAGTACATACTGACCGCTGGTCAATGGTTCAGCTTTCTTCCACCTCCTTAATTTTGAACCTTCTAAAATGACCGTGGCTGCCAATAGGACAAATCAATTGAAATCTTTTACAAGTACATATTACCTAATGATCTTTTTACTGTTGTTTATATGTTCATGTTTTTCTGTCATTACTATACCGTTGTTTATAAGTTCGTATTTTTCTGTCATTGCTGTACCGTTATTTATCTGTTCCTGATTTTCTGTTGTTACTATACGGTTGTTTATATATTCGTATTTTTCTGTCATTGCTGTACCGTTGTTTATATGTTCCTGATTTTCTGTTGTTACTATACCGTTGTTTATATGTTCGTATTTTTCTGTCATTGCTGTACTGTTGTTTCTATGTTCCTGATTTTCTGTTGTTACTATACCGTTGTTTATATGTTCATATTTTTCTGTCATTGCTGTACCGTTGTTTATCTGTTCCTGATTTTCTGTTGTTACTATACGGTTGTTTATATATTCGTATTTTTCTGTCATTGCTGTACAGTTGTTTATATGTTCCTGATTTTCTGTTGTTACTATACCGTTGTTTATATGTTCGTATTTTTCTGCCATCGCTGTATCGTTGTTTAGATGTTCCTGTTTTTCTGTTGTTACTATACCGTTGTTTATATGTTCGTATTTTTCTGTTGTTACAATACCGTTGTTTATATATTCGTATTTTTCTGTTGTTAATATACCGTTGTTTATATGTTCGTATTTTTCTGTCATTGCTGTACCATTGTTTATATGTTCATGTTTTTCTGTTATTACTATACTGTTGTTTATATGTTGCTGTTTTTCTGTCGTTATAGATGCCTTACTGGCCGACCTCCAGTCAACGACTGCCCAGATAAACCAGTACCAACATCAATCTGCCCCTAATCCGCAGTCTCCACAGCCAGACCAGCGCCAACAGTACCAACAACAGAACCATCAGCCACAACGTCAGTACAGCAACGAACAACAGAACCATCACGACTTGTTGTATGATCAACAACAGATTCCAGTAAATAACTCGTATGATAATCGGCACGTGCCACAGTCGCCGGGGTACAATAGTAGACAGGTACCACATTCACCAGGATATGATAATCGGCAAATTCCACAGTCACCTGGGTATGATAATCGCCAGGTGCAACATTCACTAGGTTACGATAATCGCCAACAAGTGCAACAATCGCCAGGATACGATAATCGCCAAGTTCAGTACTCGCCTGGGTACGAACAACAACAACAACAGGTTCAGAGGCAGCACAGTTATCAAAGCCAGAGTAGTCATCATTCAGGGGGAGGGAATCGCAGCGAAACCCCACCCCCGCTCCCTCCGCCCCCACCCCAGGAGGTCCTCGACAGTATACCCCCTCCCCGCCAGTTTGATGAGGTGAGTTGACTTCGCATGGCAATCTGTCAGTTTGACAAAAAAATTAATTACAGGATATTATTGAATCACATAGACTTGTATCTTTCAATTTACCACAATTGGGAATCAAGTCATTACTATTGTTGGTTGGATATGTGCATATGATTTAATGTGGAAGAAAACCAGAGTACCAGAGGAAAACCTGTTTAAAAGTCATATAAAGTGTAGTTTTCTGATCGTTACCTGTGTTTTTGAAAATTTATCTACTTATAGAAGTGAGGTGTAATTTTGTAATGTTATATATTGTTGATAATATCTTGTAGCTTATAAAACCCACATGTAATAATTGAATATTTTTGGGGAGCTAGCTGTGTATTTGCATGTGGAAAAGCGAGAAATATTAAAAGTTGTTTGTTTGAGTTAGGTATAGACAATAGCATTGTGGTATATATATCTCAATCCCTTGGATATCTCTGGTAGATCCCGATCGCTCGGTATGACCAGAATGTCTGACTACTAAGGAAATACAGGTGGACATACAATTGGTCCAGTGTTGGCCGCATTCCTCCTACATTCCACGTGACAATACGACATTCCAATCATGTGCAGTACACCACATCCATCATGCACATCCCTGATAAGTTTCTCACTGTACATGTGTAAATCTGTGTTCAGGATATCCTGTCAGGATAAGGCCTATTATAGCTCAATTACAAACAACAATCCCCTTTCTCATGTTTTCAAAACATGTTCTATTTATGTTTCTAAAAGATTAATCAGATTTCTTAGAATATTATTCAATTCACAACCATATAACACTTGATATTTTTCTGTTGTAAAAAACATTTTACAGTGTAGTCATGGTTATTTATTTACTTTCCTATAAATCAGGAAATGTAACCATTGCAATCTTAATAAGATTTCTTAGAATATCATTCAATCAACAATCATAAATATAATACTTAGCATTCTTATGTTGTCAAAACATATTTTATTTATAATTATTTACTTTCTTATAAATTAGGAAGTTAACCATTGCAATTTGAATTAGTACAAATGTCATATAATTTACATTATATAACACTCCACTTTATTATGTTGTCAAAACATATATTTTATTCCTAATTATTTATTCACTTTAGTATGAATCAGGAAATCTTGAGACACTTTCTTAGACAGAAATATCATTCCATTTTATCGTATAGTTGT
The DNA here is from genome assembly GCA_004382745.1 of Argopecten irradians irradians. Classification (NCBI taxonomy): domain Eukaryota; kingdom Metazoa; phylum Mollusca; class Bivalvia; order Pectinida; family Pectinidae; genus Argopecten; species Argopecten irradians. Next base: position 496,427 of record SAYR01022745.1, on the reverse strand, counting down.
ATATATATGCTGTAGTTCTAAGGAAAGTTTATATTTAAAACCCTCTGTACAATTATTGTATAAAGAAATGTTCTTTGCTTTATCTCTTTCCATAACTGTTTGAGTCTAGTGATCTTAGCCTTTTTGAGTGGTAAAGGATTTGGAAAGTAATAAGTTTGTCTTGTTAACAGTTGCTAGGCTATTACAACTTCTACAGGCGGCCTTTTTACCAGACCATACAGCACTACACGAACAGAAACATGTTAGGGTTTGCATTGTCTGTCAAATTGTTGGCATCCGAGAGCTTACCTAAATACCCTGTACTGATTGACGATAACTGTCAGGGAATCTGCAGAAAGATAACAACATTAAATCTAGGAAGATTGGAGTAGGTTTGTGAGTAATTGGTGACTATAAACAGGTGGTTTATCATGTATTTAATGACTACAAATAGACAGTAGTCAAAATAGATCTGTTCTTATATATAGATAAAAGTCTTATAGACAAACGTCTTATAGACAAACATCTTACAAACATAACGTCTTAAAGACACAGGCCTAAAGATATTGTTCTTGTGGACAAGTGGTCTCTTTGACATGTTATTGTATATTTATAGACTGGTGGTCTCTTTGACATGTTATTGTATATTTATAGACTGGTGGTCTCTTTGACAGGTTATTGTGTATTTATAGATTGGTGGTCTCTTTGACAGGTTATTGTGTATTTATAGACTGGTGGTCTCTAAGGCAGGTTGTTTTATATTTATTGTCAGGTGGTCTCTAAGGCGGGTTTGATTTGTCTGAAATAGTTCAATGGTCTCTTAATCAATATCGAGTTTGACTGCAGCAATACAGATTATTTTGTAGTGTATGAGTGCATGGTCTATATATGTATTAAATCTGTTATAAACAGGTAGTTTCTGGCACCTGACCCTAGCCCTATAAATCTGCATTACTATCTATTTCCGCTGGCTTAACAAGAGTCGTGCAATACTGGTTTATATACAAACAAGTAAAGGGCAGGTTCAGTAGAAGAAATGTGGTATTTTTCTGACTGACACAGTAATACTTACTTTATTGGCCATTTCACTTTCCGTTGGTACCTGTTCCATGATAAAGTAACTGATTGCTTTGGTACAGAAATATGGTACTTGTCTCTCTATCTAATAGTGCAGGTTGTATTTTTACTGATAAGACGGTTCTCTCCCTGTCGAAGGATGGCAATTTGCCTGGTTTTAGAGATAGTGAGATATGGTTTAGGATACTGTATATATAGTTTGTATGTATATAATCTGAATCACAGATTACATCACACAAAAAGTACATCATTAACATTTAAAAGGATTCCTAAAGAAATAATACCTGTAATTAAAAAATAAAGGTGGATTTGAAAATCATTTCAATCATTAGATGATTAAATATGAGTGCTTATCTAATATAGAATTAATAGCTTTGTTTGTTTGATAATGTCCTGGTTATAGCCAAGGTCATTTAATAAATATAAGGACATACAAGATTTAGGAGACGGAGGAAAGCCTTAGTACCCAGAGAAAAACCAATGGCCTAAAGTCAGTACCTTGTAACTGCCCCACATGGCCTAGTGGGTAAGATGTCTAGATATTTCACAACAGGTCCTCTCCACCTCTGGGTCGCGAGTTTGAATCCCATGTGGGGCAGATGCCATGTACTGATTGCTGGTTGGTGGTTTTTCTCCAGGTACTCTGCCTTTCCTCCAATATCAAACCTGACACGTCCCTACATGACCCTGGCTGCCAATAGGACATTAAACAAATTAAACCTAAACCCCCACATGAGATTCGAACATGCGACCTAGAGGGCTTGTGGTGATATGTCATAACACCTTAACGGCTCGACATCGCAGCTCCCAAGATTTAGTATAGTTTAGCAAAACTGTAAATAAATATTGACACTTTTATTTACTACTTTAGAAATAACTCAGAGAATCCACAAATATGTATTTAACTACAGAGTATTACTAAATAACTGAAGTATTTGAATATGATATGGGTTCTGAAATGAAAGGAATTATTGACTTTATGAAATCTATAAATATAAAAGGAACATTTGCCCACAACTGTCGTGTGTTATAGTGGTGATTTACTGTTGGTGTACACCATTACTGCTTGGGTAACCCTATAGCCAAGACTTTATATTGTTCTGGCTTATGTCACGCAAATATTTTGATAGTTTTGACTCAGTACCTCAAATATTTTGAATCAATACAATAATGGTGTGATGCCTATTGACTCTGTATCTGAGATATTTCTAATCAATTAAATAGCTGTGGTTATCAGTGAGTGGTAATTCCGACATTATTTCTACCGTTGACCTTGCCACTCAGTTGTGTCTGATAACTACGTTATACTGTTAGTTCCTAGCTGTTTTACATAAACGGTCCTCTTTACGGAATCCATAACCAGGGTACAGTCTATTCTACAACCCAGGAATATATCTGTAACCAGGGAACAGTATTCTACAACCCAGGAATATATCTGAAACCAGGGTACAGTCTATTCTACAACCCAGGAATATATCTGTAACCAGGGAACAGTATTCTACAACCCAGGAATATATCTGTAACCAGGGTACAGTCTATTCTACAATCCAGGAATATATCTGTAACCAGGGTACAGTCTATTCTACAACCCAGGAATATATCTGTAACCAGGGAACAGTATTCTACAACCCAGGAATATATCTGTAACCAGGGTACAGTCTATTCTACAACCCAGGAATATATCTTTAACCAGGGAACAGTATTCTACAACCCAGGAATATATCTGTAACCAGGGTACAGTCTATTCTACAACCCAGGTATATATCTGTAACCAGGGAACAGTCTATTCTATAACCCAGGAATATCTCAGTTCTGATTGATATACAACATTGTAGGTGGTAGTTAACTTAAGATCATTGTCACCGACCGTCCTTCTGATAAAATGTGTGTGATGTCTAGACCATGTCTAATCCATGGTTGTGTGAGAATATGACACTTATAATTCTTGTCTAATCTGTAACCTATAAGCAGTACGGGAATTAGGACTATTTTTATGTAGAATGATAATGATAATGATTAATGTAGGATCTGTAGTCTGTCTGTAATTGATCAGCAGTGGTTGCCAAATGGTCAGATAGTTGTAATGTACTGGTAATAACAGGTGGGTTTTCTCTAGGCACTCTGGCTTTCCTCTTCCTCCAAAGCTTGGCATGTCCTTAACCACATTGACATCATAGGAAACAAAATACACTGAGTATGCAGCTCTTTCCTTCAAAATGGCATCAATTGAATGGCATATTTCTGAAACAAACACTGGTTTTAATGAACCTGTGGACACCGAGGGAATTACTGTGTTGTAAGCATAGTCTGTTATTCAAATCTTACAAACAACTTACAGGAAACTTACCATGTGAATGAAAAATACTACGTTATATATAACCATGAATTTGTTGTAAGTGGTTCACTGTATGTTTAGTATAGCCTTCCTGTTCAGAAGACAATTGATAAAGGTAAATTACCATTTGTATATTTTGACATAAAAGGTAATGACTATACTTTTACTTACAGCCGTTGTACGAAGGGCAGAGTGTGACTGTGATTCGAGATAGAACACCAAGCTCCGGAACCTCCCGAAGTTCAGACCCTTATTTCGACAAATCCCCTGCTTCCCCTCCTGCACCCAAACAGATGTCGACATTGACCAATAACCTGTCCGAGCTAGACCAGCTCCTACAGGACCTCAATTCGGCCCAGTTTATGGCTGAAGTGGACAAACGCAATGTCTGTAAGTGTATTTATAGGATGTTAAACGGTTTGTGATTAATTAGATGCACTGCTTTTGTTTGGATATTTAATTGGAGCCTTGGACCTTGAACCTTGGATTAACCTGAGCTCAGAACTGTACCCAAACAGGAATCAATTCTTGTATTTATTATGTTTTACATTTTATGTAGTATATTATATAATTGACCTCTTTATAGACAGGACACCAGTCTATAAAGGACATTTAAAGGACAACAGTACTGTTACAAGGTTACAAAGGTTTATGACAAAATAAGCAGAAAATCAAGCCAAATTCTCTGAAAGATATCCACTATAAGATGGTGGTATATTTAAGGATAATAAAGAATGTCCTTCCGTCTTTTGTCTATGACTTCATAACCCCGAATGATATTGAGAATAATGCTTAATTAAATGCAAGCTTTAAGTAATTGTCCTTTCAAAAATGTAATATTGTGTCAATTATTTTCAGCGAATCAACATATTGTTAACGGAGGAGGAGGAGGTGGTGGAGGAGGGATAGAAGTAAATGGAGGAGGAGGGGTTAATGGAGGAGGCAAGGCTAGACCCCCTCCTCCTGTAGCTCCCAAACCTAACCGTAACGAAAACAGGAACACTGTGGATAATCTTCTGGACCAATTAGAAAGTGCACTGCCTGAGAGGGCCAACAATTATAGGGGGTAGGTATAGTATATGTAACAGCATTTTCTGATATGGTCAATAGTTACAAGGAATAGGTATATCAAATAATAACAGCTTTGTCATAAATAAAACACTTGTGAATATTAGCAATTTCAAGCCAATCTGATTGAAATTTTAATCATCATATTGGTGTTGGATAAGTAGTCATGTTCATAAGATCTAAATGATTACCATACAATTAGATTTTATCAGCCAATCAGAAACCGTCTCTCATACACTTTCAGTCACCATGTCATTGACAATTTTCTGGCTATTTCATTGTATCGACTGTAAATGCCAAGACAAAATGTGTTCCAACAGATTTCCAAAACTTGCGAAACTGCCATTTAATTTGGCTAATGAGAAAATCATCTGAACATATCCTTCTATTGGCCACTGAGAAGATCTTTAACTCATTCACCCATAAAAATTTGTAATGAACTATTCCAGCCTCTGAAATGGAAGGGTTCAAATGTGTATTCAGGGGTGAATAAGTTAACATACTTTAACATAATATAGAAAATTGTAAAATGAATTTTAATACATGCAGATGGAAGTTATTTGTATGAGAAATTAGAAAACTAGACTGTATGAAGCTATATCCTTATGTATGACATTAATTTGTTGTTATACCCTGTAGCCCCGAGCCTGGTGATAATGATAACTATGAATACACCCCCGACCAACAGACGGCCCAAACAAACGCCATGAATAATGTACACCAAGTCAGCAATGTACAACGCTACAACCAAAACAACATCGCGGTCTCACAACAGCAGTTACCTCCCCCTTCCACAGCCACTAGGGAGCTGGACGACCTCATGGCCACACTGTCCGAATTCAAGGTAACAACCCTTTGTTTATCTGTCTAAAATAAAAACCATTAGCTTCTATTGAATATAAAGTACATTACTTCAAACATGACATTTTATAAGCTTAACCTAACAAGCATATATCCTTCAACCCGTCTTAAGAATATTAGAATCATCAAGGAAATTACTAGGTAATGTTATCTTACTTTCAATGATATGTCTCTTCTAAGTGTCCCGACTAAAGGGAAATAATCTGGTTAAGATTCAGGTTAGCAAATCAGCTATTCAACACAGTTTCTAAAGCTCATTTTCAACAAAATTAAATTTTCCATGAAAATGACAGACAAATATGATGTACAATAAGTGACTTCCTTGTAATATGTATACTGTAAACACAGACTATTGAATGTGTCCTGTAAACTTCCTTCCTGTTATTCTGTTCCTCCAACATGTTCCTGCATTGTGGTATAGGTATATCTAACACTACTGTACTGTATTTGTAGGTATCTAACGCCCAGCAACGACAGCAGCAGATGTCTATGCCCCACGCCCGCTCACCCTCACCACACAGTGAACCCTCCTACGCTCGACCACAAAAGAGTCGGAACGCCTCCCAGGGATCAGCCCCTCCTACCCCTGCCCCCCAGCCTACCGGCTACGGCGGACAGCTGGAGAGCATGCTTGGTGACCTTGAGAGTGATATGAACAGACAGGGGGTCAGTACGACCTCCAAGGGTACATGTGGAGCATGTAACCAACAGGTAGTAGGACAGGTGAGTGTACTCCAGGTGGGATTTACCAATGTAGGTCACTGTCACCTAGGTTTGGAATATGGCTATCATTGGTATTACCAAGTTTCCATTTTAAATATTATTACAAAATATACTTATTTAAATTTTTTATTCTGTTGAGAATAAAACAGATTTAATTGTGCTTAATAGTATGCTGTATAAACTGTTGTAACTTAAAAGACCACCCATGAATTAAATTGGAAAGAGTCTGTTGCTAAGAATTACACCCATTTTAATCTGATTTTCACAGGTGATAACTGCCCTTGGTAAGGTGTGGCACATAGAACACTTCATCTGTTCACACTGTAACCTTCCACTCGGAACCAAGAACTTCTACGAACGAGACGGTGGAGCCTACTGCGAGGAGGATTATCATCGACTGTTTGCCCCCAAATGTGCCTACTGTAACGGTCCCATTGTAGATGTGAGTAGATTATCATCAACTGTTTGCCCCCAAATGTGCCTACTGTAACAGTCCCATTGTAGATGTGAGTAGATTATCATCGACTGTTTGCCCCCAAATGTGCCTACTGTAACGGTCTCATTGTAGATGTGAGTAGATTATCATCAACTGTTTGCCCCCAAATGTGCTTACTGTAACGGTCCTATGGTATGTATGAGTTGGAATCCTGAATCATTTTGAACATGACATAACGCCATTTGGTCAGTCGATGTAACTTGGAATTCCATAATTTGTAGCCCAATCTGGTTGTTACTATTTCATTAATTGGAGCCAAGAGTTCAGCTTATATTATCAAAGATTCTGAAATGGCTTCTCTGTATGTTTCCTATTGTCAGAATCGAAGCACTCCTCATGGTTTTGGCAGTAGATGCTAGCATTAAAAACAAACCTGTTTTAGTAGGTTCTGTATTATAGACTGTTGGACCAACCTCAATGTGTATTACTGTAATACTATGTTGATTCAAGTACTCTAAAATATTCTGATAATTGGTTTGTTTGCGTTCAACTTTCTTCTGTGAGTTTGTTTCCTTACTATAAATCATAGAAAACAATGCCATTATACGATATATCCTTGTATTGTAAACTGTGAGTGTAAACCCTCGTCAGAGTGGCTGTGTACGGCCAGACTTTTGTGCTGTCACGAGTGACATGTCGGAGGTGAAATAGATTGTAAACTGTTGTGTATTTACAGAAATGTGTGACAGCTATAGGTAAGACTTGGCATCCTGAACATTTCTTCTGTGCCCAGTGTGGACGACCATTCGGAGAGGAAGGTTTCCATGAAAAAGACAACAATGCTTACTGCAGGTTAGTGTGACTACTTTCTATAGAAACTTTCGCAGCTACAAAATCACCCTGCATACTTTGGTATTCAGAGGAAGAGTACAGAAACCTTGTATCCACCAACTTAACTCTATTGACATTGGCTCTATTACCTACATACACTTTCTATAGTATTCCAACATTATTATATTTTTATAGTTCTACACACTACACTGATCCTTGATGTCTGTTTGATACTTGCACTCATATGACCCTGATTTTCTGTATCTTCAAAGTAACTCAGTTGTTTGGGGAAAAAACAATGCATTAATCATGTAATTACATCTTGAGTGATAGTTAAATTTTGTTGAAAGAGAATTAAATTAGATATAGAATCGACACCCCTTTAGAACAATTTTACACAGATTTGAACTGCATATAGATATTGTTAAGGATTCTCAACTGCTGACAAATGGTTTTTTTTTCTCTATCAAAAACTGGTGCAGATGATTAAGAATTTGTCTTCAGTTACAAAAGATACTAAATTTACACCATTACCACCATTGACAAGTGTGAGTTTTTAATTTGACTTCAGGATCGAATTATCAGAGATAATTAGTTGCGTCCCGAAAAAATCCATGACACTGGCTTATAAGGAATGAAGTGCAAAATGTACCGATTGTGCATGCATCAAAAGCAAAATAGATTATTTAATAATATTTTTTGTGCTAATTAGTTATATATATATTATTGTTCAAATGATAAGTATCGTTTATGCTCTGTTGGCGGTGAAGCATCTTTAATGAAGGAGACATAACTGAAAATATGTTACTGAATGTAGAGTTATAAATTTTACCATCCTCCATTACAGACAAGATTACCTGGAGATGTTTGCCCCTCGCTGCGGAGGCTGTGGTAACCCCATCCTGGATAACTACATCTCGGCTCTCAGCCGACACTGGCACCCGGAGTGCTTCGTATGCAGGGTCAGTACTCATCAAGTATAGCTAGTTATAATGTCGTTGTAGTGCTTGGATTTATGTTGGTGAAACATAAAAAAGTAAACAACTTCAAACAATGACTTTTAATGTTAATTCATTGATTTTGTTTACCGTAAACAGAAATGACCATGTAAAGTGAGCTGACCTAGAAATATTAATTTTATTTGTCAGTCTTTGAAGTTTCTCGTTCTTAATATGACATTTCATTTTTAGAAATTGTTATAATTTTGAACAATCTTATATAGTTTGGATCAAGCACCAACAACATACAGATGTGATCTTTCTTTGTTGTATTTACATACCAAATGCAAGTACAATTGAACTTTATTAGGTCATGTATTGAACTTTGAACTTTATTTGGTCAAATTAGTATAATTTGAGGTATTTTGTTGGTTCTAAATAAAAAACATATTCTGTTCATACATTTTCAAGAAAACATGTCAATATAAACTTGAATACACTCTGATGACTTTACCATGATCCTGTTGACTTGTAATTAATGAGGTTTCACTATACGGTACTTCAAACAAAAATTGACATATATGGCATGCTGATAGATGTTTTTCTTATTGACAGGAATGTCACATGTCGTTTGGAGGGCGGAGCTTCTTCGATCACGAGGGTCAGCCCTATTGTGAGACTCACTACCATTTAAAGCGTGGCTCCCTGTGTGCTAGTTGTCAGAAGCCTATCACAGGACGCTGTATCACGGCCATGTTCAAGAAATTTCACCCGGAGCATTTCGTGTGTGCTTTCTGTTTAAAACAGCTCAATAAGGGAACATTCAAGGAACAGAACGACAAACCTTACTGTCACCCATGTTTTGTTAAACTTTTTGGCTGATTCTGTCGACTTACAAGTATTAAATTGATGAATGAGATAGAAAAGATATGTAATTTCTCTATGAATTCAAATTGTCTAATGGATGAACTACTGTTTGATAATGATAGTGATATTTACCTGTCTTCCAGCAGCAAATGTTGTATACTTCTAAATGGTCTCTACTGCTGGTCCACAACCAACCACGTATAGGCGAGACTAGGATACATTGCCCTTTGTATCATCAGATTTACCCTTGACACCTACATACGCCCAGTCCACCCGGAGTCATTTGCCTCCAGTTTAGTCCTTGTTAGGTTGATCAGGGGCCCTCATACTGTTGATCATGCCTATGATTATCTGATCAGAGTCAAGGTCATCATAGACCTCATTAAGTTGAGTCCACCATTAAACTAGCGCTGAGTCAAGTCCATCATAGAGATTTAGCTTTCAAGTCATTTCTATAAGAGTTTGCTCGGACTCAAATTCATCAGCGTCCTGTCATGCCAATATGAGTTCACTATGCTTTAAGTCCTTCATAGTTGCTCTGAGTAAACTTTTGGTATTGAACAAAAGTATCTTAAATGGTCCAAATGTCTGTGACAGTGTTTGTATAAGTGTGATATATCTGAGGTGTCGAAGAAATAAAATACTATATGTATTTGGCTTTAATAATCAATCTTGGTTTATATGACTGCAGGTGTCCTGGAATATTAAGTTCTGACAGTTTACTTGTATTACTTGTAGACAAGCATCAGTAATGATTTGTTAAACAAAAACTGATGTGGCTGCCAAGGTAACGACTTTAATTTATAGAATACCTGAGTTACTGAACAAAGGTGGTAGTGGAATCATACCTGTTGTTAGAGAATATTTCACCTGGTTAGGTATTTCTGGTTTTATTATTTTAATTATTGTTTGATTCATTTATTAGAGCATTATAATTTTCCTATGCTATAGTTTTGCATGTGACTGATGAACCTTGCTCCCCCTACCTGACAACTTAGACTGTCCTATTCATAGATGCAGTCTAGTCTATGTTGATGAAGTGGGATAACAGGGTTCATCTGAGCCTTGTATACCCTACCAGGCTATTTAGACTGTTCCATTCTTTAAGACAGTCTAGTCTATGTTGATGATGTCGGGGTAACAGGGTACATCATCTTATTACTATATTTTAATGTGATAATTTATTTCTATAGGTGAAAATAATTATTTTTGTAACTATTATGATTATTTTATTTCTGATGCATGTTTATCTCACTTCTGGTCACAGTAAATATGGGTAAAGGTCAAGGTCATCAAACAAATAGTATATCTCCCTATGTCTGATATCAGTTTTGTAAATACAGTTTTCAAACCTTTCTTCAAGTTTCACTTTCATTTTCAAATCTTTATATGAATCAACAGTTCTGTCTGTTTAATTATGGATTTGTCATAACTTAGTTTGAGTAAAAAACATGATAACATATGATTGGCAGGTTTCTTGTTACAATCGAACACAAATCATTGTTGTGATATTTTGTTTATATTGGACAAAAACCACTAAGCCTTTGTTTCATGTTGTGTCATCGTTATTTCTATATTTGTGCCTTGTTTGTGACTATATAACTCAGAATAACATGTAATCAATTTGTTTATTTTCATAAAGAAATAAGACCTGAAATGTCAAAATATGAAAACATCATGAAAACTAAGTATTCTGTAAATGGTGAGGTTTTAACGTACCTGAATTTCAGCACTCTATGCCAGATATAAACAAATTGTTTGTCAAATCAATACTATTATAGAAAAAATATTGGTACAAGCAATGAACTTAGCATAATTATTCTGAAGACAGACATTCAAAAGTGCTCAAAACTCTAAAACCTCTAAAAATATTTTCATTTACAGTATTTAAAATGGAATTTCTAGGATACCAATGATAAAAATGATTGCCTGAATTTTACCTTGAATATGTCTTTAATTAGATAATTATGTGTTATAATAAAACTTAATAGCAGTTAAAGGTCACTTTTAGTTGCCGTGGAAATCTTCATCACAAGTGTTATTCCTGATTTGTTTTACTTTCTGTCATAAAGAATTCTCTTTTTTATGATGAGATGATGAACAGAGATCTTATTTTCATAACGACTCATATTAAAATTTCCAAAGTGTGGTGATGGTTTAAATTAGGCAAGAAACAGATTTTTTTTCAAATTGAGATAGGAAGAAGCACACTGCTTATAAGGTTGGAAAAAGTATACCCCTAAAAACTGTAAAATGATAAACCTTTTTGTGAGACAGGTGCCCCATGGCTTTCTTCTTCATATACATAATGCATACAGTAATATGCATGGATTTAATATATTGTATTTAAACTTCAATGTGAAATGTATTTTTGTTACAATGTATTTGATAATACAATAAAAAAAATATTGTAAAAAAATTCCAAAGACTTGAGTATATCCTGGAAATGTATGTAATTGTGTTGTATATATTATATACCACTAGACACTTAACTCTCTGTAAACCTTCGCTCTTTCTGTATACTCATAAGTGAGCCTTTCAGCAGAGCTAATGCAATATGCTTTAATAAATCACAAAAATATATCCTATAGACTTTGTTGTTGTTCAGACGACCTGTTACTTAATTCATTTGTCTCTGAAGACACATTTAGGCTCTTCTAAATCAAAGATAGAGCAGTCCATTATGAAATTTCAGGGGTATTTAAGTTACGTAACTTCTAGCATTTCTTTCAGTGGAAATAAGATTTTAGTTATCTTATCTAACAGGAGAAGAGGAAATACAGTGGCTGGACCAGAGTTTGAACCTGGGACCTCCAACTAGTAGTTGGCTGCTCTGTAAAAATAATTTTCCATTCATATTTGGAACCTGTTATGAACCTTGACTAATTTTCTAAAAGTTAAGTATTTTTTTTCTTTCTATCAATACTTTACGCAAACCCAACCTATAGTCATGGCGTCCAAAATGCAGAAATGCAAATCATTTTTCATCAAGAAATCTATGTTTTGAAATCCTGGTCACAGCACCAGTTTAGCAGGAAAGTATTGATAGTGCAGTGGAGCATTATAAATCATAATAGGTATACAATCTTCAATAGAATTTTTCTCAATGATTAAGTTGTATCATGAAATTTATTCACATTAATGATAAATCAAGAATGATTGTTCTTTAAATATCCTCAAATTCATCAGAAAAAGTACTTAGTATGAAAAAATATAAACACCATATATAGATAATTTGTGGCTAATAACACAAATTATAAGATAAAAAAATAAGAATCAACACAGTTATTTATCAGGCCTTCAGACTATCTTCAGGCAATATCTTTATACACTTGGAAACATATGATGTTAGATGCAATTTCCACAAGAGAGGTAGGCAATGTGTATATACTGTGTTAGTGATATGCATATCCCATATACTATAGAATGAAAATATATATACAATGTATAGCAAAACACTGTTGAATCTTTTCTTTATGCAACTACAACCATGACGTACACACAGCATCAAATGAATAATAATTTAGACCTTTCTAAATATATTCCCAAAAGGAAGTATTTTATTGATTGGCAAAGCTTAAAAGTGCATGTTACGGTTGTAACTGAGCATAGGTCACTAAGAGAGTGCATGGCCTCAGTACATATAAACTGTATTTTTGATATGAAATATTTAACCACAGTCACAATACCCTAAGCAATATAACAAATCTTACTCCTGTAATTTTTTAACATTTAGCTTCACTGACGAAACATACCGTAATACATCAAATAAAGATGTAACAAAGGACAGAAATCCATCTTCAAGGGTTTCAACCCTTGTCCTGGAACTCTCTTCGGATGGTGGGTCAGTAGGGGTGATCAATGCCTACTCTCCAACGGTTGGCTCCCATTTACTCTCGCCTCTGCGTATCCACAGACAACGGGATGCTTTCTCTGCCTCCTTCCCCAACTCTTTAATGGCAGTCTTCCTCGACTTCCCAGTGATGCCGAGGGCACCTAACATCCTCCAGCATGACTGACTGGAGAATCCTCGACAGCTTACCTCAACTGGGAAGTTCCATGCCTGCTAGCCTTTTCTTCCGCACTTGTCAGCCAACGCTGCATACTTTGTCCTTTTCCGCTCGTGCGCCGATTCACATCTTGTCTCCCAGGACACAGTCAGTTCCACCATTAATAGTTTCTTCTTTCTAGAAGATACTTGCACTATGTCTTGTATTAGTGCTGTCTCCACCACCTCTGGGAAGGCCAACTTTTTCCTTAGGTCCACACGCATCTCCCAGTGTCCTGCACATCCTAGGATGCCTAGGTTATTCTTTCTAGTTGATTTCGTTGTTGTTTGCCCCTACTTTTGAAACTGGATGAATATTGGTCCTTTCTGTATTCCCTTTTTCCTCTCTCTTTTCAAGGTGTCTGCAATCTTCCTTAGCACCTGGCCATGCTTCCATGTGTATTGCCCTTGTGCCAATGCCACTTCACGTGAAGAGAGGATGTGCTCTAGGCTTCCAACCCTGTCACACTGCGGACAAGTTGGATCTTCCACCAGTCCACATCTGTGAAGATTGGTAGGTGTTGGAAGTACATCGTATAGTGCTCTCAAGATGAACTGGAGCTGCTATGGCGTGTATTTCCATATCTCTGCCAAGGACAATTTCCTCTCTTCTGTTTCCCACCGGGTCCATGCCCCCTCACACCCCATTTCTACTGCTTTCACTCTCATTGCCTCTTCTTGTTGTTGAATAATTTCTCTCTGCACTTACTGTCTTCTCTCAGTTACATTGGCTTCTTTCCATCTAGTTGTCTGTCCTCTTCCCAACCCCTCTTTTCCTATGCAGACTGTCCCAACAATATCCTGGTGGTGAAGTTTGCTCTCTTCCTCAGATACAGCCTTGCTGGCTGACCACCTCCTTGTTCTCACCTCTACTCCTTCTTGTCTTACTTTCTCATCCCTGGAGTCTTTGAATGTCATGACAAGTCTTGCTTTCCTGGTCTTAAACTCCTCCACTAACGATGTTAATGGGAGCTGTAGTTTTGATGTCCGACTGTATGGTCCTGTTGATGAGAAGCACTGAGGAACCCCTAGCCATCTCCGGAGATGTTTACTTATTCTCCTCTCAAGTCCATCGACTGTTGATACAGAGATCTCGTATAACATCAATGGCCAGGATAGTCGTCGGAGTAGTCCTTGTTGGAATATCCATACCTTGAAATTTTCCGGTAGACCTGTCTTGACGATATTCCTCAGTCCTTCACAAACTAGCTGTTCTACCTTGCTGTTATTGTTAGAGTCATTCAAACTGTCGTCGTACCATTTCCCAAGACATTTGATAGGATGATTTCCCACTATAGATGGAATTTCCTTTCCCTGAATAAAAAGGTAAAATTTTCTAGTCACTCGGCCTTTCTTTAGGATCAGACATCTGAATTTGACTGCCTTAAATTTCATCCTGGCCCAGAATACTGTATCCTCCAATACAGTTAGGATCCACCTTGCATGGACATGCATTGTTGCGGTGATTGTTAAATCGTCCATGAATCCCCTGCTCGGTCGTTGTCTGATGTTGGTCCTAGACAGCAGGCCTCTCGTCTCTCTTTTCCCTGCTTCGAGGATCATGTTCATGGCAATATAATGAACAACACTACAGAAATTGTGCAGTCTACCACTACTGTAAATTCGTTGATTTTGGTCAAAAAACGAAATCCACGAAAATTAAACCCCACGAAAATTAATGATTTCACAGTATTCCCTTCTCCAATTTCTGCCATGATGTTACATAGTCCTTGACCGCAAATCGCAGATGGATTCCTTGGAAATAACTTTGGGTGATTTCCATCACCTTCTCAGCGATGTGGTACTATTCCAGAGCTCTCTCTATCAATTTGTGTAGGACGGTGCCATACGCATTTGCAATGTCAAGCCATACTACTGTCAGGTCTCCACGGTTCACCTTTGATTTCCTGATCAATTGACTTAATATACTTGTATGTTCCACACATCCAGAAAAACCGGGTACCCCAGCTTTCTGTGCTGATGTATCCACGTACATGTTAGAATTCATGTATGTTGTCATTCGCCTGGCCAACATAGAGAAGAAGATCTTTCCTTCCACATTCAGCAATGAGATTGTTCTGAACTATCCTAACCCTTTACAGTTTTCCTCCTTTGGGACAAAGCAGCCTTCGGCAGCTTGCCAGCATAGTGGTATCCTGCCTTTCCTCCAGACCACTTTCATCAATTTCCAAAGTCTGTGTAGGAGCTTGGGACATTTCTTATACACCTTGTATGGAATGCCATTTGGTCCTGGTGCTGATGCTGCCCTTGCCTTCTCACAACTTCTGAAACTTCCTTCATTGTTAGTTCACTTGAATCCATTGGTCTATCTTGAAAGTTTACAGGCTCTATTCTTTCATTTGGCCCAAAAGGTTTCTCTCTTCTCTCATCCCCATGCGTTACCTTCAGGTGTTCTTCAACCTATTCCTTCTGGCACTGCAGTCTTCCTGATCTTTCCCCTTCAAGCACTGCTGCCGTGAGCTTGTATGGGTTTGCTTTGAATGCTGCTCTTTTCTTGGTTTTATCTCGTCTTGCCTTTCGAATTCGTTCTGCTTTCCTCAGCTCCTTTAGTCGATCTCTTAGATGGTCCCTGAGTTGACTGAGCCCTTCTTTCTCTTCCTCAGAAGATCTTCTGTATCTTCTTGTTAAAGTTCTTAGTTCAACTCGTATCTGTTGTATTTCTTCCTCTTTTCTGTTGTGTGTAACCACTTAGTCATTCGCTGGTGCTCTCTTTGTACCCCGATGGTATAAACTAGCCTTGCCATTGTCTCTGGCTTCCTCTTCACACTACCAGTCAGTAATGTTTGCTGTATATGCTCTAGGTCCTCATCTAGTGAGTACGTTCCATTCCGTGCTGCCCATGCCTGGCCATTTCACCTTGTTCAGTCTTTCTTGAAGAAGATCTTGCTGTGTTGGCGTTGCTTCGTCCACCGCTGGATACGTTGTGTCATCTCGTCGCTCCTCTGGGGCTGTAAGGTCCTAGGTACTATGGTGTGCCTCCTGACCAAGATCCTCCCGCGTTTCATCAGCTTCTGCTGTGCGCTGCCTCTGAGTTTCTACCTTCTTACACTTCGCCCTTGTTTGGTAGATTCGCAGTCCTTTTATATTCTTGCAGGTCTTCCCATAATGGCATTTCACTTCCTCTTCTTTCTCTCTTCTGTCAATGTCGTTTTGATAAGCCTGTTCGTTTCCGTTGTATCAGTCCTGTTGGGTCTTTCATCCTCCCTCCCTCTCGGAAGACCTTGATGTTGTTTCACTGTATTTCTTGTTGCAGCTTGCTTGAGGTGTCTTTTCACAAAGACATTATTTTCAGGCTGCCAACTCTTAATGCCTCGCTCCGGTCTTTTCCGGATGTCACCTGTTTTTCCAGAAGTCTCCGCCCTATTCTCGGTTATCTAGTCTTTCCTAGTACCCACTGGATTCCTCCAGATGTAGAATATTACCTAAATACAGTTTTTGTGTTGCTGCTCAACCGTCGTCGTCATCAGTCAGCTCCATCCATCTTCGAGGGTTTCAACCCTTATCCTGGAACTCTCTCCGGATGTGTAGCGAGATGCTCTCTCTGTCTCCTTCCCAAGCTCTTAAATGGCAGTCTGCCTTCACTCTAGTATGTAGAAAGTAGTATAATAATCGCTTAAGGATGTATTCTTCTGAGGTTTCAGTCCAGTTGAAGTCTCGTTTCGACATAGATCAAAGAAGTTATGAGATTTTCAAATAAAATCTATCAATATCTGTGGCAAGTTGCCGGTTGCAAATTTTGTCAAAAATTAAATTTCTATTTTTAGTAGATTTTTTCATACGGGGATTTTAAGAAATGGCCCATTTGGTGGCCATTTTGAAATTGTCTTTTTTTTTGCTTTGAGTAGAGCCACAGTTTTACTATTTTTTACTAAAATTGCCTTTACTTAAATCATCACTGTGCCAGTATTTTTAGCTGTATCGAGCTAATTTTTCTGTAAATCTTTACTGAGTACTGAGTTCGTGGTAATTAAAATATTGAGCATTGATGTGTGAAATGAAACACTTTTGTCACATTATTTTTACATTTAATAGTAATTTGAGCACTTTTATTTTTTACTCTAAAATACTGAAAAAATAACAAAAAATTCAAATGGGCAAAAAAGTAAGCCCCCCCCCCCCCATTTTTCTGTCTGATTTAGAAAAAAAAACCAACCCTTTCCCTGTTGATATGCAAAATATTAACAAAAGTTTAATACCATAACTTTTTCTATAACGGGTTAAATTTGGCAAAAATGGCTAAAAATGGTGCATTTTGACGCTCAAAATTAAGGGGTAGGGGTAGCATAAGTTGTTATTCTGAGAAAAAATATTAGTCTTATTAATCAAAATTCGTATATTTTTAAAGAAGACTACTGGAAAATAAATTCTACAGAACATCCATGCATATTAAACACCTCATTAGGAAATTATGGCTTTAATCTCTTGTGCATATGGTCAAAACGCCAAAATTCCCATAAAATCCAATATTTTGTCAACTAGGTATCTTTGATTGACAATAGCTCAAAAACGAGCACACGGACATAAGTTTTTTCTTCCATTTTCTTTTATTGTGTGAACTCCTATTTCCAAAAATCTAAATGAGAAAAAAAGTTCAATACAAGAAAATTTTGACTTATCGATCCTTATTCCAACACTTCTACAATGAGCTGATATATTTTTATGCCAAAATACTTTTTGAATAAAAAAAAATTAACTACCAATTTTCAACGACGAAAGTAGAAATATCTTTTTATATATAATTCTCATGACACAAAAGTTATTTCATAGTTCATGCGAGTTCCGAGAAATATATTTTTTCCGGAAAATGTAACATAATCCGGATCGGCCAATATATAGTTATAGTTCTAGCCAATCAACGCTTGTGTACTGAAAGCGTTCGGCATGACAACAAAAATGGCCGAAGAAAGTGTCCAGCATGAGCTGTAGCATTAAGTTTATTGAAAATATTGTCGATTACTGCATTAATAAATGAACATGACGGGTAAGAATATGGCAGTATATTTGATACATCTTTTTATGCCACTTTTTTTGTCATCTTGTGGGACCTTTTTTATGTGAAAGTAAACCAAAGCAGATTCCGAGTTAACAGTTTAGATTTGGTCTACTTTGAATTTTGGCCTGTAAAGACCGATCTGTAGTTTTCAATAACGACGAATTTAGTTAAACTTCAATTTCTAAAATGTGAGAGCTGTTTTCATTCATTTTATGGACTTGGGAACCAGGAACGACAACTCTTGCAGTCAGTAATTAAAAGTCCCAATATCCGTATCTGTCTATCTCGTGATTTAGAAGATTTTTTGGGGAAAAAATGTTGCACATCATGCAGACATGACATTAAATCAATATTAAAATGGGTGATAATGATTCAGAAACTTTTGATGAAAATTACAATAAATATTGAATATACTAGCTAAGTGCACGTGGGTCCTTTTTTTCAAACAAACCGAAGTGAGCCGACATTGTAACCTCATTGCCAAGACTCGTTGCCAAAAAACCATGTGACTACTATAACTACGGGATGTCTTTCTGATCTCTTTCAAGTATGGGTCATTAACTGTCCGAATTCAGTTCAGACAGCAACGATTATATATAACTTTTTAAGCTTCTATGGCATCCAGTTTAAATGAAGACATGTTTACAAACATCTAATTGTTGTATCAGAGTGATTAAGAAATCAATACAAATAATCTGTCTTGATATAGATTAATTTTAGCTACATCTACAAATAAAGTAACAGGGGTAGTATTAATATCAGGATCAAGTCTAACTTGACTTTTTAGGTCATCTGATCCGAAGGGTAAGGATGACCTATTGTCATTGTGCACCATCCGTGGTAGTCAAAAAGTTTTCTACAGATTTTAAACAAATTTGATCAGAAACATCTTTGGGGGAATGTGAACACATTTTGTATAAATGATGACTCTAGATCCCCCTCGGGCAGGAGGTGCAGGGGCCCCCGGGCCAATTGGGGAAATAGAGAAAAAATCCTTCAAAATGCTACTTGTCATTAAGTTTCAAAAGAATTTCAACTAAATTTGGTCTAAAATATCTTTATGGGAGGGGAACAGATTTTGTATTTATAGTTACTCAGACCCTCCTGGGGCAGGGCCCAATAGGGAAAATAGAGGAAAATTCCTTCAAAACGATACCAGTCATAAAGTTCTCATTGGATTTTGACCGGTCAGAAACATCTTTGGGGGAATGTGAACAGATTTTGTATAAATGATAGCTCTGATCCGACTGGGGCAGGAGGGGTGGGGCCCAATAAGGGAAATAGAGGAAAATTCCTTCAAAATGCTACTTGTCATTAAGTTTGGTCTAAAATATCTTTATGGGAAGGGGGACAGATTTTGTATAAATGATGGCGCTAGAAATGATCCCCCTGGAGCAGGAGACGTTGGACCCCAATAGTAGAAGATGAGGAATTTGTTTTAAAAAAGCTAGTAGTCATAAAAGCATCAATAAATTTTGGCCAAATTTTATCAAACATGCTTTTGGGAATGTAAAAAGATAATGTATAGTGACTCTGCCCTACACCATCGTTTCGGTTTCTATTTCACCAAAAATTTGTTTTCCTTCCCTGGCCTCTTGTTATAATTTGTTGAAATGATTTTCAGATGACTGTTGAGGCCCATGGGCCTCTTGTTACAACTAGTTACATATGTTGTGACTTTAACAAGTTTAAATTATATTAATAATGCTTGTATTTTTTGAGTCAATTTTCTATAATTAAATGTTTAAATACATTAATTTGTTATTGTTAACAGAAAGTAATGTGAGCAGTCAGTTAATTATTATCCTGGACACAAACCCAGTATGGTGGGGACAGGCAGACAAAAGGGAGGCAGGACAAAACCAGGTAAATAATCTAAAAGGGCACATTGAAACACAGGAGAACAACTAAAATATATATATTGTATAAGTTGTTTATATTGTACATAAACATGCAGCCTCTCGACTTGATGATGATGATGATTTGGTCGATGCATGTACAATGTATATACAAAATACTTTCAACATCCCTCTGGTTGTTTTCCTCACTGATATCTAGAAAATTTCTAATTATAGCCTGTGTTGTAATGAGTAGGAATCCAAGGACACATTGAAACACAGGAGAACAACTAAAAGAAACTTGTTTACATTGCATTTATATTGTACTTGATGATGATGATATACATGTACAATGTATAAAATACTTTCAACATCCCTCCGGTTGATTTCTTCACTGCTTACCTACAATACTTAATGGCGACCTTTAGCTATAGCCTGTGTTGTAATGAGTCGTACGTCATTATATAAGTTTTTAATTAACTATGGGATTTTAGTTGATTGAACCATACCTATGTATCAGTTCTGGCTAGGGTCAGTCACCAGTAACCAGTTTGTTCAGAAAGAAAACTGCAAAAGAGTTATATGTTTTGTAGGTGAGTCTGGCACAGTGTCTGGAATGTCTGATGGTGTTTGCCAATTCTCATCTGATGATGAGCCACAGGAACAAACTGGCTGTTATAGCAGCTCACACAGATAAAAGGTTAGACAGCTTTCTGGACAAAGACAGGGAACAAATATTCCTTAAAAACCAACAATTATGATCCAGCTATCCCCAGTTAGAAAATTAAGTGAAACCGAAGTCTTGTATGATTATCATAATAATATTCTGATCATGATCTGAAACATGACAACGCAATAAATAATTTTTGTATGGAATCTGTGGTGTTGATGCTCCGTCTCATTGCCATTGGTCAATTGCCATGATAGTTCCCTTCAAGTATGCTCATTTCTAAAATCATATTGGAATAATTCAATTAATCATCAACACAAAACATTAATAAATTTGGATTATTTATATGTTGTAACCTTCTAGAATTAAAATAATATTAATTTTGTAAAACATTTTTGTGATATTGTTGGTAATTGTGTTACAGTATATTTCTGTATCCCAAGAAGAATCAAGGTGGAGCGTCCAGCACAAATGATGAGCCTATACAGGGGGATGGTAAATATGAGCTGTTTGGATCAGTCAACAACCAGATCAAGAACCAAGCACAGGAACTTGTTATCAATGGTATGTTATCTCATAATAAATGATGGTATGATAGGATTTCAGTGATCACATGTTTTGTAGGACTGTATTAATTAAGTCGCAAACTTTGGACGGTGGGGCTGGTTTTGCTATCTCGTATTTGGTGTGGTACCTTGATAGTCTGTTCACTAGTAAGCTGCAGATATGCACACATTATCTACTCTGGGATCCATTTCATTTCCTTGTGAAATTGCGAACTAGTTTATAGAAATGTTTATGATTGTAAACAGAAGTCCATGATTTATCAGATATTTGTTACTTTTATTTATGAGTTTTGGTGCAATTAAAGTTTAAATAAAAAGTATTTTGAATAGGTAAAGGTCGATGGTGACTGCAAACATTTGTAATAATTGTTACCACAAGCTTGAACTGACTTCCTGACATTTTTAAGTAACTGTGAACTGCAATCATGTTATTGCACATAATTTCTGATTTGAAAAGGATTTGATATTTGATTTTGAGTAAAGGTTTTGATTTACTATCATAGTATTGAGTGAGTGTATTGTAAATGTAATTAATACCCTTAATTAGTATTGAATATTACAGTACTATATCTGATCCATATTTCCAGGAGGATCAAGTCTCTTATACCCAGACACAGTGTTAGCTGGAGCACTAGCCATGGCTTTGTGTTGTATCCTTTTTACAAAGCTTCTTAAAGAACATTGGGGTTTTATAGGTTTCTATTTGTTATCATAAGGAGTGGAGATTTGTATACATTGAAAGACATTCTAGACAATAGATTAGGTGACAAATAGTATTATTCCCCTAGTTAAAATGCCTTTGAAGAGATGACAGTATTAGGGAATAGGAATTAATCAGGCTCAGAGTTCTGTGTGTATGTATCTTATATTGATGAGTTTTGATATTATAACCTTAACAATATCCAGACATACACAGATCTGAAAAAGAAGTCAGTCCAGGAGAACAACTGTCCTCAAGAATTCTGGTAAGTTTTACATAAATTAATATACAATTCATTCTAAACATATCCTACATTTACCGTAAGTATCTAGGAATTTCTTG
Source organism: Argopecten irradians irradians (assembly GCA_004382745.1). Classification (NCBI taxonomy): domain Eukaryota; kingdom Metazoa; phylum Mollusca; class Bivalvia; order Pectinida; family Pectinidae; genus Argopecten; species Argopecten irradians. The sequence continues at coordinate 474,134 of SAYR01022745.1, read as the reverse complement.
TTAGAATGGTACATTTGTGTTACTTACATAGTTTCATTTTCCATTGACAGATTATCAAAGGATCAGAAGATAACCCTGAACAATATATGAATCTGATGAATGCTGTGTTCACAGCTCAGAAACAGGTAATACCAGCTGTACAGGTAATTATAGGATCAGAGATCAATATGTATACATACCAAACATATAGTTGAAGACACAAGACAGTGGATTCTGTTTAATGAGAAACCAACCTACTGCCCAAGGTCTAAACCAGAGGTAGAAGGATAGTATTTGAATATCTACTTGGGGTTTGGACAAAATTGATACTGACACTGAAAACGTCTGACATGCATGTCTGATGTCTCAACACTGAGTGCGGGAAAAAAAAGTATTAGAATATCAAAGACTTATATGAGAGTTGATAATATATTTTGATGTTTTTGATTATTTCAGAATGTTGTGGTGGATGCTTGTGTATTAGATAATGATTCAGGACTGTTACAGCAGGTAGTTATTGTTTTCTTTCGTAAAATCATTATGGTGCACTGTAATAGCTGTCACAAACAATCACCAAATTATCTGGGTACAAATATTTAGTATATTGATTTCATACTGTAAGGCAACTGGACCTTTATACCATCCTCAGATAAGACATGACATCATCCGATAGTGTAGAAATGTTATTTATGATTAATTTAGTAATTTTGACATGGATTTACACAAATTTTAATCCCATTTCAATTCCTTTTAAATCATACTGTAAGTATAAATTCTCTTGTTATGGGACCTTTCAATATAACACTCACATTTGTGCCACCCATCCAGAACTTGATACCTCCATTAATGACATCCCGTTCTTGTTGCAATACTTTTACCAATATTGATCTTATATTCAACAGGCATGTGATATTACTGGAGGTACTTATCTCAAGATTCCTCAGGTAGCTGGTCTGCTTCAGTATCTACTGGTAAGAATACATTCCAGAACTTTACCAGCTGCACAACTATAGTGCCTTTACATTTAAAACTAGATCATAGTTATTTAGTAAATGCACATTTTACATATATTTAAGTACCGTATCTAGGTTACATTGCATACTATTCCATCTTTGCATATTTCAAAGTTATCTCCCTTGTGTGTATAGTTATCAATCTTCTGACGTCATTACTTTGCAAGAAAAATTGATGCCATTCTAATAAAAAAATATGCCATTACACTTGAAAAACTTAAGATATGGATTTATGTAATATGCAAAAATAGAATATAATCATCTGAAAATAATCAATCCTTTTGTAATCATTTCAGTTTCATCATGTGTAATGTTAAAATTACATGGTATTTTTTCCTGTCGTGATTGTATCATAAAACTGAACAGGATTAAGGACAACATGGTTATATAGAATTTATTGATGTTTATATATTTATTACAGTGGGTGTATCTGCCTGACCCTACAGAGAGACACAAACTTACCCTCCCACCTAAAGCACAGGTTGACTACCGAGCAGCCTGTTTCTGTCATCGTAATCTCATTGATATCGGATATGTGTGTTCTGTATGTCTTTCAAGTAAGTCGGTGTGCTCATACTTCATAAGGATTTCAACTTCTGCGAAATCATTCAGCGTTGCTTATATCTCCTTGAAGTCTTAAGGAGTAAAAAATTTAATACAGGTTGTAAAATAATCATATTTACTTGTATTATGAAATTTATCATTGCTTTTAAAATAATTATACATGTATAGAAGTTACGATTGTGTTTTAGTAAACTTATCTCTGGTGTAAAGATAAGTCTATGAAATAATAATATGATATTTCAGCAATATAAGCAATCATAATATCTCAAATCCAGATGTTCAGTATTTATTGTTAAGTTTCATTTTCTTGCAGTTCATTGCTCATTCAGTCCCATCTGCTCCACATGCCAGTAAGTATATTTCTGTAAACTGAAAATCAAAATTAAATTTTCTTCATTTGAAAGATTGGAGTGATTTTTTTTTCAGCATTTGTTGTACATAACTATCATAGATTCACATTTCAATTATATCATTAAACTCAACAAAGTTTAAATAGTAAGATGGTTATGGTCAGGGCTTCTTGGGTATTTAAAAAAAAAATTAATCACATTCTATAACTTATTTTCGATTTTGATGGTGCCATTTATATCAAATCAGTATAAGAGATGATGTGGAGCATACAAATCTAGAACATGCCGTGATACATGTATTGATACTTCAATAATACAATGGAATGATCATAAATTAAAGATTAAAATAAATTTTCATTTGAACTGGAAAGAATCAAAGAAAAGAGAACATTTGTTTTGGTTTTTCTTTGGAAACTAGAAAACATAGTCTTGTGTTTAATCGATACCACTTTTAACATTGTTTCACAGTACCACCTTTAAAATGTTTGGACCAACGAAAGGTCTGAAGAGGAAGAAGAAACAAGCATCTTGATCTGTGGTGGACATCTAGGAGAGTCATACAAGTATCACAAGCACAATGACAGATATGTGCTATATCGTCACCCACAGAGCTCGATTGGAACATAGAAGTGGGTCAATGGAACATGGAGATGAGCCAATGGAACATGGAGGTGAGCCAATGAACATGGAGGTGGGCCATCTATAGAAACTATCACATGGTCTGTGATTTTAGCAGGATGCCTTGTATATAACTGATGGATGGTACAATTATACCCCTATTGATGTGAGAGTTCAAACTCTGTATACACTGTCTATCTCATGTTAATGAAGGTGTTTTCCAAGAAAGTGCCATGTTTTATGAAACACTTGGTCTTAGCAATTTCACTTCTGAATGTGGAAGAAATATCAGCTATCAGTGCTCTATGGATAAGAGTGCAGTAGTAGGTAAAGGATATATGTTCTGGTTTGAAACATGTATTATATAAAGAATTTTAAATGTCAGCTTTATATAATACTTGGCTACTTATTGTGAAATATTTTAATATTTCACTGGAATGTGTATGTTTTTTGTCAAACCATGCCAAATGATTCATCATGATTTAATTATACAGAAAACATCACCATCATTGAAATGTTTGGTTCCAATAACTGTTTATCACTATTGCTTCAAAGTAAATTTATTTTTGTCAATGATTATGCAGTGTTTGAATCATTTTTGATTATCAAGACTTTTTGAATTATCAAGACTTTTATTCATTCATAGAAATTTAGTCTTTTTTACATGTGAAGGAAATGGGTTAACAGAGAAAAATCATGGATCTATGGTGATAACCTTCTAGTAAATATCTTATCTTGACCATATCTATAGACCAGCTGGTAAACCGAGAAAATGGAGAATGTCAAACATAATCCACAAGAAAAGAAACAAAAATATAGGTACAAAAATTAAATATTTTATTCTTCTCATCATTCGCTTTCATGGTCAACATACTTTTGGAGTTGTGTCCCTTTGGTTTGACATGGCGTTACATAAAATTTTTAATACTAGCCTTGTCAATGCTTTTACAAATAACATAATGCTCCATTATTTGAATTACAGACAACCTTATTCCATACAAAAGAATACACTCCATCAACATGTAAGCAGCAGCACCTGTTATACTGGCACATCAAATTAATTGTAAAGTACGAAATAGATACAGGCATCTGAAACATGTATAGGTAGTTACCAACGAGATACGTGATATAATCTAAATGTATTCAAAATCTGTGGTGCCTAGTTAGGTAGGGTTTGTTTTCACAGGCAAACTCTTACTTACTATTTATAAAGACTGATGGATTTTGTATTTGATTAAAACTTCTCAGAGGTCAAATCTGCATGGTTACATCCTTTGTTTTCAACATTTATATCAATTTTTGTGAGATCCCTAGCAGCAACACAAGATCTGATTTTGATAATGATAAACCATTCAAAATGCAACTAAAACCACTCATTTGGTTTAAAAGTTTATACATTGTTATACCACTGAAAAAGTATTTTACCATTTTTCCATTTTTTAATTCATACACACACACACATACCTCTACATAATCATTCTAAATATCATACTTTAAATTTCATTCAATTTTTCCCCCCCATTTTTATGATTATCACAATTCCAAAATAAACATTTGTTTATTTTTAACATCTGGTTATGATTCTAATACAGTGAAAGTCAGTCACAACTTTGGTTGTGTTGGAGGATTTTTCAAGAAATGTTCACGAACTTTATACACCATTACATTGGATTCTTCAAAGTATGGTGCCAGTTTTGGTTTGAGCCTTTCTGCCCAAGCATTCACTGTTGGGTTGGACTCTATAAACCTCTCTTCACAACAGGCATACAGCTGCATGACCTCACAGATCCCGAGGATGTCTGCTATGGACATGTTATCACCAGCCAGAAATGGTCGATTGTCTTTTAGGAAATGCTTGTCAATTTGGTCCACAGTAATTCCAACACCTTTCCGGAAACTTTCCACTTTCTTCCAGTCAACTGGCTTATTCCTCATTCTTGGTATTATCGTCTGTGAAGAGTCAAGTCATGTATTTAAATGGTAAGGATCTAGGAGAGAACAGTAGTAATTATATCAAACAGTATAGGATACAAAGTGGTCAGCAAGGTGCTCTTAATAAATCTCTCAAACTTTGAAACAAGTAGATTTTATTTGTCCCTAATCTTCTGTATTGTCCAAAATGACTTTAACCTTTGACCTGTAGCATAAGGTATCGGCTAAATCATTGTCTGTATGGAAATACAAGACAGAACTATAGAGGATTTCCTCAGTTATTTCCCAAACTTCTGGTTCAATATTAGTTACAATCTTATTTATCCCAGAACCTACAAGTCTGGATCCCTATGTCAGCCAACATGCATAAGGCAAAAAAATGTCTGTTTAGGTTTACCCGACCGACCCTAACTTTTTATCCCAACTCTATTTTTTTTCCCCACTTTTCTACGAAAAAAATTAAAAGTCAAGATTTTGATCTCGGATTCCGGTTACGTCCATTACTTTAGAGTCAAAGACAATTAAAAAAAAATCCTGACCTAATGACCCTTTTTTTTTGCCAATGTAACCCTTATCAGACATTTTTTTAAAGCCTTATTGTAACTAGCATCACTTCATTTAACGCTGAATGTCCAGAGAAGCTACATAATTTGACAAAACATTTTAATCTACTAACAAGGACTTTTTAAAACGACCCTGATTCTTACTAAGTTTTGAAACAGCATAGCCATGTTAATCCTGGTGCTCAAATGTTGATAGTTCATGAATTCATCCACTCTGGCCTGGGCTTTGATGTCATTCCATGGATACCAGTGGTCAGGGACATTGTGCTTGGCAGCCAGGTACTTCAGGATAGCCACACTACAGAAATTAGGAAAACAATGAGATGGGTCAAATGAGGGTCATCCTAATAAATGAAACGACCTCAAGGACAGGTGACAGTTTTATCGTTCTTTATTTCAGCAGAAGAAAACAGATCTGTATCAAATTGCTTTTCACATATCTACCTTCATATTTACATTTCTAACAATATGAGTAAACTTGCACTAGCAGATAGTTTCATTATCACTATCTTATATTTGAATCTAAATAATTTCTTCTGTGCGTCATTTAAAATATCTGTTCAAAAAATGTTGTTTACATACCAGAAAACAACAAAATATAAAAATTATTCCTTAAAAGGGAAAAAACAAATGACAAGTCATACTCAAATAAATTGATTACAGCTGTATTTTGTTTTTCGTTTTTTTGTTTGTTTTTGTTTTTTTGTTTGTGTGTGTGTGTGTGTGTGTGTGTGTGCTACTAAGCTCTTAAACTCCGATTTTGATATTCATTTCAGTGACTTAAATATTTTTACAAGTCAGTTAAGTTCATTTGACCGGGATATTAAAGCCAAATAAGAAAGTCTTTGACATCAAGTAATTGTACCTTTCAGTGAGGACGAAGCCATCATCGTCTATGACTGGGACACGACTGATAGGACTGACCTTCTTAAAATCCTCACCCATATGTTCTCCTGTTAACAGCAAATGTCATTGTTTTGTAGTGTACAAAATTTAGCCAAATCAAGATTGTCATAATTTTCTCATAGTCTGAGTTGAAGCTCTAAAATTACTGGAATAGCGTAATGGAACAAGAACTTCAGGTAATTACCAATTTCAAAATACCTAGCAATGGTTAAAACACTATCAATTCTTGTACACTCATACCAATAAATGTTGAAAATGTTTTCTGTTAAGTTGTATTTGATACAAAGAAAACTCCTTCAAATCTGTACCGGTGGCATAAATATGTCAATATGCATTCAATTCAAATTATGTTACTCCTATTGCACTGAAGAAATGTATTTAACAGAGTGCATAAACGTCATGAATACATGTGCAAAAACTAGCACAGCTAGGAGTCAACTGCAGAAAGATTGGTTATAGCACAGGAGCTTGACGTTCTGTCAATAATATATAGCATATAAGTTATTTATATAAATATATCTAAAAATACATAAAAATATCCCAAATATATAGTATAACCTTGTTATACATGTAGCTAGATTTGATTACGGTAATCTATTATCAGCATTCCAAAAATCGTATCATCATCAATTAATATTTAATTTACAAGCAACTAAATGGTAAAAATCAACTATGTTAAACAATATATAACTGGATTGTGATATGAAGTCGAGAAACTTTAGCCTCTTAAAAGGGGAGTCGGGGTCAAAATGTAGGTCAGTAAAACGATAGGGTTGCTTGCTTTTAAAAAAAAGTGACATGCAGTGAAATTGAATTGATATACAAACCTTTCCTAAGTGCAACCAGTTTATGCTCAAACGGGATCTTATTCAGCTTCAGAAAGATGTATAAAGCCCTGCAGGGCTGTGACATAAAATCGTAATACACTTTCAGCGCCATGTTGTTTTAAGTAGATAATAATTATCAAAACGAATAACGGACAGCAATCTTTCCGGAAAATTGGAAACGCCACCGAAAATAGATTATGCACTTGCTCACTGCAATACAATAAACTACATGAATGTGCTGCACGACACATATCATTGGCTACAAAGACAATGCGAAAACTTTTCAATAGGAGAAAGTGGATAAGTAAACGTCTAACAAGAACGAACCTTGATATAAGCTTCGCCAGAAACTGGCTGCATGCAAATTACACTTATAAAGGCCCCGCCTACATTTCCGAAACAGATTTTACTATAGTAAGTTGTAAATTTGAACTTAACAACGATTTCAATAATTTTGTAGGACTCAAAAAAATATTGTGAGCAGGATCTTCAAACAGCAGAGGGAATGAAATCTATCGAAAAGTCTGGTATGTTCAACTTTTCCCGCTGTCTCGAACACATATGATGCTGTAATATGCATAGGTTACAGCTTACGGCTTAGTCCGCTAAACTGCCTATATTATTAGGTGTTTTTTCCTTACATATATTAGACAAAAACTTTAAAAGCCTTGCAATATAGGCAGGTTAAGCGGACTATAGACGGCTTAGAATATCAACAGGCATCTGATGCGTTGGCTTGAAGTACTCAATACACATATGCTATATTTCCAATACTTATGATCAAATTGTTCAGAAGGTGATGATACGTGTATTAATAACGGTACATTAATAACTTTTGCGATCTCGTTTTGCATTGCTATTTTAAAAATTCAAATCCATTTCGGAAAAGTAGTGGGCCTTTCAGCCTCCGAACTAGGACGCTGGACCGCATGTGGTATGCATATCACAGCACCACACCGGTAACAAGGTCGTTACAAATGGATTACTATCTGCTTTGTGCAGGAGGGACAGTGTGTGCCGCACCTGACCAAAAGAAAAAGGAAGGCATTTTCTTGCAATGATAAATGACTGGACCAGCATGGAAGCGGATCTAAACGGCAGATCATCTTCTTAGATATGGTATTTATACCTCTCTTAGTTCAGACATTTTGCTGTAGTCTTAAAGGAAATGTTGTTAGTGAAGGTGATTATGCCATGGGAAGAACGGTGTGGACAAGCGAACGGGGGAAACGTGCCAAGTACGAGGACATATTGGCAGAGAGTCGGGAGCAGGGATGGCAGGCATGGAACTTCCCTGTGAAGGTTGGCTTCGTGGACATTTCTATAATCTGTATGGATATTATTCAACACATAGAGGTTAACAGGCCTGTAAAGGAGACAAGCAGTACGGAGGCTGGACCAAGCAGCTGGATATATATATGCCCCTATATACTAGTTGGGTATGGAGAAAAAGAAGACTTGGAGGCCAACCGTTTCGACTCAGTGACTGATAACCACTGTGGACTCTCACCCTAGGGGCAAAACACCCAACGAAGGATGGAACCGGCTGATGACTAAACAAATCGACAGTGCCAATACAACCAAGCCAACTGTATAATGTAAGTTGTTACTGCAAATAATTATCGCCAAAACGTAGTAGAACTACTAATATCAATGTTCTAAACAATGTACTAAATCGGGAATAATTTATGAGTTATATAAGTACAGAACTTATATTGATTGATTATATAAGATTCCTCAATATTCAAGAATAGGACCAATTATTAGTTGGATCATCCTCGATACTCCAGTTATATCCACCCCTGGACTATCTTATAGTAAAACTGAATGTAGCTCAGGAGAAAAAATGCGAACCAATCATTGGCCTGCAAAGATTTCCTTTGAAGATTACCGAGAGAGGGACGCCACAACAACCACAGTGTATCAATAACGGCTTTATTAATGTACATCAAAGGACTAAATTACCTGTTCTGTTGCCTCCAGTTTTACTAAGAGATAGTCCAGGGATGTAGAGATCGTAAGAGATCGGAACCCCTGGAGTGTCGATGATGGTTTGACCGATCTATTTATAAATGATTTATCTACATCGTTAAACATCCAATGCCAACAGTTACAGGTTTTAATGGGTTTTTTTTTAAAAACACCATGTTATAAAAAAATCGAAACATTAGATATAACTTTAGTTTAATTTTGAACACCTACTCTAAATAAAGTTTTCAATGGCAAGCCAAGTTGTCATTAAACATTCATAGGGTAATATTGATTAAAAGACTCTTTAGAACTACCAATTGGCGAACCTCACCCCCATGAATTGTGAAGAGGACGTGTCTTTTCATATTTTCGTATTAAGGCTGGTTTTTTAGTATTTCCTGTTTTCATATGAAGCTAGGATTTGAGCATTTCATGGTTTCACCATACACATGACAAACTAAAGCAATATCTTTTACAAAAAATAAGGTGTTGATAAGTATGACATTTTCAAAATTATCAAAACCAGTGTTTGTATTACAAATTACATAAACCGACAGGAACTGGCGGGATAGATAAGTATGACTGTTTTCAGAATTATCAAAGCCAGTGTTTGTATTACAAATTATATTTACACACAATTAACTCATTCTATTTGATCAGAATATCAGCATATGTTACCTTAGAACGAATATACGTACCCGGCCTACTATACCTTTCGGCCTCTCAAAGTCTTTTGAGCTACAATATTGCAGCTAATGTTACCTCTACTCCAAACTTGAAGATCGAAATTCTCAATTTCACGCTTTTTGACACGTTAAATGCTCTCTATAAAAAAACGTTTGAATACTTACTAAAGATATCTATCTTACAGCTTAAAAGAAAAAGTGATTGTCGATCTTCCTAAAACAGACATAAATATTGGAGGGATAGGTAAGTATGATTGATTGTTTGCCCCATTGCAGTATTTGTTTCCCAAAATACTTAAACTACACTGAAATGTTAAAATAAAAAGGTAATGTCTTAAAATTTGACACCTTTTAAAATGCTTAATATTTCTATCATCACACTAAACCTTCAAGATTCACGGCCGAAAAAAATGATATAATTCGCACTGGTTATTTATGTAAAACAAAATAAAGTATAAAAAGCAAGGCTAAAATTCGACTCCTTCAAAGTGCTACAAGAAGCATACATTCTTTTGAAATTCCTGCATGTAGAAAAAATCTACAAACATTACAGTGTTATTTTGGACGTATTTTTCATATGTCAATTTGTTACAAATACAAAAACGTCACATAAACCCTTTGCTCAATGTTGAAACGATATTTTGACGAGACAGATGGAAAGTACAAAAGGTCATAATGGAAGATTTGAATAAAATAAAATATAAAATTCAAATGTAAATCGCTTTTGTAACTCATTTGATGACGTTGATTCTGTTCTATTAGAGTAAATATAAAGTTCAGTAACGAATACTACCGATAAAAGTAGAATTGATACTCACGTATTTCAAAACTAATATAAGAATAGAAAACATGTCAACAATCTGGTATTTCGTAATTAAACTACTGAAATACGAATTCTGTTGAACTACATTTGTACACACTGTTCCCATTATTATTCTCTTGACGAGGTTTGACTTTGTCTTACCGGAAGGAACATAAATATAAAATGATGATGTTTGCGTCGATCCGGCGCGCCAGTGTTTATGACGTCAACAATTGATTATGACGTCAACAATAAACGTAGCATGCAAACGTTCCGCCCCGGTTAACAGTCAAACTATTGACCGGTCAATAGGCGAAATTACTTCATTTACATTTATATAGGAAGTCAGGTAACAATTTCGCCTATTGACCGGCGCCTATTGACAAGGTCAATAGTTTGACTGTTGACCGGGACTGAACGTTTGCATGCGTTTATTGTTAACGTCATAGTTAAATGTTGACGTCAAAAACACCGGCGTGCCGGATTGACCCAAATACCTGTTTTCTTTCGGTGAAAGTCTTTCTCACAAGAAGCTCAGTGATAAGTTTAAGATTGCGGTTCAGGTAAAAAAACATCCGGCCTCGGGAAACAGTTCATCGGGTTGGTCCCAACACATCGGGAAAGAGTTTTGACTGTTGACTGAAAAGGTATGAAACAACTGTATATTACTTCATTTACATTTATGTAGGGAGTCAGGTAATATTTTTTATTTGTCTTCATTTTTCATACTTACCTACATTTGAAAGTAAAACGCCACTGTCTTATTATTCGATACTTATAAATTTACAGCTGGAATAATCTCGACACCGTTAAAAGTTATACAAGTTATACCAACAGATGGATGGGAATGATCCATATATGAAATGAAAGGTTTGGAATTTAAACAACACCATTCGAATGTTAATCACTTTCGCAATTCATTTGATAACGTCGACACTTTTCTATCAGGGTGAAGATAAGGTCCAATAACGAATACAACCGATAAAAGTAGAATGGATATGCAAATGATTCAAAACCAACACAAGACAGGGCTTTTTTCAGCATGATTTGGGGTCAATTTTCGGCCCCATTCCCCATGGCAAAACCTCTAAAATTTTTCCCAATTCAAGCCTAAAATTTCCTAAAATCAAAGTTTCTTGAAAACTATCCAAAATATTGCATGAACTTAGTTGGTAAAGGCTTTAAATATTTGTGAATTGGCTTCAGAAAAGTACATAAATTACACTGGAAATATTATTTTTATTTATTATGCTTTATTTCATATTTCATAATTTCCCCAAATCTTGCTTTTGGTGCACCATTTTCCCAGATTCAAAGTCACAGACCCCTTTTCCAAAGCAGTGGGAAAAAAAATCTTGCAAGAACAGAAATCTGTCAACAATTTTGATATTTCGAAATGGAAACATACTGACATACGTCTTGCGCACACTGGTCAGAATTTGCACACGGAATTGGCGACCAAACCTATGCGCTCTATGACGTGTATACCTGGTATATAGGTGTTATCTGTCACAGATTTGGTTTCCTATCAGACTGCCCACATGGAGATGTCGATCCTATTGTTGGTCTGTATAGGCCTTCTGTTGCCTGGTATCAATGGAGGTAATTTTTTATCATAATGTAACTAAAAATTATATTTCCTTAACCATGTCATTTAAGGATTAAAGTATCTTTCTGATGGTTCTATCGAAGGATAAAGACGAGTAGGGTATCGATAATCTACCGGAAAATAAAGTTTAGTACTCTTTGGTTGAAATCAACAAGGTTTATACTACCAAACCACAGACAGTAAAAAGCTGAAATTATTGTTGAGAATAAAAACAACAATATTACCGAAAGTTGTTCAAACTGAAAGAAGACATTGAGTCAAGCATTGGTAGATCGTTTTTTCTGTTTTAAACAATTTTTGACATCATGTTTCTAAAATGTGATTAGGTTTTCCATTACGGATGGAGATCCCAATTGTTATTGTTTTGTTGTTTTTATCTTCTTATTATTATTCTTTGTTTTCTTAATTTCACGAACGAAACGCGCTACGCCCTTCATCTTTTGACATGTTGGGTACGTTTACAAGGTCTTGGAAAGCGCTTTCGATTTTGTACGGTAACGTTCAAGTCAAGGTCACAGACAAACTTTGAACGACAAAACAGTTATTAACGTTTACTCTGAAGATCACATGTCTTATTATTCAGCTAGATCGGGGCAATGCACGTCTTTTTTCTTATTAAATATTATACAGTTGTTGACTGGGGTTGAGGGCAACAGATGATTTGTTGAACCCGAAGACAAACTGTTGCCCGAGGACGTTTGTGTGAGTATATTCGTTCTAGCTTGACGTACAAAACTTATTTTTGGTCTATGTTTCAATCTTTTTTTTCCATTTTAATTGATCATTTTTTCAAAACTTTCTCCATCATAGACATAAGCAGGTGTGTCACCCTGATCACTTCTGAAACAGTTATACAAGGATACACTTCTGTACGTTACGGTCTAATCATTAAAGCTTTTTCGATATGTCGGTTGCAAGTTAAGACAATGCCTCTTACTTAAATTAGAAGCATAGAACCATCAATATTATTTAGAGATTAGACTCCGGTTTATATTTTCCATAATTTCATTAACAATGTTTGACTTTTTACTGTATTACGAAACCTTTTTAGTTAATAAATAAAAAAAAATCCAGACAAGAACGAAGTTTAAAACACGCAGTTTAAACAAAGTTTCAAAAGATAAGTGTTATTTTTAAACAAATTCTACTTATATCATGTGCGCCCATTATCACTCTGATATTTTGACTATTGTTCAGTTGATAACTTGTGTTTCAGAATTATTTTATCCTGTAGAACATGGATTATTCATGGGTGATTTCTTTGGAGATTGAAGCTTCCATCATCATTCCATGCATATAAATATCCATGGTCAGCCGATAGAACAATCAAATGAAATGTCTGTTTAGGGTTACTCGACCGACCCTAATTTTTTACCCCCGGCCCTATTTTCTTTTCAAACTTTTCTACGAAAAAATTAAAAGTCGGGATGCCGATCTCAGACTCCAGTTTCGGCCATTATTTTAGAGTGAAAGACACTAAAAAAAAGAAAAGAAAAAAAGAAGAAAAAAAATCCTCCCGACCTGCCGACCCTACTTTTTTGCCAATGTAATCCTAAACAGACAAATTATACGAAAGTTTCAACCGAACGAAACATCCTTGATCTATATTGTATGACGGTGATATTTGTGACCTTGAAGTCGTTATCTGAGTATGTCGAGGTCAGAACAATCACACTAGGAATGTCCTACCGTCTGTTCGGTTACACGACTTTAACATATATACTGTAAACCAACTTTTATTCGCGTGCGATTTACTTTCGCGATTTTTGCGATCGATTAAAATTCGCGAAAGTTAATCTCCGCTAATTATTACCGATATGACTAAGTATGATAATATCCAATGAAAGTAAATCTCTCTATAGTCTTTTCCGCGAAAGTTAATCTCCGCGAACTTATTATTTGAAAAGGAATTCGCGAAATTTAATAGTCACGAATAACAGTTTGTTTACAGTAGGTTAGGGGCGTAGGAAGCGGGGGGGGGGGGGGGGGGGAGGGGGGAGGAGGCGGGTGAGGGGGGGGGGGGGGGGGGGGGGGGGGGCAAACATGTCTTTTTGCCCCCCTCCCCCTCCATTTTCGCGCAGTGAAATGTTCTAAAAATGCACATTTGAATGAAAAAGGGGCCTCCTGTTCTTTAAAACTTGGTTGGATTCGAAGATTTTTTCAAATACAGCTAAATGGCAAATTGTTTTTAAGAGTTTGGTAAATGTAGATATTTAGTTAATGGTGGAAATGTATATTTACAAATTTGCCAAAAAAAATGTCCAATAAATTTTGGAGTGATATTTTTAAAGCATGGAATACACTGATCAAGATGAATGATAAGAACACTACTACAGAGGTATCTATTATGAAAACCCCTATTTGGTTTAATAAAAATATAACTGTTGATAAGAAGTTCATTTACGATAAAAATCTTTTTGAAAAAATGTTATTACAATCAATGATTTATTAAGAGACAGTACTACAAAGAGTTTTTACACTTTCAATGAGTTTCTTCACGGTACAATGTAAATACCAACTTTCTTCATTATCATAGTATCATATCGGCTGTTAAAAAGTTCTTATCATCGGCTGCAGTTCCTCAGTCAAAACTTCAATATCGATTTGTACCAATTAGCGTTGAATTTTTTCTAAAGGAAAGAAAAGGTACTAAAGATTTTTATAATATTTTAATACATAACGAAGCTGTGCCTTCTGGTAAAGTTAAGTGGAACAAAGACTTTGATCTTGATGACGCAACTTGGTCTCAAATTTACAAAATTTCATTCCATATTACTAAGAACACAAAGTTACAGTGGCTACAGTTCAGAGTAAATCACCACATTTTAACAACAAACACTTTTCTTTTTAAAGCACATCTTTCTGTTTCTCCTTATTGTATTTTATGTAATTCTGAAAATGAAACAATAACTCATATTATATGGGAGATTAAAGAAGTGCAAAATCTTTTAGATTGTTCCACAGCTCTACTTGATGTTTTATTCATTCCTTTTGGTTTCAATAAACAAACTTTTATTTTTGGTCTACATTCCTCCAACTCCATTTCCTTCAAAGCTGACAATGAAATTCTGCTAGTTATAAAACAGTATAAAACAGAATGAGATGTCTCCATAAGTCTTTCAGTACTAATGGTCTTGTCAATTCTTTAAAAGATTATTATAATACTCAGAAATATATAGCTTACAGCCAAGGAGAAAGATCAAAAATTAAATTTGAGAAAGACTGGAAAAAATAGCTAAACTTTAACCTTTTATTCGTACACTTCACCCTGAAATATTTGCAATATGATAATCATAGATGTATACATTTTTTTTATATTTATATTTTTTTTTAATTATTATTTATTTATTCATTATTATAATTTTTTGTTTTGCCGATATAACTTCTTATTTCTTCGATCTTCGCTTACTGTACGTGCCACTCTAAATACCCTAAGTGTCCTCGTTTGTCATGTCAAATGTGTTACAAAATTTGAAAAAATAAAAAATTACAATTTTTTTTTCAAATCTTTGATAATGAAAATTCAATACACACGAACTAGACTAAAAATGTCCATCAAGGGATTATACTATTTCAAAAAAATGCTTCTTAAAAGATTACTTTGTTTATATGTCTTAGCAAGACAATCAATTCATTATTATTTTGAGTTTGCCAATGGTGTGAATCCGGTAGGTTCAGTTGCATAATGGTATGACGACACTCACAATTATCATTTCTAAATGCAGGTAACTTTAAATAGAAAATTTACCGTGTTAAGAACGCTTTAAAATCATCAAAATACATTATAAAACTAATCTCAGCCATTCAAAATCGTAATACATGTATGTTTCTCGAGGGAGATCCACGGACCACCAAACAACAAAAAATTGCGCCTTCAGCGCTCGCAAATTCATCAAAATATATCGTAAACTCATCTCTGCCATTCTAAATCGTAATTTTTTTTCCGGGGAAACCCGTACCCCCAAATACCAAAATACGTTGCCTGCCGCGGCTCGTCACAATTCAACATAAATGGCTTGTAAAACACTCATCTTCTCCCTCATTCAAATCGTATAACATTTTTATTTCCGGGGGTCAGACCCCCGCACCCCAAAACACTTAGCCCGCGAGGGGGGTGGGGTGGTTATACGATATATTGGGACTTTGACCCCACCCCCCCCCCGCCCCCCCATTACGTTTCATCTTCCTACGCTCCATTTCAGGTTTAACATACATTTTATATTTGTATATAACTGTCAACATGAATTAGGGCACATAAGAACTTATATAAATATAATTCATTTTTGCTTGTTTACGAGCATTTTTCACTTGGCTTAAAAATTTACTTTATCAGCCCATAAGGAAAAAATGGCGTCAGCCGTTTGTAAACGGTCGCTTCTGATTGGCTGAGCGTGCATCGGCGTAATAATTTCATAGACAAAAGATCCCAAAATGAAATATTTAAGATGTTGAAGGATTATCTTTAGTTAAATTAGATTATAAGGATTAATTTGAATATATTTTTTATGTTATGGAGATATAACACAAAAGTCTGAGTGTACTCTCATCATAAAACGCTTGCGTTTTATTTAGAGTAGACTCAAATTGATTTGTAGTTTAAAATCTCTCATAACATGAAAATCGTATTCAGTTAAATCCTTATAATATTTACATCAATGTGGGTACAAAATTATACAGTATATGCAAATTTACACAAGGTTATAATACTCATGAACGTCGGTATATGTAAATGTGTTGTAATTCATATACATTCAAAGAATATATTTCAACTTACTTCATGTATTGAAAAAAACAATATCAAAAGTTTTCTTAAGCTATTTATTATACATAATATAAAAATTTTCTAGTTATGAAATAACATACGTGATCGTGTGCTTATGAAAATGCCGCTGTCAAAAATATTTGTTATTTTTTCCCCTCTTTTAAGATAATAATTTGAACAGTGAATCATTACTTATAGCATTGATTTTCAGTATGTAAGTTTTGTCAATACAGTTAAATAAGGAATAGTTTTGGATAAAGTTAATGGCTTAGCTTGTACAGTTTTGTTTAAACCAATACATTTATTTAGGAATAGCTTATTGGATAAAAAGTTAAAATGGCTTCAGCTTGTAAGTTTTGTTTAAACAATACTTTAATTTAGGAATAGCTATTGGATAAAAGTTAAAATGGCTTCAGCTTGTCAGTTTGTTTAAACCAATAACATTTAGTATAGGAATAGCTATTGGATAAAAGGTTAAAATGGCTTCAGCTGTACAGTTTTGTTTAAACCATACATTTATTTAGGAATAGCTATTGGATAAAAGTTTTAAATGGCTTCAGCTTGTAAGTTTGTTTAACCAATACATTTAATTTAGGAATAGCTATTGGATTAAAAGTTAAAATGGCTTCAGCTTTTGTACAGTTTTTGTTTAAACCAATACATTTAAATTTAGGAATAGCTGTTGGATAAAAGTTAAAATGGCTTCAGCTTGTAAACGTTTGTTTAAACAATACATTTAGATTTAGGAATAGCCTATTTTGGATAAAAGTTAAAATGGCTTCAGCTTTGTACAGTTTTGTTTAAACCAATACATTTAATTTAGGAATAGCTATTGGATAAAAGTTAAAATGGCTTTCAGCTTGGTACAGTTTTTGTTTAAACCAATACATTTTTTAAGGAATAGCTATTGGATAAAGTTAAATGGCTTCAGCTTGTACAGTTTTTGTTTAAACCAATACATTTAATTAGGAATAGCTATTGGATAAAAGTTAAAATGGCTTCATTGGTACAGTTTTGTTTAACAATAATTTAGATTGGAATAGCTAGTTTGGAAAGTTAAATGGTTCAGTTGAACAGTTTTTGTTTAACAATACATTTAATTTAGGATAGCTATTGGATAAAA
>SAYR01022745.1:441346-456404 GCA_004382745.1 Argopecten irradians irradians | reverse complement strand
ATATTTTGATTATTTTACAATATATAGGTTATAAAATCATATATTGATTTAAATTTAATGTAACTAATGAGTATTAAATAAGATTAAGAAATTAGTTTCTTTGTTTTCTCAATTTTATGATTGAAAAGGGCCGTGGTGCAACCACGGTGTAATACTGCTAAAAATAGACCTTGCCTCATTAAGACCTTTAAACGACAAATTTACCGGTCCACAATTTTTCTGAAATTTTCACAATATTTACTTCAGGTAATGAGACAACTTTTTAGAAAATATTTTTGGTGCACTCAAACTGGAAGTTGGTGAATCACCATTGTTAATAATTGACATGGCTGAAAATAATACCCCAAATTTCGATATTTTCGATCTTTAAAATTTAGCCAAAATTTTATATGTCCCATTTTGTCTACATATTTGTTATCATTATATGTAATTATTTATACTCTTCAGAAAATAATACAGTTTTATGACATAAAACATTATTTTGATAATTTTTTGGATCAAAAAGGGAACCCTGTCATACACCTATACTGGACAACATTAATTTGGCCACAGCACAGGCCCCTGGGACCTTTTGAATTTTTTAAGCGTATTTCAAGGGTTGCTTTAATGTTGCTACATGTAACATTTAGTTTTAATAAAATTGGTTCGTGGGCAAATTTCCATTGTTCGTGAAAGAGGTCCTTTACAAAATTCCATTCCATATTACTAAGAACACAAAGTTACAGTGGCTACAGTTCTGAGTAAATCACCACATTTTAACAACAAACACTTTTCTTTTTAAAGCACATCTTTCTGTTTCTCCTTATTGTATTTTATGTAATTCTGAAAATGAAACAATTACTCATATTATATGGGAGATTAAAGAAGTACAAAATCTTTTAGATTGTTCCACAGCTCTACTTGATGTTTTATTCATTCCTTTTGGTTTCAATAAACAAACTTTTATTTTTGGGCTACATTCCTCCAACTCCATTTCCTTCAAAGCTGACAATGAAATTCTGCTATTTATAAAACATTATATTTATAGAATGAGATGTCTCCATAAGTCTTTCAGTACTAATGGTCTTGTCAATTCTTTAAAAGATTATTATAATACTCAGAAATATATAGCTTAGCGCCAAGGAGAAAGATCAAAAATTAAATTTGAGAAAGACTGGAAAAAATAGCTAAACTTTAACCTTTTATTCGTACACTTCACCCTGAAATATTTGCAATATGATAATCATAGATGTATACATTTTTTTTATATTTATATATTTTTTAAATTATTATTTATTTATTCATTATTATAATTTTTTTGTTTTGCCGATATAACTTCTTATTTCTTCGATCTTCGCTTACTGTACGTGCCACTCTAAATACCCTAAGTGTCCTCGTTTGTCATGTCAAATGTGTTACAAAATTTGAAAAAATAAAAAATTACAAAAAATTTTCAAATCTTTGATAATGAAAATTCAATAAACACGAACTAGACTAAAAATGTCCATCAAGGGATTATACTATTTCCAAAAATGCTACTTAAAGATTAATTTGTTTATATGTCTTAGCAAGACAATCAATTCATTATTATTTTGAGTTACACAACAATTTGCCGATGGTGTGAATCCGGTAGGTTCAGTTGCATAATGGTATGACGACACTCACAATTATCATTTCTAAATGCAGGTAACTTTAAATAGAAAATTTACCGTGTTAAGAACGCTTTAAAATCATCAAAATACATTATAAAACTAATCTCAGCCATTCAAAATCGTAATACATGTATGTTTCTCGAGGGAGATCCACGGACCACCAAACAACAAAAAATTGCGCCTTCAGCGCTCGCAAATTCATCAAAATACATCGTAAAACTCATCTCAGCCATTCTAAATCGTAATTTTTTCCAGGGAAACCCCCGTACCCCCCAAACACCAAAATCACGTGCCTGCGGCGCTCGCAAATTCAACAAAATGCATTGTAAAACTCATCTCTCCCATTCAAAATCGTACAAATTTTTTTTCCGGGGGTAGACCCCCGCACCCCCAAAAACCAATATCTCGCGCCTTCGGCGCTCGCAAAATCATCAAATTTCTAAATCGTAATATTTTTCCAAGAGACCCCCCAAAATCCCACGCTTATTTGCGTATTCATGAATTTCCTGTTAGCGACGCCACTTTCTATAAAGAAATCAAGTATCTTCTGTGGCCCGCGAGGGGGGGGGGTGTTACGATATATTGAGGACCTTTGCGCCCCCCCCCCCCCCATTACGTTTCATCTTCCTACGCCATTAGGTTAAACATACATCTTATATTGTATATAACTGACAAACAATTAGCACAAGTTATAAAACTTATCTAAATATTATATATGACCACGACTGTGGTACATAATATACAAGTATATGCAATTTTAGCAAAAAGGTTATAAATTGTAATTGAAAAAACAATATCAAAATTTTTCTAAGCTATTACATTTCATATAATATATAACATTTTTCTAGATTATGAAATAAACATACGTGATCTGTGCTTATGAAAAATCCCGCTGTCAAAATATTTGTTCTTTATTTCCCCTCTTTTAAGATAATAATTTGAACAGTGAATCATTACTTATATAGCATTGATTTTCAGTGTGTTAAAAGTTTTGTCAATAAAGTTAAATAAGAATAGCTATTGGATAAAAGTTAAAATGGCTTTTCATCTTGTAACAGTTTTGTGTTAAACAACACATTCCAAATAAGGAATAAGCTATTGGATGAAGTTAAAATGGCTTCGATCTTGGTAAAGTTTGTTTAAACCAATACATTTAGATTAGGAATAGCTATGGATAAAAAGTTAAAATGGTTATCTTAAAGTTTTGTTTAAACCAATACATTTAGACTAGGAATAGCTATTGGATAAAAGTTTTAAGTGGCTTCAAGCTTGTAAGTTTGTTTAAACCAATAATTCTAGATTAGAAATAGCTAATTGGATAAAAGTAAATGGCTGTCAGCTTGTAAAGTTTTGTTTAAACCAATACCATTCAAATAAGGAATAGCTATTGGATAAAAGTTAAAATGGCTTCATCTTGTAAAGGTTTGTTTAAACCCAATCATTTAGACTAGGATAGCTATTTGGATAAAAGTTAAAATGGCTTCAGCTTGTAAAAGTTTTGTTTAAACCAATACATTTGACATAGGAATAGCTATTGGATAAAAAGTTAAAATGGCTTCAGCTTGTAAAGTTTTGTTTAAACCCAATACATTCAAATAAGGAATAGCTATTGAAAAAGTTAAAAATGGCTTATCTTGTACAGTTTTTGTTTAAACCAAATACATTTAGATTAGGAATAAGCTATTGGATAAAAGTTAAACATGCAAGTTTAATGTTGTAAAATTAACTTTGTGAAACTTCAATAATGTCGTACAGCTTACATGTTAACTTTTTATATGTTTGGAAAGCATAATGGTGACATCTATTGTATTCTTCATTGTTCTTTGCTATGTGGTTATAGCAGAATTCAGGATACTCGGGCTGTGGTGGACCAGGACAAACTAACACGTTAATCACGGAGACTTCTCGTCTAACCAAAACGGATCGTTGTACGAGAACGACATCCAATTGTCATTGGAGGATTCACGCCACGGCAGGAAGAATCATTACCGCTCCGGGCACTGGTCGTTCGAACTAGAGGATGCAATGAGTTACGTTTAATCTAAAGTAGAGTTTTCGTCCATAGCAAACCTACATGATCAAAATGTATCGGTTAAGTCGTTGTTGTAAAGAATTCAAGACAGATCTTTGCTGTTTTTATTGGAGATCATATCTATTATTTTACGTATTTTTATTATATCTAATCCTTATCTAAGGCGACTTTTACTCTCCCCGAAACGTCAATTGTTTTTTTCTTTATTTTTTCACCCAAACATTTATTAACCACGTAGAAATAATAGCAACAATAACAATATATTTGTCAACTACGGAAAACGATATATAATAATAATTATATTGCCAATATAAAAAAAAATTAGTATATATTTATTGTTTATCACCCTACGAAACAATAAACAATACATTTTGTCACACAATGTTTTTCAAACCTTGTCAAAATCAATATACTTGTCCAATAAAAATGTACGCATTGTCCAAATAACTAGTATACCATGTCCAATAACTATATACCTTGTCCAATACAATATACCTTGTCCACAATAACTATTACAGTGTCCAATAACAAATATACCGTGTCCAAATAACATTGTACCCATGTCAAATAACTATATACCAGTGTCCATAACTAATATGACCTTGTCAATAACAATACCTTGTCCAATACTATATAGCCTTGTCCAATAACAACTAATACCGTGTCCAATAACAATTATACCGTGTCCATTAACAATGATACCTTGTCATAACAATATACCGTGTCCAATAACAACTATACCGTGTCCATAACAATATACCGTGTTCGCAATAACTATATACCTTGTCCAATAACAATATACCGTGTCCAATAACAATGTACCATGTCAATAACAACTATTACCCGTGTCCAAATAACAAATAGCGTATCCCAATAACAATATTACCTTGATCCAATAACAATGTACCTTGTCCAATAACATATACCGTTGTCCAATAACAATATACCGTGTCCAATTTAACTATATACCTTGTCCAATAAACATATACCGTGTCCAAAAACAATATACGTGTCCAATAACAATTATACCGTGAGTCAATAACTATATAACCTTGTCCAATAACAATATTACCGCCAATACGTCCAATAAATCATAACTTATACCGTGTCCAAACAATATAGTCAACATATAACCGTGCTCCAATAACTATATACCTTGTCCCAATAAACAATATTACCGTGTCCAATAAACAATTAACCGGGGTTCCAATACAATTACCTTGTCCAATAACATTTATTCGAATAGACCGTGTCACAATGAAGTGTCAATATACCTTATCCAATAACAATATACCGTGTCAATAACAAATATCTGTCAATAACTATAGACCGTGTCCAATAACAATTACCGTGTCCAATAACTATATACTTGTCAATACAATCGTTAAAACAATATACCGTGTCAAATAACAATCGATACACCGTGTCCAATATAGTCTAATATACCGTGTCCAATAACAAATATACCGTTGTCCAATAACATATACCGTGTTCCAATAACAATATACTTGTCCATCAACAATATACCGTGTCCAACAACAATATAACCCGTGTCTACATATACTCACTCATATACGGTCCAATACATTACGTTCCAATAACAATATCCGTGTCTCATACTGTCCCAAACAATAAGTCCACCAACAAGTAGTTCCATAACTATATAACCTTGTCATACAATTCCGGCACATACCTGATATAACTTAATGTCATACAATTCCGTGTCCAAATAACATTGTACCATGTCCATAACAATTAGACCGTGTCCAATAACAATTTACCTTGTCCAGGTGCGACAATGATTACCTGGTAGTGTATGGACGGGAAGACCTCGACGATCTAAACTTATCGGAAGGTTCTGTGGAACGCTACTGTGGAGCTCTGAATCTCTCCATCGGTACCTGTCGCTGTTCTTCGAAACCAACAGTTCATAGACAGGCCAGAGGGATTCAAACTTCACATTACGACTTCGTACAGTGTCAGGTAAGGAACAATGAGAAGACAAAATGTTTGCATCGCCTTGTCAACATTCACCTATGACTCTGGTGATGTCACATGTTACTAAGTATTAGTATCTGTAAAAATCATTAAGAAATAAACTTTCAAATAATTTTACAAAGTATGAATTATCACAAAACTATATTATTCGCGAAACTATAAAAATACGTTCGACAAAAAAAGTATTACTGACACATTTTATTCTACATTTTGACACACTACAACTATTTACAAAAGGAATAATCGTTATATAATGAAAAAAGGAAAACATCATATGCATAAGGAGAAAAACCAGATATCTTAACAACAGCAATGTAAAGTAATTCAGTAAGGATATTCGGAAAAGAGAAGTCTTGCAAGCCGCCAGAGGGTTACGCTTTTATTAGATTATACAAATAGACAAGGAAAAATTGGTTATTCTAGGTACTCAGGCAACAGTTCCAAATTTATAAAGTATATTTTTAGTTGTTTCCTATCTTGAATGTCTCAACAAATAAAAATATTTCATATGGCCATTTACAAAGGATTTGTCATCCACGACATTAAAAGCCATACGCCTTTAGTGTCGCTACCGTTCAGTTGTATCGGAACAAGGCCCTTCATCAATCAAATGATGACCAAATTGGGGTGTTTATTTACCTTTTATTTATTTTATGTGTCGAATTGGCAAACTGTTGGCACTTCCATATATACCACTGAATGAAGATTTGTACACGATTCGAGGGTAAACGATTGAAGTTGGGTTATGTAAAAAGAAGGAGGATGGTTAGATGTAAAAATTACTACACAATATCGTTGTTTCTGTTCTTCCTTTTCACTAGAGTTTCATGCCAATTATCCAACCAGACCAAAATTATTCCACATATAATTCACATTTTGTCTGTGTAAAAAATTATTTCAATATATTTCAACCGCATATTTCTTACGCAGCCGGATGTGGAGGAAAACTCTTCAAATGTGCAAACAACCAGTGTTCCCAAACTGCGGAATCTGTGACGGACACATCAGTGTGGAGATTTCAGTGACGAGAGAGAACTGTGCCGCTCTGGTAGGTCATGTCATAACAAAGAACTGTACGCATCTGGTAGGTCAAGGTCATGGCAAACATGTTAGCTGTTCTCATGGAAATCCGCTGCCGGATTTGGAGATATCTCATTCATATATTTAGAACATGGTTGAAAATATCTTCTTGTTTGGAAATATTGTATAATGTAAAATAAGATGGGTTATGTTTAATTAAATTGCAAAAGGTATAACATTATGATGAAATTATTACGTCAGTATTCTTTGATATCATTGGAATGATGTGTTAGTATTATACGTCATGGTCTAAATGACGTATGATGTTACAGGGTGGCGTGCAGGGTTCCGAGTTACGAGTGCACTGATACACACGTGCAATCCCAAGGACTGGGTGTGTTGATGGCCAGTAATGACTGTTGGCGATCTGGCGGACGACCAGGATAACTGCGGAAAAACAAACAGGTACGTGTAAAGCCATCTTTGGTATTGTCAAAATAAATGAAAGATTTTAACATTCGAAGCTGATGAAACACAGAACTAACATTTTGGGGGAAAATTCCCCGATCTGCTTTTGGGTTGAGTATAAACAATTAATTGTGCATGGGGAAGTAAATCTGAAACTTTCATGTACAAGTATTGTTTGCAACGGATTGTCTGGCCTGCAGGAGCAGCGCAATGGCATAAATGTAATTTCCTGGTTTCCCTTTAGTCATATGGATTGTACAATGGACTATATCGGTGAAACGATACGGAAAATGTCACTGGGAATTAATGTTCCGGACGGAAGGTAGAAGTAGATGTGGTTAGATTAAGACTACTGAACCATCAATGAACATTATTGAAACTGGTGATATTGGCATAGTGAACAAAAGAAAATGCAAAAGAAATGAAGACAATATTTGTCGTATTGATTGTTGAAAGGATAAAGTGGAATCTGGCAATCCACAAGATTGGTTCTATTGACAGTTTGGAAGATTTACCATTTTGGGATTTATTGAATATTACATAAGAAACGAGATAGAGGAAAGCTGAATAAACAAGCTATGAAATTGGTTATTTGTTTATTTTAAGTTTTATCAAGTTGACTTTGACGCCTGATTTTGAGATCGAGTAAGAAAAGCCGTTTGTGAATAACCGACCGTCTTCTATCTTACACGCAAAGACATTCCCTTGGTAGGTAAGTGTCTCAGTATGTCGACGCAAAAAGGTTGTGTTGGAATGAAATGTGTTTCCTGCGGTTAAAGTCGGTATATAACCTGTTTCGTATTACAAAATACAAAATCAAGTTCAAACAGGAACTTACCAGAGTAGAATCAATAAACGTGTATTTTTACATAATATTAATAAAAGAAATGAGCATATTTCTTTCTGTCCGTTTTTTCCTTATTATGATGAATAATTTTCATGGGCATTTTTTTCTTTTTTAAAGCACCAATTCCGTCATTGTTTTTTTAAACACAGTATCGCTATGTTAACAGGAATCATGACTAATGTAAAAAACCATAAAATAAAACGATTGGTTGAATGCTACAGAATGAGTACTGTGAATGATCGCTCCTGATCCAATATCATCCGATGCCCAGCTCTGGTCAAGTTCTTCTCTGAGAAGATGAAAGTTATAAGGGCTTCATGATCACTGGGAAGCGTGGATGGATGAAATCATTACTTCTACATTATATTTTGTAGGCAAATTCAAATGCTATATGAACGATGCCAAAGTCACACCCACGCGATGAAGGCAGAAAACATAATTGAAAGACATCATAGATATGTTTTATTTCTTTGTGCGAAAAGTATTTATCTCTTTACTATTATTATTCATTAGTAATTTTATTAAATTTGTATATTATTTTGCAGATTAAGTTTTCATAATTTGTATCATTTTTGGTTTTCTCATGTGTTGCAGCTTTTTGTTTAGCCGACCAGATGAAATATTCCAATGATTCTTTGAGATTATTAAGTCTAACTATATAAATTTTGTTACCATAATGTTTTACAGAACCTTTTACATTAAATACCAATAACGCACTTTGCTAAACTTTTGTTTGGAAATACATCTGGAAGGAGAATGCGACATTTTATATTGAAATAAGCCCCTGTGAAAGTCGTTTTCAATCAAAATCGCCAATTCAAACCTCTCCAACAATATCTGCCTTCGTTATATAATGATATTATAATATTGTTTGTATGGATTATTAGCCGCAGGCCTGCCGACGGAGATAAAACACGACGCCGGTCCCTCTGGATCGTGACCAGTGGAATCAACGTACACGGGGTGACCAGGGAATACAAGACCCCTAATTATGGGACCCGGAAACAATTTACCGGACAACACCACGTGTGTGTGGAGGAATCTTTGGGACCGGAAGGTTACATCATTCAAGGTCCACTTCAATGCTTCGGGGTTGAAGGCCTTCCTGTGTAAGCTACGATAATGTTCGGATCTGACGACGGGCCAAGCAACTGAGGACGATCTACCTGGCAACAATATGCGGACGCAGACCTCCCCAGACGAGGTGTCTAAATCCAACAATATGATGATAGCTTTCTACGCCGACGGTAGCTACAATCTAAAAGGGTTTAAACGCAACATTTGCAGGCCGTCAAGGTGAGTGGTAAGTCCTCCATACTCAGAAATCAGTGTTTTCTTGACTTTACTTATAATACTGTAACTATATATATACTACTAATTATATTGACACCCTTCAATTCAGCATTATATCACATTGGGTTAGGAAGTATCAGTTGGCCACAGCTTATGCATAACAAAAAGTTGATTAACTTCGCTTTAAAAGCCAAAACAAACTTCAATTATAATGTCATTTTTACTTATGTTTGCCATTACTTCGTAAACCAAGGCCAAATGAAAATTTAAACAAACAACTGTATGAATGTTGCTCTTTGCGCATAATATAACCAATTGGAAATGCAAACACTTTTACCTGTTATAACGATTACCTGATATAGGACTCTCCCTTCTGTCGTCAGCTAAACACCCAGGGACACACGAGACGGCCTGTACTAAGGAAGGTCACACTACATTGGTGACCACGGCCACCATAACATCTAATGACCCTCTATGACGGATCCAACTGAATACCTAACGATCTACTGTTGTCGGTGGGCTATTTCGGCTCCCCCTGGTAAAGTCATCACGCTGACATTGTAACGTGAGTATAGTGAGACGCTTTATTTGAACAGAAGTAAAAAATTATCCAGTATCCTCTCAGTGATTATTCTCAATCTTCAAAAGGGTGCCACTCGTAAAACTTTCCTGAATGGTTTTTTTTTTATTTGCAGAACATTTGAGAACAGAGGAAGACGAAGGACTGCCAGTATGATTTCCCTCCGCTTATAACAGACGGTCACAGTGTCAGACGATTGTGTGGATTGTATTACCCAGAACACATAAGCAGTCACGGACGTGCCTGGAACTCAGATTTATCACAGACGAAGTTTCGGAGGATTCGGGTTTTAATATTACCTACGACAATTCCACGACAAAATAACGTGAAGATTTAATTTTTGCAAACATAATTTAACCAAATTCTTAAGCAAAAACAAACAAAGAGTAATGCCATAATGTTAGGGAAATGCTGTCAATCAAACAATTCTGTATAAGTAAACTAAGTGTCCGAACATCGGAAGATTCCACAGGGTGGTTATGATGATTGTTTGCAAAATCTTTAAAAGGATGCTCCACCGCGACAGAGCATAAAATGCAATTCATTCATGTTGAATAATAATTGGCACGTTGTAATCGTGTATATATCTGTCTAATTAACCACGAAAAATTATAATGAAATAAATTCATTTTGCCTTTGGTGCGATGCGCAATCACTATTTCATCCATATAGGATTTTTATAGTGAACGGAATTTTTTCGGGTGGTAATGGTCTAAAGTAAGTAACTTTTGTAACTAAGAAAAATACTAAAAATCGTCTGCTCCTGTTTTGATAGTGAAAAAAATACTATTGTCAGCGATGGAGCCATCTTAAATCAATAAAAGAATTTATGCGATAAAAAAGATATAAATAACTGATTCAAAAGTAATAAAACTGTAGTTCAAGCAGGTCCCTATAAGCATAAAAGGTGAAATTGTTCCAAATTCCATTTGTATAAAGTATCCTTATCAAAGTAAATGAGAATAGATCTATACGCTTCTGAAAGCGGAAGCGCGTCTATGCTCCGTGGATGACACCCACCACACAAATTCTAGCAAAGTACGTTCAAGTAGAGTACTTCAGCGTAAAAATAATACATGTCTATGTAAACAGATTTCACAGGTTTCCTCAAATGCTGATGGGGATCTTTTTTCAATGAAAAATCTCTCGAAGACAAAGATAATTACTCACACTTAAGAAAGCTAATATTTGGTAAGGTGAGAACAGCATATTGTCCTTTGGTTGGGGTTAGAGAAAGCGATTAACATTACATTTTTAATTTTCGATTGTCGATCACTTAACACATTCTTACTATTGTCTAGCTGATTGTCCAAACATACTGACGACTTCCGGTGTACACGATAACTTTGTGTCCCGAAGCCAGTCAAGTGGTGTGATGGTCAAAACGAACTGTCCGGAGGGTCAGAGGTAACTTGTATGCCGTAAGTGGAATCGAGCACGAGCGCATTTTATTCTGTTATCTAAAAGCTGTACTTTAGTCTGTATTTAAAAGAATCATTTTACATTTGTTCAATGACTTCAGATCGTTGTTTCGTACGATAGCGACTTTTACTGAATATTTATAAATGATTTTCACGTAAAATCATTATTTCCATCAATTTTTACACGAGGTATTCCGGTTAACCTCAAACTTATACGTTTAAAGATGTAGTTTGCTCCAACGGATGTTGAACTTGGCACAGGAATAGATTGAAAATATAAAAAAAACTTTGGGGGTATCATCGTCAATTTAATTGTGACCATGGACATTATCATCCTCGATACTCCAGGGGTTCCGATCCCACTTACGATCTCTTAACCACCCCTGACTATCTCATCGTAAAACTGGAGCAACAGGAACAGAACAGGTAATTTAGTCCCTTGGATTGGTACATCAAAAGAGCCTATCAAACGTTACACTGTTGGTTGCTCACAGGGACCTGGCCACGAAAATTTTTTAACCAAAACAGTATATATCTATATATTATAGTATCCTGATAATATATTATATGTATACTGTTAGTTTAAAAAAAAAAAATTCGTGCCAGGTCCCCTGTGGTTGACTATTGTGGCTTTGAAGTGGGAGTCGCTCTCTCTGTAGTCTTCAAAGGAAAATCTTTTTGCTGTGTGATTGGGTCAAATATATTTCAGCTGAGCTGCCTTCAATTTCACTATGAGATAGTCCAGGGTGTAGAGATCGTAACCCCTGGGAGTATAGAGGATGGGAACATATAGCAAAATTTGATTAAGTCCTTGTTATGAATTAATTATTTCATAAACAGTATAATTTTCGTGTTCGTACGGTCAATAACATATCATATTTTATTTTTTGATTCACAGGGAATGTGCCCACGCGTGCGCGTCCCTGCTATAACGCCAAAAGCTACGCGGCAATACTTAAAATTGTCGGCGGGAAGGTGGCTATTCCGAATAGTATACCGTGCAGGTGTCCCCCTCAGGTTTTTTAGATTCACACATGGTGGCGGGACCCTGATTTTCTCCCGAGTGGATTGTTACAGCGTCTCACTGCTTTGAGAAGTACGTCATAGTTATTTTTACGTTTGTGGTACCATTTAATTACGAAGATTTTCAACAAATGTTCTTTTCAAAACTCAAAAGCGAAAAGGAATAGATTGAAACCAAAAATCAAGACACCATCGGGTTCTGGTCGACAAAACAGATTGAGAGGAACAAAAATAAAAGATCTTATGTCTTTCTTCAAGATTAGTCTGATGACCATAATATACAAAGTAAAAAAAATCTAGTATGAATGCAGTTGAAAACGAAGAAGCTGGTAAAGCAGTACGTAATCCTACAATCAAAATAAACTTAAGTATGATGAAAACTGTAATAAACCAATGATTATACCTTTCAAATTAATATGACTTTGTATGTTATTTTACAGTAATAGAAACCCGAAGAACTGGAGATTTACGCTGGTAAGCAGCACGAGAAGAAAGATGACCCTCTCACAGTTGAGAAGACGTTAGTGAAAAATCCTCATGCATGACCAGTACGACCAGTACGCGGAAGATAATGCACATCACACTGCTCAAGTCGAACCACCATTTACCCCAACGATACGGCAGTGTGGCAGCTTACCGACTGAAGAAGCTCCGGACGGAAAATGGAATGCATGTCGTTCAGGAGGGGAGATTACAAGGGTAAGTCGTACATCAATGACGTCAGGATGGGGAGATTACAAGCGGTAAGATCGTGCAACATGTCGTCAGGATGCGAGACGAATACCAAGGGTAAGGTCGTTACACCATGTTCGTCAGGATGGGAAGATACAAGCGGTAAGGTCGTACACCATGCAACATGTCAGGATGGGGAGAATACCAAGGAAGGCGTTATACCATGAATGTCAGGATGGGAGATACCAAGGGTTAAGTCGTACACAATGTCGTCAGGATGGGGAGATATCCAAGGGTTAAGTCGAACACCATGTGTCAGGATGGGGAGATACCAAGGGTATGGTCGTACACCAGGGGTCAGGATGGGGAGATACCAAAACAGTAAGGTCGGACACAGTGTCGTCAGGATGGGGAGATACAAGGGTTAAGGTGGACACCATTGTCGTTCAGGAATGGGGCAGATACCAAGGGTAAGGTTCGTACACCATAACGTCAGGATGGGGGAGGATACCAAGGGTAAGGTCGTACACCAGGGTATCAGGATGGGGAGATACCAAGGGTAAGCGTCAAACACCATTGTCATCAGGATGGGAGATACCAAGGGATGGGTCGTACACCCAGGGTATCAGCGATGGGAAGATACCAAGGTAAGGGCCCCGTACATCATGTGTCAGGATTGGGGAGAAAACCAAGGGAAGTCGAACACCATGTCTCAGGATGGGGCAGATTATACCAAGGGTAAGGCCGTACACCAGGGTATCAAGATGGGAAAGATACCCAAGGGTAAGGCCGTAACGATCAGGTGTCAGGATGGGGAGGAAACAAGGGTAGAGGTCGAACCACCATGTCAGTCAGGATGGGGAGATTTACCAAGGGGTAAGGCCGTACACCAGGGTATATCAAGATGGGAGATACCAAGGGTAAGGCCTTACATCATGGTGTCAGGATGGGGAGATACCAAAGGGTTAAGGTCGAAACACATGACTCAGGGATGGGAGATACCAAGAGTAAGGTCGGACAACCGTGTCGTCAGGATTGGGGAGATAACCAAGAGTAAGGTCGGACCCATGACGTCAGGATGGAGGAAAGAAACCAAAGGGTAAGGTCGTACACCAGGGTGTCAGGATGGAGATACCAGGGTGTCAGAATGGGACGAATATCAAGGAATTAGGTCGAACATTATACTACGTTGACACTGTTGTGTCATGATAGAAGATACTAAGGTTATGCGGTCTGACAACATATCAGTCATGGGAGAAACCAAAGTGTAAGGACCGATTCTGTCAGTCAGCAGATTGTGCAGTAGTCATGGAGCAACAGTCGTAGAAGTCACTAATGTATACTACCAACTACAATGGCATGCGTGCTTTCCAAAAACTAGGGAAGAAGTAAGTAATAGGTTCTTATGGTGTTGCGGATCTCTTGGCAAGAATATGCGTTTTTCCCACACTGTTAAAGTTTCCTTTCCAGTCTGACAACTTTTTTGACAACCTATCCATCACTTGACAGTACTGGTGAGAAGGATTTTAAAGCAAGTCACTGTCCCCATAGTTGAATTTTACAGAAGTGTAACGGAACTGACTATTTTGGACGGAGACGTTCACAGCTAACATGATCTGTGCTGGGTACGAGCGCAGGTGGTCATGATACCTGTCAGGTAACCAATACATTGGTTTCCTTCTCTCCTCTTCATGTCATGATAAATACGACGTGAAAAAATTTGTCAATTGACTTTATCACGGATTTCTGTAGATTAATTTACCGTTATACCGGATTGTCCGTCTGAAAAATACAAATGATGACTAGCTGACAAAGAAAAGTTATTTTCCCCAACACTTCCAAGTAGACAACACCACTAAGATTACTATATTAAACTGTACCTCTTTGCTATCACCCGTGTACTTTTTAATCTCGTTCGTGACTTTGGTTGAGGACATATCCTTGTTTTTCCTTTCTATTTCCTGTATCTTTTCAATGTTCGTCTGACTGCTACAGGGTGACAGTGCGTCCATTTCGTCTGTTAAAACTAAGGCGGAAAAGTGGGCAATTAGAAGGAGTCGTGTCCTGGCGGAT
>SAYR01022745.1:423750-438841 GCA_004382745.1 Argopecten irradians irradians | reverse complement strand
AGTTAAAATGGCTTCAGCTTGTACAGTTTTGTTTAAACCAATACATTTAATTTAGGAATAGCTATTGGATAAAAGTTAAAATGGCTTCAGCTTGTACAGTTTTGTTTAAACCAATACATTTAATTTAGGAATAGCTATTGGATAAAAGTTAAAATGGCTTCAGCTTGTACAGTTTTGTTTAAACCAATACATTTAATTTAGGAATAGCTATTGGATAAAAATTAAAATGGCTTCATCTTGTAAAGTTTTGTTTAAACCAATACATTTAATTTAGGAATAGCTATTGGATAAAAGTTAAAATGGCTTCAGCTTGTACAGTTTTGTTTAAACCAATACATTTAGATTAGGAATAGCTATTGGATAAAAGTTAAACATGCAAGTTTATGTTGTAAAATTAACTTTGTGAACTCAATAATGTCCTACAGCTCTACATGTTAACTTTTATATGTTTAGGAAAGCATTGTGGTGACATCTATTGTTTATTCCTTCATTGTCTTTCTATGTGGTATACAGATTCAGGATACTCGGGCTGTGGTGGACCGGGACAACTAACACGTAATCACGGACACTTCTCGTCTACCAAAAACGGATCGGTGTACGAGAACGACATCCAATGTCATTGGAGGATTCACGCCACGGCAGGAAGAATCATCCGGCTCCGGGCACTGTCGTTCGAACTAGAGGATGACAATGAGTACGTTATCTAAAGTAGTTTTCGTCCATAGCAAACCTAATGATCCAAAATGTACTCGGTTAAGTCGTTGTTGTGAAGAATTCAAGACACGATCTTTGCTGTTTTTATTGGAGTCATTCTATTATTTTACGGTATTTTTATTATAATCTAATCCTTATCTTAGGCGACTTTTACTCTCCCCGAAACGTCAATTGTTTTTTCTTTATTTTTTCACCCAACATTTATTAACCACGCAGAAATAATAGTAACAATAACAATATATTTGTCAACTACGGAAAACGATAATAATACTAATAATATATTTGCCATCTAAAAAAAATTGTATATAATTTTATTATTTATCACATACGAAAACAATAACAATACATTTGTCACACAATGTTTTGTTCAACCTTGTCAAAAATCAATATACCTTGTCCAATAAAAATGTACCATGTCCAATAACTATATACCATGTCCAATAACTATATACCTTGTCCAATAACTATATACCTTGTCCAATAACAATATACCTTGTCCAATAACTATTTACCGTGTCCAATAACAATGTACCTTGTCCATAACAATAGACCGTGTCCAATAACAATATATACCGTGTCCAATAACAATATACCGTGTCCAATAACAATATATACCTTGTCCAATAACAATATACCGTGTCCAATAACAATATACCTTGTCCATAACAATATATACCTTGTCCATACCTATAATCCTTGTCCAATAACAATGTACCTTGTCCATAACAATAGACCGTGTCCAATAACAATACATACCGTGTCCAATAACAATATACCTTATCCAATAACAATATACCGTGTCCAATAACAATATACCGTGTCCAATAACAATGTACCGAGTCCAATAACAATATATACCATGTCCAATAACTATATACCTTGTCCAATAACAATATACCGTGTCCAATAACAATATACCGTGTCCAATAACTATATACCTTGTCCAATAACAATATACCTGATCCAATAACAATGTACCATGTCCAATAACTATATACCGTGTCCAATAACACTATACCGTGTCCAATAACAATATATACCGTGTCCAATAACAATATACCGTGTCCAATAACAATATACCTTGTCCAATAACAATATATACCGTGTCCAATAACAATATACCTTGTCCAATAACAATATACCGAGTCCAATAACAATGTACCATGTCCAATAACTATATACCGTGTCCAATAACAATATACCTTGTCAAATAACAATATATACCATGTCCAATAACAATATACCTTGTCCAATAACAATATACCGAGTCCAATAACAATGTACCGTGTCCAATAACTATGTACCTTGTCCAATAACAATAGACCGTGTCCAATAACAATGTACCTTGTCCATAACAATATATACCTTGTCCATAACTATAATCCTTGTCCAATAACAATGTACCTTGTCCATAACAATAGACCGTGTCCAATAACAATGTACCTTGTCCAATAACAATATATACCGTGTCCAATAACAATATACCGTGTCCAATAACAATATACCGTGTCCAATAACAATATACCATGTCCAATAACAATATACCATGTCCAATAACAATATACCGTGTCCAATAACTATATACCTTGTCCAATAACAATATACCGTGTCCAATAACTATATACCTTGTCCAATAACTATATACCTTGTCCAATAAAAATATACCGTGTCCAATAACAATATACCGTGTCCAATAACAATGTACCTTGTCCATAACAATAGACCGTGTCCAATAACAATGTACCTTGTCCAATAACAATATACCGTGTCCAATAACTATATACCTTGTCCAATAACAATATACCGTGTCCAATAACAATATACCGTATCCAATAACAATATACCGTGTCCAATAACAATATATCTGTCCACAACAATAGACCGTGTCCACCAACAATGTACCGTGTCCAATAACTATATACCTTGTCCAATAACAATATACCGTGTCCAATAACAATATACCGTGTCCAATAACTATATACCTTGTCCAATAACAATATACCGTGTCCAATAACATTGTACCATGTCCATAACAATAGACCGTGTCCAATAACAATGTACCTTGTCCAGGTGCGACAATGATTACCTGGTAGTGTATGACGGGAAGACCTCGCGATCTAAACTTATCGGAAGGTTCTGTGGGAACGCTACTGTGGAGCTCATCTCCTCTCATCGGTACCTGTCGCTATTCTTCGAAACCAACAGTCATAGACAGGCCAGAGGGTTCAACTTCACATACGACTTCGTACAGTCGTCAGGTAAGGAACAATGAGAAGACAAAATATTTGCATCGCCTTGTCAACATTCACATATGACTCTGGTGATGTCACATGTACTAAGTATTACGTATCTGTAAAATCATAAGAAATAAACTTTCAAATAATTTTCACAAAATATGAAATTATCACAAACTATCATTATTCGCGAAACTATAAATACGTTCGACAAAAAAAGTACACTGACACATTTTTATTCTACATTTGACACACTACCAACTTTTACAAAAGGTAAATCGTATCATAATTGAAAATAAGGAAAACATCATATGCATAAGGAGAAAACCAGGATATTCTTAACAACAGCAATGTAAGTATTGTAGTATTCGAAAAGAGAAGTCTTGCAAGCCGCCAGAGTGTACGCTTTTATTAGATTTATACAAATAGACAAGGGTAAAGACATTGTTAGTCTAGGTATCTCAGCAACAGTTCCAAATTTATAAAGTAATTTTTTAGTTGTTTCCTAGTCATGACTGTCTCAACAAATAAAATACTTTCATATTGGCCATTTACAAAGGATTGTCATCCACGACATTAAAAGCCATACCCTTTAGTGTCCTACGTTCAGTTGTTATCGGAACAAGGCCCTTCAATCAATCAAATGATGACCAAATTGGGGTGTTTATTTTACCTTTTATTTATTTTTGTTCGAATTGGCAACTGTTGGGCACTTCATATTAGTACCACTGAATGAGATTGTACACGATCGAGGTAAACGATGAAGTTGGGGTTATGTAAAAAGAAAGGAGGATGGTTAGATGTAAAACATTACTACAACATATCGTTGTTTCTTGTCTTCTTTTCACTAGAGTTTCATGCCATTATCCAACCAGACCAAAATATTTCACATGTAATTCACATTTTGTCTGTGTAAAAACTTATTTCAATATGATTTCAACGCGCATATTTCTTACGCAGCCGGATGTGGAGGAAACTTCTTCAAATGTGCAAACAACCAGTGTGTGCCCAAACTGGGAATCTGTGACGGACACAATCAGTGTGGAGATTCCAGTGACGAGGAGAACTGTGCCGCTTCTGGTAGGTCAAGGTCATAACAAAGAACTGTACCGCATCTGGTAGGTCAAGGTCATGGCAAACATGTTACTGTCTCACGGAACATCGCTGCCATTTGGAAGATATCTCATTCATATATTTAGAAATGTGTGAAAATATCTTCTTGTTGGAAATATCGTATAATGTAAAATAAAATGGGTTATGTTTAATAAATTGCAAAAAGTATAACATTATGATGACATTATTACGTCAGTATCTTTGATATCATGGTGTGTGTTAGTATTATGACGTCATGGTCTAAATGACGTCATGATGTTACAGGTGCGTGCAGCGGTTCCGAGTACGAGTGTCCTGATAACACGTGCATCCCCAAGGACTGGGTGTGCGATGGCAGTAATGACTGTGGCGATCTGGCGGACGAGGATAACTGTGGAAAACAAACAGGTACGTGTAAAGCCATCTTTTGTATTGTCAAAATAAATGAAAGATTTTAACATTCGAGCTGATGAAACACAGAACTAACATTTTGGGGAAAATTTGATCTGCTTTGTTGAGCATACAATTATTTGCAAGGAAAGTAAATATGAAACTTATTACAAGTATTGTTGCAACAGGATTGTCTGGCTGCAGGAGCAGCGCATGGCAAAATGGTACTTCCGGTTCCTTTAGCAGTATGGATTACAATGGACCTATATCGGAATACGAAAACGATACGGAATGTCACTGGGATATTAATGTTCCGGACGGAAAGGTAGAGTAGATGTGGTAGGATAAGATTACTGAACCATCAATGACATTATGAAACTGGTGATATGGCATTTGAACAAAAGAAAATGCAAAAGAAATGAAGACAATATTTTTCTATTATTTTAAAGGAATAAGTGGAATGGCTGGGCAATCCACAAGATTGGTTCTATTGACAGTTTGAAGATTTACATTTATGGGATTATTGAAATATTACATAAGAACACGAGATAAGGAAAGCTTGAATAAACAAGCTAGAAATTGGTTATATTGTTTATTTTAGTTTATCAAGTTGACCTTTGACGCTGATTTTGAGATCGAGGAAGGAAAAGCCGTTTGTGATACCGACCGTCTTTCTATCTACAACGGCAAAGACCATTCCCTTGTAGGTAAGTCGTCCTCATGTATGTCCGCCGCAATAGGTTGTGTTGGAATGAAATGTGTTTCTGCGGTTAAAGTCGGTATATAACCTGTTTCGTATTACAAAATACCAAAATCCAAGTTCAAAACAAGGAACTTACCAGAGTAGAATCAATCAAACGTGTACTTTACATTAATATTAATAAAAGAAATGAGCATATCTCTTTTCTGTCCGTTTTTCCTATTATGATGAATAATTTTCATGACATTTTTTCTTTTTTAAAGCACCAATTCCGTCATTGTTTTTTTAAACAATATCGCTATGTTACAGAAATCATGACTAATGTAAAAAAAACCAATAATAATAAAACGATTGGTTGAATGCTACAGATGAGTACTGTGGAATGATCGCTCCTGATCCAATCATCATCCCGAGTGACCACGCTCTGGTCAAGTTCTTCTCTGACGAAGATGAAAGTTATAAGGGCTTCATGATCCACTGGGAAGCTGTGGATGGTATGAAATCATTACTATCTACATTATATATATTGTAGCAAATTCAAATCTAATGAACGATGCAAAGGTCACACCCCACGCGATGAAGGAGAAAACATAATTGAAAGACACTCATAGATATGTTTTATTCTTTGTGGAAAAGCTATTTATCTCTTTACTATTATTATCATTAGTAAATTTATTAAATTTGTTATATTATTTTTGCAGATTAAGTTTTCATAATTTGTATCATTTTTGGATTTTTCTCATTGTGTTGCAGCTTTTGTTTAGCCGACCAGATGAAATATTCCAACGATTCTTTGAGATTATTAAGTACTAACTAATATAAATTTTGTTACCATAATGTTACAGAACCTTTACATTAAATACCCAATATACGCACTTTGCTAAACTTGTTGTTTGGAAATACATCTGGAAGGAGAATGCGACATTTATATTGAAATAAGCCCCACTTGAAAAGTCGTTTTCAATCAAAATCGCCAATTCAACCTCTCCAACAATAATCTGCCTCGTTATATAATGGATATATAATATTGTTTGTATTGGATTTATTAGCCGCAGGCCTGCCGACGGAGATAAAACACGACGCCGGTCCCTCTGGATGTGACCGGTGGATCAACTACACGGGACCAGGGGTAATACAGACCCCTAATTATGGACCCGGAAACAATTACCCGGACAACACCACGTGTGTGTGGAGGATCTTTGGACCGGAAGGTTACATCATCAAGGTCCACTTCAATGACTTCGGGGTTGAAGGGGCCTTCCTGTGTAAGTACGATAATGTTCGGATCTACGACGGGCCAAGCACTGAGGACGATCTCCTGGCAACAATATGCGGACGCAGACTCCCCAGGGACGAGTGGTCTAAATCCAACAATATGATGATAGCTTTCTACGCCGACGGTAGCTACAATTCTAAAGGGTTAAACGCAACATTTGAGGCCGTCAAGGTGACGTGTAAGTCCTCCATTACTCAGAAATCAGTGTTTTCTTGACTTTACTTATAATACTGTAACTATATATATACTACTAATTATATGACACCTTCAATCACGCATTTATCACATTGGGTTAGGAAGTTCCAGTTGGCCACAGCTATGATAACAAAAAGTTTGATTAACTTCGCTAAAGCCAAAACAAACTTCAATTATATGTCATACTTTGTTTGCCATTACTTCGTAAACCAAGCAAATGAAATTTAAACAAACAACTGATGAATGTGCTCTTTGCGCATAATATAACAATGGAATGCAACACTTTTACCTGTTATAACGATTACCTGATATAGACTCTCCTTCTGTCGTCAGCTAACACCCAGACACACGAGACGGCCTGTACTAAGAAGGTCACACTACATGGTGACCACGGCACCATAACATCTGACCTCTATGACGGATCCACTGAATACCCTAACGATCTACTGTGTCGGTGGGCTATTTCGGCTCCCCCTGGTAAAGTCATCACGCTCACATTTAACGTGAGTATAGATAAAAAAAGAAAAAGTGAGACGCTTATGAACAGTAGTAAAAAAAAATCCATATCCTTCAGTGATTTTCTCAATCCTTCAAAAGGGTGCACTCGAAAACTTTCCTGAATGTTTTTTTTTTATTTGCAGACATTTGAGACAGAGGAAGACGAAGACTGCCAGTATGATTTCCTCCGTATAACAGACGGTCACAGTGTCAGACGATTGTGTGGATTTGTATACCCAGAACACATAAGCAGTCACGGACGTGCCCTGGAACTCAGATTTATCACAGACGAAGTTATCGGAGGATTCGGGTTTAATATTACCTACGACATTCACGACAAAATACGTAAGATTATTTTTTGCAACATAATTTTACAAATCTTAAGCAAAACAACAAGAGTAATACCATAATGTTAGGAAATGCTGTCAATCATACAATTCTGTGATATGTAACTAAGTGTCCGAACATCGGAATGATTCCACAGGTGGTTATGATGATTGTTTGCAAATCTTTAAAGATGCTCCACCGCCGACAGAGCATAAATGGCATTCATCATTTGAATAATAATTGGCGTGTAATCGTGTATATATCTGTCTAATTAACACGAAAAATATAATGAAATAATTCATTTTGCCTTTGGTGCATGCGCAATCACTATTTCATTCCATATAGGATATAGTGACACGGAATTTTTTCGGGTGGTAATGGTCTAAAGTAAGTAACTTTTGTAACTGAAGAAAAATACTAAATCGTCTGCTCCTGTTTTTGATAGTGAAAAAATACTATTTGTCAGCGATGGAGCATCTTTAAATCAATAAAAGAATTTATGCGATAAAAGATAAATACTGATTCAAAAGTAATAAAACTGTAGTTCAAGCAGGTCCTATAAGCATAAAAGGTGAAATTGTCCAAATTCTCATTTGGTATAAAGTATCCTTATCAAAGTAAATGAGAATAGATCTATACGCTTCTGAAGCGGAAGCGCTCTATGCTCCGTGGATGACACCCACCACACAAATTCTAGGCCAAAGTACGTTCAAGTAGAGTACTTCAGGTAAAAATAATACATGTCTATGTAAACAGATTCACAGGTTTCCTCAAATGCTGATGGGGATCTTTTTCAAATTGAAAAATCTCTCGAGAGACAAAGATAATTACTCACACTTAAGAAACTGAATATTGGTAAGGTGAGAACAGCATATTGTCCTTGGTGTGGGTAGAGAAAGCGATTAGACATTACATTTTAATTTCGTTGTTCGATCACTTAACACATTCTTACTATTGTCTAGCTGATTGTCCAAATACTGACGACTTCCGGTGTAACGATAACTCTTGTGTCCGAGCCAGTCAAGTGTGTGATGGTCAAAACGACTGTCCGGGAGGGTCAGAGGAACTTGTATGCGGTAAGTGGAATCGAGCACGAGCGCATGTTTCTGTTTCTAAAAGCTGTACTTTAGTTTGTATTAAAAGATATCATTTTACATTTGTCAATGACTTCAGATCGTTGTTTCGTACGAAGCGACTTTTACTGATATTTATCAAATGATTTCACGTTATCATTAATTTCCATCAATTTTACACGAGGTATTCCGGTTAACCTCAAACTTATACGTTTAAAGATGTAGTTTGCTCCACGGATGTTGAACTTGGCCAGAATAGATTGAAACATATAAAAAAAACTTTGGGGTTCATCGTCAATTTAATGTGACCATGGAACATATCATCCTCGATACTCCAGGGGTTCCGATCACTTACGATCTCTACACCCCTGGACTATCTCATCGTAAAACTGGAGGCAACAGAACAGAACAGGTAATTTAGTCCTTTGATGT
The DNA here is from genome assembly GCA_004382745.1 of Argopecten irradians irradians. Lineage (NCBI taxonomy): Eukaryota > Metazoa > Mollusca > Bivalvia > Pectinida > Pectinidae > Argopecten > Argopecten irradians. The sequence continues at coordinate 429,910 of SAYR01022745.1, read as the reverse complement.
ACATCAAAAGAGCCGTATAACGGTACACTGTGGTTGACTCACAGGGACCTGGCACGAAATTTTTTAACCAACAGTATATATCTATATATTATAGTATCCTATAAATATATATATGTATACTGTTAGTTTAAAAAAAAATCGTGCCAGGTCCCTGTGGGTTGACTATGTGGCTTTGAAGTTGGGAGTCGCTCTCTCTGTAGTCTTCAAAGGAAATCTTTGCTGGTCTGTGATTGGTCAAATATATTCAGCTGAGCTGCCTTCAATTTCACTATGAGATAGTCCAGGGGTGTAGAGATCGTAACCCCTGGAGTATAGAGGATGGGAACATATAGCAAAATTGATAAGTCCTTGTTATGAATTAATTATTTCATAAACAGTATATTTTCGTGTTTTCGTACGGTCAATAACATATCATATTTATTTTTGATCACAGGGAATGTGCCCACGTGCGGCGTCCCTGCTATAACGCCAGCTACCGGCAATACTAAAATTGTCGGCGGGAAGGTGGCTATTCCGAATAGTATACCGTGGCAGGTGTCCCTCAGGTTTTTAGATTCACACATGTGTGGCGGGACCCTGATTTCTCCCGAGTGGATTGTTACAGCGTCTCACTGCTTTGAGAAGTACGTCATAGTTCTTTGTTTACGTTTGTGGTACCATTTATATTACGAAGATTTTCACAAATGTCTTTCAAACTCAAAGCGAAAATAATAAATGAAAGCCAAAATCAAGACACCATCGGTCAAATCTGGAATGATTTCAGTTGAAACGAAGAAGCTGGTTAAAGCAAGTACGTAATCCTACAATCAAAATAAACTTAAGTATGATGAAACTGTAATAAACAATGATATACCTTCAAATAATATGACTTTGGTATGTTATTTACAGTAATAGAAACCCGAAGAACTGGAAGATTTACGCTGGTAAGCAGCACGAGAAGAAAGATGACCCTCATCAACAGTTGAGAGACGTAGTGAAAATCCTCATGCATGACCAGTACGACCAGTACGCGACAGATAATGACATCACACTGCTCAAGGTCGAACCACCATTTACCCTCAACGATTACGTCAGTGTGGCATGCTTACCGACTGAAGAAGCTCCGGACGGAATGGAATGCATGTCGTCAGGATGGGGAGATACCAAGGGTAAGGTCGTACATTATGACGTCAGGATGGGGAGATACCAAGGGTAAGGTCGTACATCATGACGTCAGGATGGGGAGATACCAAGGGTAAGGTCGTGCAACATGTCGTCAGGATGGTGAGATACCAAGGGTAAGGTCGGACACCATGTCGTCAGGATGGGGAGATACCAAGGGTAAGGTCGTACACCATGACGTCAGGATGGGGAGATAGCAAGAGTAAGATCGGACACCGTGTCGTCAGGATGGAGAGAAACCAAGGGTAAGGTCGTACACCAGGGTATCAGGATAGGGAGATACCAGGGGTAAGGTCGTACACCATGTCGTCAGGATGGGGAGATACCAAGGGTAAGGTCGTACACCATGACGTCAGGATGGGGAGATACCAAGGGTAAGGTCGTACACCATGTCGTCAGGATGGGGAGATACCAAGGGTATAGGTTCAAACACCATGTCATTCAGGATGGGGAGATCAAGTAATGGTCGTACACACGGGTATCAGGATGGAGGATACCAAGGGTAAGGTCGTACAATCATGGGTCAGGATGGGGAGAAACCAGCAGGTAAGGTCGACACGAATGTCGTCAGGATGGGGAGATACCACAAGGGTAAGGCTCGTAACACAGGGGTATCAGATGGGAAGATTACCGGAAGGTAAGGCCGTACATCATGGTGTCAGGATGGGGAGAAACCAAGGGTAAGGTCGAACACCATGTCGTCAGGATGGGGAGATACCAAGGGTAAGGCCGTACACCAGGGTATCAAGATGGGAAGATACCAAGGGTAAGGCCGTACATCATGGTGTCAGGATGGGGAGATACCAAGGGTAAGGTCGAACACCATGACGTCAGGATGGGGAGATACCAAGAGTAAGGTCGGACACCGTGTCGTCAGGATGGGGAGATACCAAGAGTAAGGTCGGACACCATGACGTCAGGATGGAAAGAAACCAAGGGTAAGGTCGTACACCAGGGTGTCAGGATGGAGAGATACCAGGGTGTCAGAATGGGACGATATCAAGGATTAGGTCGAACATTATACTACGTTGACACTGTTGTGTCATGATAGAGAGATACTAAGGTTATGGTCTGACAACATATCGTCATGGGAGAAACAAAGTGTAAGGCCGATTCTGTCGTCAGCAGATTGTGCGGTGTCACTGGAGCACAGTGTAGAAGTCACTAATGTATACTACCAACTACAATGCGCATGCGTGCTTTCCAACTATGGGAAGAAAGTAAAGTAATGTCTTATGTTGCGTCTCTTGGCAAAATATTCGTTGTTTTCCACCTGTTAAGTTTCCTTCATCTGACACTTTTTGACACCTATCATCACTTGCAGGTACTGGTGGAGAAGGTATTTTAAAGCAAGTCACTGTCCCCATAGTGAATTTACAGAAGTGTAACGGAACTGACTATTTGGATGGAGACGTCACAGCTAACATGATCTGTGCTGGGTACGACGCAGGTGGTCATGATACCTGCCAGGTAACAAACATTGGTTTCCTTCTCTCTTCCTCAGTGTCATGATAACGACGGAAAAAATGTTGTCATTGACTTTTCACGGATTTCTATAGATTTATTTACGTTATACCGGATGTCCGTCTGAAAATACAAATGATGACAGCTGACAAAGAAAGTTATTTCCCCAACACTTCCTAAGTAGACACACCATATAGATTACTATATTAAACTGTACCTCTTTGCTATCACCCGTGTACTTTTTAATCTCGTCGTGACTTTGGTGAGGACATATCCTTGTTGTTTCCTTTCTATTTCCTTGTATCTTTCAATGTTCGTCTGACTGCTACAGGGTGACAGTGGCGGTCCATTCGTCTGTAAACTAAGCGGAAAGTGGCAATTAGAAGGAGTCGTGTCCTGGGGATATGGGTGTGCAGGTAAGACTTAGTCCGAGCTATATACTTATATATACTATATAATCAAGATAAACCATTCACATTCGGTAACATTTACAGTAAAACACGTTTATAACGGACATACTTACAACAAATTCATGGTTATTACGTAGTAATTTTCATCCCCATCAAGGTTATTATGAGATGTAAGTAATATGTGTATAACGATCTATACTTATAACGAAGTGATTTTGCAAATAAAAACATCAACCAACTTTAAATGTGTAAGTGAAAAAGTATTCTAATCATTTGAATGGCTGTAGTGTAGACAGTATTATGTCTCAAAGGTCAGGCGTATTTTCAAGACAATCATTATCGTCTGATAAGCTTGATACAACTGCTGTTTTGTCCAAAGCCAATCTGAATAAAACACAGATCCATATAATCACTCAGAAGAGGTCACGTTCTGGTGACCTTTCTACCACGTACGTGTACTTCAAATCAAATGGGGTTTTTTCTACTCCTAGCTACATCAATTAAAAACGACATTTCGTCCCAGTAACCATATACATTTAGCTTTGTCGTCCTCTTTGATGCTTCTTTTTCAAACTATTTTGTCCCTTGAAATTCACTTCGAAGATTCTGTAAAATAGCAGTTTGATTGGCCAATTCGAAAGGTCACCAGAATGTGACCCCTAATAGAATGTTGTCATATACTTTGTCAAATGGCGTGATAATAATGATATATATTTTAGTCAGGTTGGTCTAAAGCCTTACGAGGAATTCAAATCCCAGTTAACTATTTCAAAATGGTTACTTGTTTTGCAAACTACTGTTGCCAAGGTGATTTAGTGTGTTAACAACTATGCTATTTATAAATGAAATATTTTAGTTTTCAACACGTATATGAGGATATATAATTTTGTGTAACAATTTGACTACTTATTTTACAGACGCTAACTCTCCTGGAGCCTACACACGTGTTAGCAATTACTTATCATGGCTTCAACAGAACGTAGGATCTCATACTCCATAAGTCTACAAAGATCTACAATTGTGGCTTTTCGTTATGTAGAGTTATATGTTATGCAAATCAAAATAATACCTCTTCCCTACTGAACTGTTGGAGTTGGCAATGAAGCATACTAAAACTCCATATTGAATTTGCCGTTGTCCAGTTGATATCCGCCATCCCACAACTGCCAACAATTCAATGCTTATTTACATTGTATAAAAAAACGTGCTACCATCAGCAAGGGCAGACATTTCAAGATAATTATTTCATGATCGCTGACGTGACATTTACTACAATGTTGCAATTAAAACGTGACGTCATAACAAGCGTTGATGGCCATGACCTAATGACTGACAATTGTTTTTGGCAAGGTTACAAAGTGGGACTGTTTTGAAAAATGCAAATATTGATTTTTAATTGTTTTCGCGTATATACAAATGATCTCTGGCGTTTTGAAAAAATCAGCTATCTCTTCATAACGAAAGACTCCATTGTGGTCCACTGGGTTTTACAGCCCAATAACTTATTTTCATATCGCCAGTTATACATATAGGTAGTTAGCTGTATTCGTATGTGTCAATGTAAAGAGTAAGACATGTGACTGTGACTTTGTTCTAATAAATAAATGTGTTTTTTTGGTGAACGGTTTTGATGGTGTTGTTTTTTATACAAGGTTTATTATAATACGACTGAAGACCCATTTCCTGGGTCCATTGTCAGTATTGTACGGTGGCTGATTTATGCCATTTCGTCTTTTCGTCTTTTCGCCCCGAAAAGACGAAAATTAAATATCTTAATTCTCGTCTTTTCGTCTTTTCGCCCCGAAAAGACGAAAATTGACAAATTTAAATTTCGTCTTTTCGCGGCGAAAAGACGAAAAGTCAAACACGAAAAGACGAAAGTGAAGCACGCTAATTAGCGCCTTTAATTTTCGTCTTTTCGCCTTCAAAAATCTCGTCTTTTCGTCTTTTCGTCTTTTCGCCCCGAAAAGACGAAAATTACAAACCTTAAATTTCGTCTTTTCGTCTTTTCGCCCCGAAAAGACGAAAATTACATATACTATATAATCAAGAATAAACCATTCACATTCGGTAACATTTACAGTAAAAACACGTTATAACGGACTAACTTACAACAAATTCATGTTATTACGTAGTAATTTTCATCCCCATCAAGGTTATTATGAGATGTAAGTAATATGTGTATAACGATCTATACTTATAACGAAGTGATTTGCAAAAAAAACATCAACCAACTTTAAATGTGGTAAGTGAAAAAGTATTCTAATCATTTGAATGGCTTGAGTGTAGAGCAGTATTATGTCTCAAAGGTCAGGCGTAATTTTCAAGACAATCATTATCGTCTGATAAGCTTGATACAACTGCGGTTTTGTCCAAAGCCAATCTGAATAAAACACAGATTCATATAATCACTCAGAAGAGGTCACGTTCTGGTGACCTTTCTACCACGTACGTGACTTCAAATCAAATGGGTGTTTTTTCTACTCCTAGCTACATCAATTAAAAACGACAATTTCGTCCCAGAAACCATTATACATTTAGCTTTGTCGTCCTCTATTGATGCTTATGTAAACGAAAATAATCTAGACTCTTTTTCAAACTATTTTGTCCTCGAAATTCACTTCGAAGATTCTGTAAAATAGCAGTTTGATTGGCCAATTCGAAAGGTCACCAGAATGTGACCCCTTAATAGAATGTTGCCATATACTTTGTCAAATGGCGTGATAATAATGATATATATTTTAGTCAGATTGGTCTAAAGCCTTTCGAGGAATTCAAATCCCAGTGAACTATTTCAAAATGGTTACTTGTATTGCAAACCACTGTTGCCAAGGTGATCTAGTGTGTTAACAACTATGCTATTTATAAATGAAATATTTTAGTTTTCAATACGTATATGAGGATATATAATTTTGTGTAACAATATGACTACTTATTTTACAGACGCTAACTCTCCTGGAGCCTACACACGTGTTAGCAATTACTTGTCATGGCTTCAATCAGAACGTAGGATCTCATACTCCATAAGTTTACAAAGACTCAAATTGTGGCTTTTCGTTATGTAGAGTTATATATGTTATGCAAATCAAAAATAATACCTCTTCCCCCACTGAACTGTTTGAGTT
>SAYR01022745.1:285668-423725 GCA_004382745.1 Argopecten irradians irradians | reverse complement strand
ACAAAACACCTTAAATTTCGTTCTTTTCGTCTTTTCGCCGAAAAGACGAAAATTAACAAAACCTAAATTTCGTCTTTTCGTCTTTTCGGGGCGAAAAGACGAAAATTAACAAACCTTAATTTTCGTTCTTTTCGTCTTTTCGTCTTTTCGCCTTTTCGCCCCGAAAAATACAAATTTACAGATATACTTTGTCATCTTTCATATACGACGGAGATTTAATGTAATTTCTAATGTACAAATTATGATGAAGACATGTCATGTATGTAGTCAAAATGTCTTTTCAAATAATACACAGTACATTGTACCTACTGATTGACTGTTATAATTAACTGTATTTGAGCAATTCTTGGTACAAGTCTCCTTTAAACTCAAATTTCACGAGTTGTCTTTTCATAAATTATTTTGTTAACAAGTTTTATCCTTGGTTTCAAAAGCTTTCAAATATACCCGCCGACACTTTTTTTTCCAGGTTGATATATAGGGGAGGAAAACCCTGTAAGTGCTATGTTTAGCATCTTAAGTTCTTATGGTCTCACTATACACGGCTGTTTTGATAAGGTAATTGCTAAAGAGGGCGATTAGAACAAAATAAGATATTAATGATTTTAAAAAAATGTATAATACCCTAAGAGATTTGCGGAATGATGAATCTGTTATGGCACGTGGCATATCGCACGTGTGAGAACTAGTAACTGCTGTAAAAACATGTTGCTTCTGTTTATAAAACTTCTAATTCTTAGTTATTGATGAAGATACTTTTTAATACTATCAATTTAAAATCGATTGTTATCTAATAAACTATTTGATCTTCTGTATTGAACAATTAAGTCATATTAAGATAAAATTTTCAAAATGACTTCCACACCAGACCGGAAGGCGAATAAGACGAAAATTAAGCGTTTGTTAATTTTCGTCTTTTCGGGGCGAAAAGACGAAATTTTAAGGTTGTTAATTTTCGTTCTTTTCGGGCGATAAAGGACGAAAATTAAGGTTTTGTTAAATTTCGTCTATTTCGGGGCGAAAAGACGAAAAGACGAAAAAATAGGTTTGTTAATTTTCGTCTTTTCGGGGCAAAGACGAAAATTAAGGTTGTTTAAATTTCGTCTTTTCGGGGCGAAAAGACGAAAAGGACGAAAATGTAGGTTTGTTAATTTTTCGTCTTTTTCGGGGCCGAAAAGACGAAAAGACGAAAAACGAGAATTTTGAAGACGAAAAAGACGAGAATCAAAGTCGCTGAATTTAGCGTGTATCCTTTTCGTGTTTTGACTTTTCGTCTTTTTCGTCTTTTCGCGGCGAAAAGACGAAATTTAAAGTGTTAAATTTCGTCTTTCGGGGTCGAAAAAGACGAAAAAAAGACGAAAATTAAGGTTTCTTGTAACTTTTCAGTGTTTTTGGGAACAAGCTATCATTAAATACGAATGCAAGACCCGAGATCAGCCACCGTAGTATTGTAACTGGGTGGGATGTATTGTCTTTGGAGTATGTTTCAGTGGAGTTTCCATCTTAACAGGAGGACACAACATGATAAAAATGCAGTCTCCCAGAATTTAGGAAAACAACCCAATATCTGAAAAATTGAAATGGAGAAAAAAAATACACCTTCCAATTCACGTTTCATTGCCATTTAAATCATAACTTTTTAAACAAGAAATGATTTTAAAATGTTAAAAAATAAACATTCTGTGTTCTTACCTCGCTTTCTACAAATTGTGATGATTGTTCAGCGACGTACTGTATCCCTGCCATATACGTATAAAACGTTATATCTACAACTACTTCTCTAACATTATACCCGTTACATGTTACCTGTCGTCGAGACCTTTAAATTTGCTCTAGTGTAAACTCACGTAATCATACTCATAGGCAAAGGTTTTTGGTTCTGATTTTATTAGTTTAATGTCCTATAAACAGCCAGGTCATTTTAAGGACGTGCCAGGTTTGTTGATGGGAGGAAAGCCGAAGTACCCGGAAGAAAAACCAACGACAGCGGTCAGTGCCTGCTAATTGCCCCTTATGGATTCGAACTTCGTAACCAAGAGGTGGAGGGCTTGTAGGTAATATGTTGGACATCTTAACCACTAGGCCACCGTAGCGAAGGGATGATAGGATACTAAACTTATTCATAACATTTTTAAAAAACAATCACTCCACTCTTATCATGTGCGATATCAGATAGATGGTTAGTTCATTCCTTTGATGTTGGTAACAGTAGACTAAAAAAGCCTTGCAGTTTGTAGGCACGACTGTAAACTAATAGGACACCTATTTAAAACCTGAAAAATTCGACAATACCAAAAAGTCAGAAACAACGCCACTGGGTAATGCAGGAAAGCAAAAATCTCTTTTGAAAAAATTTGGCGACAAAGATAAAGACAAATCCAAAAGTTTCTGGCCTCGTGTACAATCAACAACTGATCATCGATCAACGATTAAAGTCATGGACAATTCTGGTGGAGAGCTGACAACTGACCTAGAGAAATTACAAGCGTCTTTGTAAACGACGGTTTGGCCAATGTACCTCCCTTTCCATTTTAGACACCGTCAAGAACAAATTGACACTATTGATGTAACTGTAGATAAAGTCTTGCGAGGCAATACTTCAAATAAATCCCAAAAGTCACCTGGACCAGACAATTGACATCCAAGTTTATCTACGAAAACAGCCGATGTAATAAAATCTCCTCTCCAGATATTCTTCAAAAAATCCACCGAACCAATGTAAATTAACAATACTCCTGGGAAGAAGCTATAGTGAATCCAATCTTCAGGCTCAAGAAAGGAACCTAACAAGCCTATTTTCTGCAGAGACTTAATCGGAATGAGATCATGAAGTATATGAACGATCTAGATCTCTTGTCAAATCGCCAACATGGCTTTAGATCAGGCAGATCGTGTCTCACTCAGCTCCCTAGAAATCTATGGGAGGTTGGATCAGTGATGGACTAGGACGAGTAGACATTATCGATTTAGACTTCAACAAGGCTTTGATAAGGTGTTGCCCAAACTACTACTGCATAGGAAGGACTAACTACTAATGTTCAACCTACAACAATATGGGATAGGAAGAAAATTACTAGCCTGGATCTTAAAACCTTTTTGGAGGACATGACACACAGATCTAACCCTAGCTGCGATGACGTAGCTCTGAACCGACGGACGGATGATTTCCTAACAGATGGAGTGGTGGCAAGGTATGATTCGTTCTAGTCTGACCCCCTACCGGTGACTAACAGGTACCCCAGGGAAGTGTCCTCGATCGACACTTTTTCTTGTCTATGTGAATGGCATGCCAGATAATGATCAATTGTGCCATCAAGTTATTCGCAGATGATACAAAGCTGTCCAAAGGAATTCACTCAGACCCTTGACAGACTTGTTTTCCAAGATAACATCAATAAATGTATGAATGGACAAAAACCTGGTTGATGAAGCTGGAAATGTTTGTAACTGTATAAAGTTAAGTTCAACTGGTGTCATCACTCGATTGGACTTGTTTCGAAAAATGTACAGAGTATCATTCTATAAACCATTCCAATCATTCCAAGAAGCAATGCTCACAAGCGATATGAAAAACAAGAAAACAATAGTCCTTACTACCTTGAATTTTGAGAAAGTAATAAAACATATTTTATCGAGAATGGCGTTGCTTAAATTCTATGAACATTTTCTTGGTTTCTCTTTTTATATTAAAATGCAAACAGGAAAATTGTGCGAAATATATATAAGATGAGAGTGCATTTTTGTTTGTTTGTTTGGTTATTTTTTAGCGATAAAACGGATCAAAATAATTATTACCACCGTGAAAATTCAAAAAACAAAAACATATGTCTTCGTAATTTCCATTTTCCTTATATTCTATGTATTTTTACATATATTTTTTTAATTCCTGACCTCATCCATTTCATTGTTAACCAATTTGGCGTACTTGTAGAAAATAAGTACACTTCAGCTCACAATAGTTACATAATTTTCGGCATGTTTCCTTTTTCAAAATATCATAATTTTTGTTGCAGACGTTATTTCCTTCGTGCTCTTACCTAAATGAAACAAAAGTTTTTGCGTATAATGAAAATTATGAAAATACGCGTTTCTCAAAAAATAGAATATTAATTTGATGAGCTGAAAGTGTTAATAATTTCTTCAAGTATTGCAAAATTTGGTTAAATTGCCAGCAATTAGATGAGATCTGGAAAAATCAAAGAAAAAAGGTTAAAAAAATTACATTAAGTACTTCGGCAATGGATTGTAGGATTAAAGCAAAGGGCCTGTATAGTCTTGTATGAACAAATGTCAGAAAATAGCCAGAAATTACCATTTAGTTCTCTGTATGAAAAAATAGTCGAATTTTGATTTTAATGGTTGTGATTGTAAAGGAAGTAACCCATGATAAAAAATTTAAACCGGAGTTTATGCTCGCTAGCCGCAAACAACCTCCATTACCGAAAAAGAGAGCAGCGTTGTTTACATCTTCAAAACCGACAAGATGCCATCACCTATGCTATTGAGGACTCATTTAGAAGTTAAGGATGTACCTAAATTGATACAGGTCGTATTTCCGTAATAAAAGATTTCCTATTTACGTCCTGAACATATTTTTTAAACAACTCTACTGTACCTTGTGATCAAGCCGACAAGGCTCAGAAGATATCAGCAGGCAGTGATGTTTTCTGCAAATTTATATATAATAAACACGTAGGGAGACTTAATAAAATGGGTTGTATGATATATGCACTGTAAAGAAGTGAAGTCTTTCTTTTTCTAGACTTGGTATTCCGTTGACATGAGTAGGATCGGTTATCACACTGGAGAACCGAGTTCGAATCCTGTTCTGGGTGCATGGGCAGGATGTGTTTTTAATTCCCTATATTTTTTCGCTATCATTCAACTTGAAATGATACTTTATGCTTTCTATAGAGTAAGGCTTGATGATTTTATTGATTAAATGACTTTTTATCTGACATTTTTGTTTCCTTTCAGCCAAGAAAACCCACCAGAGCAAAACGTGTGTGTATTGGTAAGTTAGACCTTAACAATCAAATTATATGTATTAAGTGTACAGAGACATTAAATGTGTATTTTGTTGCTCAATGTTTGTCGCTTGGAATGTCCAAGTAAGTCTTTTGAAACTTGAAGGCAATTGATTGAAAATAAATATTTCATTTGTTTTGTTATTTAATTTCTAATTCATACCATTGATTAAATGATTTACAGGGCTGACTTGACTGTAGATGATGTTGACAAAATCAGAGTCTGATAATGCTGCACACATAAGCAGTAAGATAATTTATTCTTAAACTTAAAAAATACTAAACCTACAATACAGTTAAACTAGCTGTTATTAGAACCAGAAGCCTATACAATATATATAGTATATACATTTGTTTCCATTGTAGGATTTCAAAAAGATTAAGTCCTGGCACCTTTTAATTACCCTGTCTTATGCACTGCGTTAGTATCATGTGTATCAGAAGTTTTATTGTCAGGTTTATGAAAAAAATAATTAAATGGAAAAACAATATGTATAATATTTGGTTGATAATAATCTTTCATGACTTTTAACATCCATTTTCAAATAAAAATGTATTAAGTGAATGATATTATTCATCTGTTTTTTGATTTGACATACAATGTCCATGTGTAATAATATTCTTTGCAATCAAATTTGAGAAATTTAATAACCAATGAAGTTGGCAATGAAGTATACTAAAACTCCATATTGAATTTGCCGTTGTCCAGTTGATATCCGCCATCCCACAACTGCCAACAGTTCAATGCTTATTTACATTGTATAAAAAAACATGCTACCATCACCAAGGGCAGACATTTCAAGATAATTATTTCATGATCGCTGACGTGACATTTACTACAATGTTGCAATTAAAACGTGACGTCATAACAAGCGTTGATGGCCATGACCTAATGACTGCCAATTGTTTTTGGTAAGGTTACAAAGTGGGACTGTTTTGAAAAATGCAAATATTGATTTTTAATTGTTTTCGTGTATATACAAATGATCTCTGGCGTTTTGAAAAAAAAAATCAGCTATCTCTTCATAACGAAAGACTCCATTGTGGTCCACTGGGTTTTACAGCCCAATAACTTATTTTCATATCGCCAGTTATACATATAGGTAGTTAGCTGTATTCGTATGTGTCAATGTAAAGAGTAAGACATGTGGCTGTGACTTTGTTCTAATAAATAAAAGTGGTTTTTGGTGAACGGTTTTGATGGTGTTGTTTTTTATACAAGGTTTATCATAATACGACTGTTCAAGACCCCTGGGCCCATTGTCAGTATTGTAACTGGGTGGGATGTATTGTCTTTGAGTATGTTTCAGTGAGTTTCCATCTTAACAGGAGGACACAACATGATAAAATGCAGTCTCCCAGAATTTTTAGGAAACAACCCAATATCTGAAAAAATTGAAATGGAGAAAAAAATACACCTTCCAATTCACGTTTCAATTTGCCATTTAAATCATAACTTTTTAAACAAGAAATAATTTTAAAATATTAAAAAATAAACATTCTGTTTTCTTACCTCGCTTTCTACAAATTGTGATGATTGTTCAGCGACATTCTGTATCCCTGCCATATACTTATGTGACAATAAATAATTTTGAATATAAAACGTTATATCTACAACTACTTCTCTAACATTATACCCGTTACATGTTACCTGTAGTCGAGACCTTTAAATTTGCTCTAGTGTAAACTCACGTATTCATACTCATAGGCAAAGGTTTTTGGTTCTGATTTTATTAGTTTAATGTCCTATAAACAGCCAGGGTCATTTAAGGACGTGCCAGGTTTGTTGATGGAGGAAAGCCGAAGTACCCGGAGAAAAACCAACGACCAGCGGTCAGTGCCTGCTAATTGCCCCTTAATGGATTCGAACTCGTAACCAAGAGGTGGAGGGCTTGTGGTAATATGTTGGGACATCTTAACCACTAGGCCACCGTAGGCGAAGGGAGGATAGGATACTAACTTATCATAACATTTTACAGAAACAAGTCACTCCACTCTTATCATGTGCGATATCAGATGAGATGGTTAGTTCATTCCTTTGATGTTGGTTAACAGTAGACTAAAAAAGCCTGCAGTTTGGTAGCACGACTGTAAACTAATAGGACACCTATTTAAAGACCTGAAAACTTTCGACAATACCAAAAAGTCAGAAACAACGCCACTGGGTAATGCAGGAAAGCAAAATATCTCTTTGAAAAAGAGTTGGCGACAAAGATAAAGACAAATCCAAAAGTTTTCTGGCCTCGTGTACAATCAACAACTGATCATCGATCAACGATTAAAGTCATGGACAATTCTGGTGGAGAGCTGACAACTGACCCTAGAGAAATTACAAGCGTCTTTGTAAACGACGGTTTGGCCAATGTACCTCCCTTTCCATTTTAGACACCGTCAAGAACAAATTGACACTATTGATGTAACTGTAGATAAAGTCTGCAGAGCAATACTTCAAATAAATCCCAACAAGTCACCTGGACCAGACAATTGACATCCGAAGTTTATCTACGAAACAGCCGATGTAATAAAATCTCCTCTCCAGATATTCTTCAAAAAATCCCCGAACCAATGTAAATTAACAATCTCCTGGAAAGAAGCTATAGTGAATCCAATCTTCAGGCTCAAGAAAGGAACCTAACAAGCCTATTTTCTGCAGAGACTTAATCGGAATGAGATCATGAAGTATATGAACGATCTAGATCTCTTGTCAAATCGCCAACATGGCTTTAGATCAGGCAGATCGTGTCTCACTCAGCTCCTAGAATCTATGGAGGGTTGGATCAGTGATGGACTAGGGACGAGTAGACATTATCGATTTAGACTTCAACAAGGCTTTTGATAAGATGTTGCCCAAACTACTACTGCATAGGAAGGACTAACTACTAATGTTCAACCTACAACAATATGGGATAGGAAGAAAATTACTAGCCTGGATTAAAACCTTTTTGGAGGACATGACACAGATCTAACCCTAGCTGCGATGACGTAGCTCTGAACGACGGACGGATGATTTCCTAACAGATGGAGTGGTGGCAAGGTATGATTCGTTCTAGTCTGACCCCCTACCGGTGACTAACAGGGTACCCCAGGGAAGTGTCCTCGGATCGACACTTTTTCTTGTCTATGTGAATGGCATGCCAGATAATGATCAATTGTGCCATCAAGTTATTCGCAGATGATACAAAGCTGTCCAAAGGAATTCACTCAGACCTTGACAGACTTGTTGTCCAAGATAACATCAATAAAATGTATGAATGGACAAAAACCTGGTTGATGAAGCTGAAATGTTTGTAACTGTATAAAGTTAAGTTCAACTGGTGTCATCACTTCGATTGGACTTGTTTCGAAAAATGTACAGAGTATCATTCTATAAACATTCCAATCATTCCAAGAAGCAATGCTCACAAGCGATATGAAAACAAGAAAACAATAGTCCTGCTACCTTTGAATTTTGAGAAAGTAAATAAAACATATTTTATCGAGAATGGCGTTGCTTAAATTCTATGAACATTTTCTTGGTTTTCTCTTTTTATATTAAAATGAAACAGGAAAATTGTGCAAATATTATAAGATGAGAGTGCATTTTTGTTTGTTTGTTTGGTTATTTTTTAGCGATAAAACGGATCAAAATAATTATACCACCGTGAAAATTCAAACAAACAAAAACATATAGTCTTCGTTATTTCCATTTTCCTTATATATTCTATGTATTTTTACATATTTTTTTTAATTCCTGACCTCATCCATTTCCATTTTAACCAAATTTGGCGTACTTGTAGAAAATTAAGTACACTTTCAGCTCACAATAGTTACATAATTTTCGGATGTTTCCTTTTCAAAATATCATAATTTTTGTGCAGACGTTATTTCCTTCTTTGCTCTTACCTAAATGACAACGAAAAAGTTTTGCGTAGTAATGAAAATTATGAAATACGGTTTTCTCAAAAATATTATGAGCTGAAAGTGTAGATAATTTTCTTCAAGTATTGCAAAGGTTAATATCTGCAATTAGATGAGATCTGGAAAAATCAAAGAAAAAGTGTAAAAAAAATACATAAGTACTTCGGCATGGATTGTAGGATTAAAGCACAGGGCCATGTATAGTCTTTGTATGAAAAATAGTCAGAAATAGCCAGAAATACATACCATGTATAGTCTCTGTATGAAAAAATAGTCAGAAATTTGTGATTGAAGGGAAGTAACTCCGATAAAAATTAAAACCGGAAGTTTATGCTCGCTAGGCAACAACCTCCATTACCGGAAAAAGAGAGCAGCGTTGTTTACATCTTCAAACCGACAAGATGCCATCACCTATGCTTATTGAGGACTCATTAGAAGTTAAGGATGTACCTAAATTGATACAGGTCGGTATTTCCGTAATAAAGATTTCCTTATTTACGTCTGAAACATATTTTAACAACTCTACTGTACTGTGTGAATCTGCAGCAGGCAGTGATGTTTCTGCAAATTTATATATAATAACACGTAGGGAGACTTTAAATGGTTGTATGATATAGCACTGTAAAAGAAGTGAGTCTTTCTTTTCTGACTTGGTATTCCGTTGAATGAGTAGATCGGTTATCACACTGGAGACCCGAGTTCGAATCCTGTTCTGGGTGCATGGCAGGATGTGTTTTTATTTCCCTATTTTTTTCGCTATATTCAACTGAAATGATACTTTATGTGTTCTATAGAGTAAGGCTTGATGATTTATTGATTAAATGACTTTTATCTGACATTTTTGTTTTCCTTTCAGCCAAGAAACCACAGAGCGAAAGTGTGTGTTTGGTAAGTTAGTACCTTACCAATCAAATTATATGTATAAGTTACAGAGACATTAATGTGTATTGTTGTTGTCAATATTTTGTCGCTTTGAATGTCCAAGTAAGTCTTTTGAAACTTTGAAGGCAATTGATTTGAAAATAAATATTTCATTTTGTTTTGTTATTCATTTCTAATTCATACCATTGATTAAATGATTTACAGGGCTGACTTGACTGTAGATGATGTTGACAAAATCAATGAGTCTGATAATGCTGCACACATCAAGCAGTAAGTTAATTTATTCTGAACTTAAAAAAATACTAAACCTACAATACAGTAAACTAGCTGTCATTAGAACCAGAAGCCTATATAATATATATATATATACATTTGTTTCCATTGTAGGATTTCAAAAAGATTAAGGTGGCAGTGTACAGTAGATTTGAAAAATTCAGCAAAATAAAGTGCAGGCTTTAATTATGTACACACAGCTTTTTAACCTTAAATGACATCTATATAAAAGTATGTCTATATTTTTAATCTACACAACATTTGCAATTGTTATGCAGAATTCATTTTTGGACAGGTCTGCTTTTTGTAGTTTT
Organism: Argopecten irradians irradians; assembly: GCA_004382745.1. NCBI lineage: Eukaryota > Metazoa > Mollusca > Bivalvia > Pectinida > Pectinidae > Argopecten > Argopecten irradians. The sequence goes on along the minus strand of SAYR01022745.1, from coordinate 413,332 downwards.
GTGAGCCTGTAAAAACCATGGTAACCAAATTTGTTTTTTTGAAAAAATGCTAAAAATTGGGATTTTCAACCCAAAATTACATCCCCTCTAGGAGAATTTTTTTTCTTGGACACAGTTTAAAACCAAGCATCACTGCCGTGATAGCGGAACTAAGCCTATTTCGACATAGGTATATCATTAAACTTTTGAGCAATCTTACCTCGTACCCCGGCTATCAATTTCTGCTGCTACAGTATTGAGTTTTTCCATCTGAGACGCACATTCGGATACCCTCTAAACCATTTATCTCGAACCCATTTTGGGGAATCTCTTTATGCAAATGTGAAGCCTGCATATAATTCTCTAGATTGAATTCACCAATTTTAGGATATATACATTTTTTATTTTTTTTTTATGCATATAATAAAACAGGGGCTTTCTGCTTAATAAAAATCTCACCCATGGCCATTCGTTCTTCATTCGGTCTTACTGTACACTGCTACCTAAGTCCTGGCACCTTTAATTACCCTTCTTATGCACTGGTTATGTATCATGTGTATCAGAAGTTTTATTGGTCAGGTTTATGAAAAAAATAATAATGGAACAATATGTATAATATTTGGTTGCATAATAATCTTTCATGACTTTTAACATCCATTTTCAAATAAAAATGTATAAGTGAATGATTATTCATCTGTTTTGATTTTGACATACAATGTCCATGTGTAAGTAATATTCTTTGCATCAATTTTGAGAAATTAATACAATGAATACTATATATATGACAATTTATCTTGCAATATAGAAATGATTGTTTCCCTGGTTTTCTCTCTTGTTTACAGAGTCTTAGCAGAGGTGTTCAATTTGACAGATTACAGGGAAAACCTCAAATCTGGAATTGTCCTTGACCTATACTTCTACACAATACAGTTTGCTAAAGACAATGGCTTTAACAGAGAAAAGATGTCAACTTTATTTTCTATTGTGAAAAAGACACATGAAGTCTGTATAGGTAAGTTAAAATGTTGCATAAAAACCACTGATGGCCAGTTCAATGAAAACAGATGTTGTCACACATGTATTTTTTTCAGAACAGTACACATTTTTTCCTAGAGTCATAGTCATGGTCAGTCCTCTGATAATCCATTATCACACACATACCATGCAAAAAGCATATAAACAATGTCTTTATAGTCAAACATAATTTTTTTAAACCAAAATTACCAGCGCTTTATGACTTGTGACATTGAAAGCAACGTCCTTGTGGAGAGTGATTAGAGTGACTACCCCTGCAATGTAATTCAATCTGTTTAGTCAGAGCTATTCTGATACGTTAATATTCAAGTTTTCCGCTGAAACAAATGTATCAGAATATCTCTGACTAAAATATGGCGACTGTCGTCCCTTTCAATGTTTTATAGTAAATATCCAGAAATTTCAATAATGTTTCAAATCTTGTATTTTCTGAAAAAAAAATCACATGACTGTTAGCTATATTCTTCAGGCCATCCACCAAATACAAAAATTGTATGACAACATCCATTTCACTGAACTGGCCCCTGTGATAAAAACCCTCAAATAGTGATAGAAAAACTAAATGAAAAAAATCCACTTTTTAAAGTTTAAAACCACCTAGATGATTACTTATTTTGAATTCTTTTAAAGATTCTGCATACAATGTGTATGAAATTTGGCATATTTTTTTTCAGAAACTCCATTTGGAAATGTAGACCAGACGTTCGATTATTTCAAAGAACTTGTCCTGTGTCATTCAGTCAATGTAAGTAAAGTTCTTATTACTCATTTACTTGTAAATAGCTAGCTCTGTGAAAGAATGTATGTCCAGTTACTTCTGCTTTCCTTCACTTCCGAAAAATAACATGTTTTAAACGAGAACTGTCACCAGAGTGGCAGACTAATACCCCACGCTCTGGCTAATTAGGCCTTTTAATTAGTAATAACTCCATTAATAGGGGACATTGCAGAACCCGATATAGTTTACTCAACTTCCCTTTATGTCAGGGTTCTTTCTGTGTACCCGATTTTATCAAAAATCTGTCAAGTAGTTTAGGAGGAGTTTACCTGACAAAGTTGTGTCTACAGACAGATAGACGGACAGATGGATGGACAGACAGACAACCAGATTCCAATATACCCACCTACCCCCCACTAACTTTGTTGTGGGGGGACTCATTACGCTGGCTATATAATATGTCATTTATAATAAATTAAATAAAACCAAACCCCGTATTTTACACTCACTTGTTGTTTACAGAGACCCCCTTACAGCATTGAGCTGTTCACCGCTGACGAGATCCGTCTGATCACAGAGTATGTGGTCAACACGTATTTCCGTCACTTCAAGATGTACAAATACGCCTTCACACCCCTGGTAGGTATAGTGTGTTAATTAATTCTTGTTAGCTGTAAATCCGCTGTTTAGATTGTTTTGCCGGTTGTTTTCAAGGTAATTGGGTTCATCTTGGCAGGAGGTCTGAAAAATAAGGTGAACATAGATGAAAAATAATGTAGTTGTTCTAATGATAAAAGGTCTTAAAGCATAAGTGTTATACAGAAAAACATGTTTAAAGGTTATAATCAATGTAGTTTTTTTCATTTCCAATCACGGTTCCTATAAGACATTTGTTATACTTGTACATGTGTGTAAATTCTGTGTTTATTCTCGGTTCTCAAAACTTCAGTAACCATGTTTTACTGTATTCTTGTTTGATAATGCCAATATTTTTGAGAATTTATTTATTTACTGAATATATGTCTGCATGTATACACATTTAGGTACGCCTTGATTTGTCCTTGACCTATGTTGGAGTTCCTCCTTCACCTCCGCAGTCTGAAGGTAAGTTGTCTCCCCTGTCTCCCTACAAACTACATACCCGTACATTATTTTAATGATTAATTCTTCTATGTGTGGATTCCACAACTGATTATGATAAAAGAATAACCCTAAACATCATTTCAGCAGCTTCTATCAAAATCCATTTAAATTGCATGTACTTTTTGCTTTTTATTTCTTGAAATCTTTATTTTTATGTTGCATTTTAGGCATAATTGTTACATTTATTATGTTGCTAAGCTTAAACTTTACTTTGTTGCAAATTGAAACCTTTTGTTCTGTTCTGTTTTGTTATGCCAGAGTGCCTTTTTGTTTTATTGAAGATTTCTTTTTGTTGAAATTAGAAAAATCACCTGATTATGTATCTCTCCTCACAGTTAGATTTGTGTAAATATTTTGACATTGTTGACAACAGGACAGAACCATCACAAACATGTGACATTCGCTGGCACAGACAATGGTATATTATTGTAGTATTTGAATATGGAGCGGGAAAGGTCACTTTATATCTGTAGCTGTACACCATTATCTTGTGGTCCGACCATTGATTTTGTCTGTTGATTACACAGAAGAACTTCATAAAAAAAAAAAAAAAAAATATATAAATTCAAAAAAGTTTCAGAGAAACACATGTTTACAATTAGCAATATTGATTGCTTATATTAGTGCATTTAACCAGAAGTTCAACTGAGTGCTTTAAGAGACAAACTGATTGCTAAGTTTTTCATTTGCATGATGTTTTTTTTTATCTCTAAATCCACTGGGAGTTGTATAATGTCAGAGATGACATTTTCTCTATCTGGCTTGCACAATTTGCTCTATGTTTTCATGATGATTGTCTTCGCATGATACTGAAAAAAATGTATTTATGTGAAAATTCACAAATTCTTTACACTTAGGCATGTTTTAATTTAATTAGAGAAAAATTCAATCATGCATGCTTGAGTTCCTTCATAAGATCGGACATTTGTTGTGTTCAAGGTATAAAATATCTACATTATTGTACATATCCCCGGGCAGATTCCAATGGACATTGTCACACATTGTTATCAGGAATTCAGAGTGGTAAAGGTTAAGTCATTTAACCATGTAAGCTTGCTGCACACAAATTTTGATTCCAAGTTTATTTATATATTGTCTATATTGGAATAGGAGGATCTGTAAAATGGCCATTAATTCTGTTTTCATGAAATGCTTCATTTGATCAAATGAAATAAGGACACTTTACAAACAATTTCTCAGGGAATCATTGAATTAAACTAATTTGTGAAAATCAAGCAAGGCTTGAAAAGGAAAACACTTTCAAAATCAAAGTTTTTTTTGTCTGAAATGTTTTTATTTAAATGATGATTAGGTGATGAAAATGGTGTCGGTTCTTTATTTGCAGTGTACATATGTGTATTATTATATAGACATCAACTTATTAACAAATGCTGCATGTTTCATTACTGTTCAACAGTCAACTTGGTATGTGTGGTACATATATACCTGCACATGTATAATATATAGAACATTCTGTCAAGCGATATAACACTACAGTGAGTAAAATTAATTTACTGAACTATTCTAGTTTACAGTTGTTATGTGTTATGTTGATAAAGAGTCACCAGTGTCATGATTGATTTGAAGTTTCCTCTCAGTGTAGAGTGAATTGATTTGCTAAACTAACATACCCAAGCCTGATAGGATATATTATAACCTATGTTTGATACTCTAGCGGGTGAGCCAGATGTGCCAATCGAGGAGTCTGCTGAGGATCTGATACCAGCGGACACAGAGAGGACTTCAGGAGAGGGCGAACAAGGGGAGAAAACTCCAGAACCAGGTAAGAAACATATACATTGATATTATATATATTATTATGAAGGTCAATGTTTTCTTCATTTTACTGTATGATGCCTTGTTGATGGTAGTGCCAAAGCATTTGCAAGTCAGATAAAAACCGAAAGATAATACCAATATTAAGATTGAAGTAGACAAAGAACACTTGCAAAATATATTGCTAATAATGGCATGATGCTTTTGTTAATACAGTTGACACCAAACAAGCTAAGAATAATCACAAAAAAAAAATAAAAAATGTTCTGAAGATAAGTAATGTAAATCAACTTATTTCTGCAGCGACTTGATTTCATGTTTTCTTGTCAAATGCTTTATACGGAGGTTTCATATTGCAATATCACTGTATAAAGTTGTACTGTAACTGTGTTTAAAACATTATTTTGGTGATTTCTTTTCATCATTTGATAAAGCCCGCAAAATAAGTGTTATTTAATTTCACATGAAAATGAGTTGGTTTACACAGAAACTTATATTGAAAGTTTTTAATATTTTGGAGATGATTATTATATTCTTAGTAGATTAGGCACTCCCTTAACTTACCTTGATTTTATATAGATCAAAGCTTTGTAATGATTGATGAATAATCTCCATTGTAGAAGAGTCGGATGCCAGGAAGGAACTTCGCTCCATGATCCAAACTTTCCTGTCTGAAGAAGTAAAGAAGATGAAAGTATCAGTGGAGGAACAAATAAAAACGACAGAGGAAACTCTAAACAAAAAATTAGACGTGGCAGAAGGGGGATCCAAGGGAGGAAAAGGGGGCAGGGGGTCAGCCAAGGGTAAAAAGAAATAATGTGGTACAGACGGAACTGTATTTATATGTGATATTTTCTTTATTATTGATTCTTGTTAAATATATATGTAAATTTTATACAAGAAAACATCCAGTTTTGATAGTGAAGTTGATGTACAGTTAAAGCAATGAATGCAGAATTGTGATAATATTGACCTAATTCGTTATTGGACTGTTGGATTCACTAGAAAAACTTATTTGTATAACAACATTGTATAAAGTGGTCTGGGAATGAATGTGAAGTATGGAAGGATGTGTGAAAGAGAAGCAATATGACTACAATAAAATTGATAAACTTGAGAAATTATTTGGGTTTTTTTTTCTTCATTTTATTTATGTACGCTATCCATAATACCCCTGTAGCTTCATACCCACACTCGAACACCAGCCATCTGCTAACCTATTGCTGTATCATCATTGAAACTAAGGGAAATAACTCCAATAGATCAGAATGATTTAGACTATAGCCAACTGTAAAGATCTGGACCCAGTTGTTCAGAAGGTGACTATAGGCTAATCATAGTTTAACGACAATTTTCAAATTAAGATAAAAACAATTTCATTATAAAATTACTTATACAATGCTTCATTTTTACCTACTTGCCCACTGTGAGAAGATAATTATAATCACTGTTTGTTTTATTCTAGTTACTTACACATAGAGAGGGCTCTGTAACTAGAATAAAACAAAGAATGTGATATAATCATGGTTTTGGACGAGAGGGCTCTATAACTAGACTAAAACAAAGAATGTGATATAATCATGGTTTTGGACGAGATGGCTCTATAACTAGACTAAAACAAAGAATGTGATATAATCATGGTTTTGGACGAGAGGGCTCTATAACTAGAATAAAACAAAGAATGTGATATAATCATGGTTTTGGACGAGAGGGCTCTATAACTAGACTAAAACAAAGAATGTGATATAATCATGGTTTTGGACGAGATGGCTCTATAACTAGACTAAAACAAAGAATGTGATATAATCATGGTTTTGGACGAGAGGGCTCTATAACTAGACTAAAACAAAGAATGTGATATAATCATGGTTTTGGACGAGATGGCTCTATAACTAGAATAAAACAAAGAATGTGATATAATCATGGTTTTGGACGAGAGGGGACTATAACTAGACTAAAACAAAGAATGTGATATAATCATGGTTTTGGACGAGAGGGCTCTATAACTAGACTAAAACAAAGAATGTGATATAATCATGGTTTGGACGAGAGGGGTCTATAACTAGACTAAAACAAAGAATGTGATATAATCATGGTTTTGGACGAGAGGGCTCTATAACTAAAATAAAACAAAGAATGTGATATAATCATGGTTTTGGACGAGATGGCTCTATAACTAGACTAAAACAAAGAATGTGATATAATCATGGTTTGGCAGCAAATGAGAAATAAGAGTATCGCTACTGATGTGATTTAGCTATTTATTTTTAAAACAACTGATGGATTTTAATAGTCGTGTTTGGAATTACTGACAACCTTATTGGATATTAAACAAAATTTCGAAGAAAGAAAAAAACTTTTTTATACGAAAATATGGACAATCAAGCAAAACATCCATCTAAGATAGCATTGTTTTATTTCTATCAAACTGAAATTATGTCATGATCAGTAGATACATCAGCAGAACATTGCCAACATATTGAATGTTTGAAACAAAAGATTTGAAGGACATTCAAGCAATCCTATATTGCCAAAATGAAAGTTTCAAACAATCCGATATTGCCAATAATTGAATACATATTTGGTGGATCAACACTGCCAATAATTTGAAGTCTTGAAGCAATTCTACATTGCCAACACAATTGAACGTTTGAAGCAATCGGACATCGCCAACACATTTAAATACTACCAAAAGTATTGGCAACACATTTGAAGACTTGAAGTAACCTGATATTGCAAACACAATTAAAGGTATGAAGAAAAACCGTCATTGCCAATACATTGGAGAACAAGGACAATTGACAATGTCAACACAATTGAATGATTGAAGCAACCTGGCATTGACATTGCCAACACATTTGAATATTATGGGGGGAAAGCATCATTGCCAACACATTTGAATGTTATGGGAGAAAAGCAACATTGCCAACATATTTGAACGTTTGAAGTAACCTGACATTTCATACGCATTTTTAGGTTTGAAGCAATTCGATCGACAATGCCATCATATTTGAAGCATTGAAGCAATCCGACAGTGTCAACACATTTTGGTATCTGATGAAAAAATAAAATTGCCAACACATTTGAAGGTTTGAAACAATCCAACAAAGCCAGCACATTCGAAGTTTTGAAACAATCCAACAAAGCCAGCACATTCGAAGTTTTGAAGCAATCCTACATTACCAACACACGAAGGTTTTTCAGCGTCCAGATCTTGGTGACCTTAGCGAGAAGACTGGCTATTGTCATCCTCGATACTCCAGGGGTTCCGATCACTTATGATCCCGTGTAGCGATCATAAGTGATCGGAACCCCTGGAGTATCGAGGATGGGCTATTGTCTACCTGTTATTCAGGTATTTTGCAAGTTTCATCACTATATTAAACGCTTTGAAAAGTGTTTGGCCAAATGAAATGCCTTATTAAAGATGCTACAACGCTGACAAATGGTATTTTTCTCCATCAAAAACAGTAGCAAACCAATTCTTCTACTCCATGACTGCATTGCATTCTCTTTTCGGACGTTTCTGTTGTCGACACTAGACATACCATACTGACATCTTTACCTATAAACTTACTGTGTCCATGTAAAACTTCCTAATACCTTTACTAAATATTCGATAAGGCCAAACTGTAAGTCGGCATCGTTTATTTGATGTAAGTATTTGGTTGGATCGAGTTTTGAAAATTTTCCGCGATCCAATCACAGGCGTCTGCATCTGGTTTTGGAAAAAAAACCAATGTCCTAACCCTACTATATGAACATATAGTAGGGATAGGTTATCATATTTTTATCAAAAACAGAAGCAGACGCCTGTGACTGTTCTATTGTTAACGTCATATAATACACAGATACGGAAAACATGTTACACAGATAGTTCATCCTTGATACATTAGAGTCTGATCTCTTCCACTTTCTCCTTCATTCATTGACAACATATTCGGGATGTCTTGAACAATCCAACATTTCCAACACACTTGAAGGCAGAGGCGTAGGAAGCGGGGGGGCCAGGACGGGGGGGGGGCAAACAAATCTTTTTGCCCCCCCCCCATTTTCGCCGACTGAAATGCTCTAAAAATGCATATTTGAAAGAAAAAAGGGTCCTCCTGCTAAAAAAATTCCGCTGCGCGGCGCATTTCCTAAAACGTTCAAGCACATAATGTTCAAACCTTTAATAGTAGAAATTCAATACACATGAACTACACTAAAAATGTCCATTAATGGGTTCTACGTACTACATTTGTATTTAAAAAATTTCTTTTAAAAGATTACTTTGTTATGTGTCTTAGCAAGACAATTAATTCATTATTATTTTGAGTTACAAAACAATGTGTCGATGGTGTGAAGCCGGTATGTTCAGATCGAGCGGGTTGCACAATGATATGACGACACAATTATCACAATTATCATTTCTAATGCAGGTTACTTTAAACCGAAAAAAATATCATGGTCAGAACGCTTTAAAATCATTAAAATACATTGTAAAACTCATCTCAGTCATTCTAAATCGTAATTTTTTCCCGGGGGAAACCCCCGGACCCCCAAACACCAAAATCTCGCGCCTTCGGGCGCTCGCAAATTCATTAAAATGCATCTTAAAACTCATCTTAGCCATTTAAATCGTTATATTTTTTCCCAGGGGAGACCCCCGAACCCCCCAAACACCAAAATTTCGCGCTTTCGAACGCTAGCAAAATCATCAAAATACATTGTAAAACTCATCTCAGCCATTCTAAATCGTAATATTTTTCCCGGGTTTTTTGCCCCCAGACTCCAAAAGCTCACCCCTTCGGCGCTCACACGCTAATTTGGCCAATTTGCATATTTGTTAAATTCCTTTTAGCGACCCCACTATCTATAAATGTGTACAAGGATTATATTTTATGATATATGAAAAAAGTATATATGGTTGTGTGTTGAATTAATCTCCTTCTTTAGGTGCGGCGGGGGTGTTACAAAATATTGAAGACCTTTGTCCCCCCATTACGTTTCATCTTCCTACGCCACTGGAAGGTTAGACAAATCCGACATTGGCATCACATTATATTTGAAGTAGACCGAATTATCTGTCCCTTAAAGCTCATTTACTAAATAAATAGTAAGAGGCATATAAAATGAGTTTATTTAAGAGATAAAATGAACGTATCAATAGACGACAACAAAAAGAAAAGGAGCTCATTTTAAGGGACAGATAAACAAGGCCATCTTACTAGTATATGAATGTTTGAAGCAATCCGACATTGAACACACTTAATAGTACCAGACGGCTGTCTTTATCATTTGAAATAACTAGACTATTTTCAAAATTATAGTTATCTAAAATATAATTGTATATAACAGATAGATTTTGATGAGTTTTAATAACATCACTCTGTAAATTGGGTGAGTACTTTTCACATACCTTTACTTTTATGTCTAACATGTTTTCGCCACCAGAGTGCCCATAGAACCTAAACTATATACACATATAATACATGTAGAACACGTTATTTACCGAATTCCTAAAACGTCTAAAACGGTCTACATGTGTACCTGGTGTTATCAACCATAACTAATCTCAGCCCCCTGTGGTTTCACCCATATAGAATCGTGTTCGGAGGTAAATATAAATATTGATAATATACATGTATGATCAACATGGAAAAAAGTACGAGTTTAACAATAGCGTCTAATAGAGGCAGCTACTTTACACAATTCAATTACACATTGTTACGGACACTGTAACACTCTTGGGATCCCGCATTGATCTGTATAATCCTGTACAATTTTTCATGACTGCATTTCATTTTACATCCACGAAATTACAAAAAAATGAATTCATTGACAATGTTATTAACTTTTTTAACAGAAGAAAGTAATATTAGAAAATGAATTTCACGTATAAGCAGTTTAAAATCTATGCAAGGTGTATAGTTGTTATTTCACTTTAATTGGAATGGCAAAACTGTGGGTCAAAAATTTGTGTTTGTCCCCTAAAAAAGTTATATCAATTACCCCCTTGATTCTGTAAGCCTTCTTTTACCACCTTTGTGTACACACACGAAATAAAAATTGATTTCATAAATAAGATTTTTTTTGGGGTGGGGGGTGGGGGGTGGGGAAAGACGGTATAAGGTTAGACAAGTTACCAATATTTCTTATTTAAAAATATTCCAAACCTTTATAAGATGCAGAATCCCCCATATTTTATTTGAATGGCAAAACGTGTAGGGGGTAAAAAGAAAGCAAAGGTTATAGCCCCTTTATTCTCATGACTGACTGTGCTTACGGTCAATGTAATATGACTTCGTGTTGTCTGTACGCACCTTAAAAATGTCCGTTCATTATAGTTCTTTCTTTGTTTTTGTCTGTCAATATATTTCATAGACATGAACAATTATGTAGTGACCTAAACATAGACCAGAGAGTTGTGTAAACAGTAACGGAGCATGTTTCATCTTTCTTTGTTACAAAAAATACATATAGAGATCAATTGTCGAGTACATTGACGTTAGGTTCAGTAACCTCGTGATAGCATATCTCACTGTAGAAAAAAAGTTCAAAGGGATAAAATGAGAAAGAACGAACAGGGACCGAATGAAGACAACAATAAAAGTTTCCTTTAATGAAAATATACCAACATAATTATGTAACTCATGTGCGGAAACGTATTACAGTCTTAATCGTCAAATTATGCCGTCAAATAAAAACAAAATTATACACGAAAATAAAGGATTTCTTTAGCTATTTTGTTTAAAATGACAAATAATTAGATATAATAGTGGTGATATTCTCAGAAATATACAGCTTCTGAATCGGCAAAAATCGACACATCCTTTATTTTCTTATTTGTTTAGTCAAACATTAAATAAACATGTCACTTAGGTGTAACCTATCCCCTTGAGATGACGTAAGTTTCATCCCACCTTCCTGCTTTCTTTGTGTATTATACACAAATAATACTTCCGGTAGTTCTCTGTCAAAGGGGGCGTGGTTATTAGCCATGTGCTTCTTTGTTTATGTAAACACACTGTGTTTCGTCAATTTCAGATTAACATTAGACTCTTACTAAAGTCATTAGTTTTCAAAAAGTTAAATTATACTTCTTCATTACATTTTTACTTATTTTTTCTGTAAAATACCTGCGAAATATCGTCATTTTTAAAATACATGTGTCTCGAAATAGCACAGATTTGACCTATGACCCTTGACTTGGCATCTTGGGAAACGTTCATGCGTTGTCACGTGACTTCTTTGTGTGTCGGACTCGCAGCGTGTGAGTCAGACAGCCCGTATCTCTCAGAATTCATCTATGTATTTAAATATATAAACGGAATTTTACCAAAATTCTCTCCAATGTGGATGGAGAGGCCTTAGCGGTACTGTGTGTGCAAAAGGGGACATGTGGAGATTTTGAGTATAGCATTCCAAGCGATTTTCGTGCGGGCACCTTGCTGGATTTCGTGGGTTGGTTATGGCGGTGGTCGGGCAAAGACACGCTCGACACATTATAATGCCCCCTCCCAATATACCTCCCCACTCCCAACATGCTATCCTGACGGCTGCTGTGGCGGTACCCTACTACCAGGTCGTACCCCCACAAGATGTCCAACCGGACAGACCCATAGGATACGGGGCATTCGGAGTTGTCTGGTAAGTAAACTCGACTGCGAGCCATTGTTCTGTCGTCTGTCGCGACGACAAATGATGGAGAAAATTTCACTTTCCTTCTCTGTTTTAAAGGTAAATACCCCGTGATAAAATAAACAATGCCTTTAAAACTTGCTTCATATACATTAATATTCATTTTTTATGTTTATGTTTATCTACTGTTTGCCAGAATTGAAATTATCAGTGAAAATTTGAGAGGTGCTTTGTTTCTTTGTGTCGACGAACCAAATCAGCTGATCGAACCGGAAGGGACTGACTGACAGTGTTCATGGAACCGGTTGTCAGCTTATATTGTCTTATACAGGCACTGGAAACACCTTATTGTATTTAATTTGGGAAGACTGGTTGTGTTTTGATATTGTTAAAATAAAATATGTATACATGCAAACAACGTTATTGTCATATAAGCACGGGAGTTGTCATGCATGTTTGGTTTCGTCTGAGATTTTGTCAATAAAATCATATAGTTTAAACCTATAAAACTTCCTCATATATATATACTAATCAGGACACATTTTCAGGAGTAGACTAAGAGTATTTTGCTATGTTAAAAAATATAGAAATTTAAGAAAGATCCATGTACACTTGTAATGATTAAACTTTCACATTTCATTGAAATCACTAATGTATTGTATGTGTGGTAACTTATACTCCAAGTCCAACAATGTTAGAGGTATAGTATGATGAGACATGAGAAGATGTGTACCGTACTTTATTGAAATATTTATATGTTATTACATATATTCACTAATTGCAATTTTCAGGGATTATTGTTGCTATTAAAATAACTGTTCTCATTTGAAATTGTCAAGATAAAACAATATTTCTGGATCAGATGTAAGGGATTTTCAGAAACTTAACAATTTTACTGATCTTGAATATCATTAAAAGATGGGTTATTGTAAATTTTCAATATAATCCATAGCTACATCAAAACAACATATTTCAATAAGATTGTTGCATTTTCATTAAAATTGTTTAACCATATTTGACTAGACAAAGAAGCCATCGATGATAATCTTTAATATCCTCTTGTCATCATCAGTATTAGCAATTAATCTAGTTCAGATCCCCTCTCCCACCCACCCCATACTAGACTATGCCATTTTGTTATATTTTACAGCAACATCAGTCTATTGTATAACAGGATAATTAATGAGGTCACCCTGACCTACATTTTGACCATTGACCTACATAATATGCTAAGTTTCACTGTGCTTGGTCTGCAATCTGCAAGATGATAGTATAGTGGCAATTTATTGCTGAAGGGTTAACATGTACTGTAAAAGCTTCAGTCTTAGAAACTTACACTGAACTACAGTTGATAACAAAGCAATTTAATTAACCTCAAGAGCTGGTGAAATTAAAATAAAAACTGATATTACGTCTAACAGATTATGGACACTTCATTCATGTGCTATTAACACCTACTGTCAATAAAATCTTCAATTAATGCGAAGAAAATACTTGTGAATAAAAAATGCCTAAATCACAAACTAGTGAAAAAATAATACAAAGAATGCTATTGTACATAAATCAGAATTAGAAGTCATGTTTGTAAAATACATCACTTAAAATCAGTTAACCTATATTTTTAGAAAGTTCTTAAGAAGATGATCTCAAGCAAGAGGATTTGTAATGGCTATGGTATTCGTGTGTTTGGTAATACAAGTGATCAGTTTTCGTTTTAACATTAAACAACATATATGATATGTATAAACATATTCAAGATCTCTTGACTGACATCACCGTTTCAATATCATTTATAGTTTACCTGTATGAATTTAGTATTTTATGTACCATAGGATTTTTAAAGCGAGTCCAGAAAACTTATTTTGTGGAGTCCTTGTACAAAGAAATATAGAGGGTTCTTAAAATTTCAATGAGTCCTGCAGGAAAATCATGAGGCCTATTGCCTGATATAGGTGAACCCTGTAAATCACTGAATAATTTTGATCAATCTAATATAAGGGCAATGTTCTAAGGAAACTTATGTAGAGATTAATTCATCATAATGATGTGTAACATACTGAACTCCTCTTATAAGAAGCAAGTTACAACAAAGAAGGAAAACTTTTCCTCATGCCAATTAGCTCGGACAACAAAAGAGCTAAGTTTGTGGTGTTGAAGCGTGATAGCACAATGATGAATTGGACGGTGTATGTGATGATAGAATAGGTTTGAACTGATTCCTAGACGATCTAGGCTCTGTCAGTATTCCAGAAACTTCAGGTTTATCTCCAGATACAAGTAGATAATGGACATGTTTATCGGTGAGTAATGAAATGTAAGGGGGAGTTGGTTCTTTGTGATAATTTTTGTACCAACGTTACATGTTCAGCGGGTGGGGAACGGTGTTAATATAAACCCAACAGATACTAGGTCAGCCTGATCTGTATGTGTTTTACAAATAATAAATAGATATATATGATTATTTTAGCTTTGAGAATGTTTCTTGCTTTGATGGTAGTCAAATGGTACCATTTATTTAATTGGGTCGAATAGGTTAAGATTGACACATCTAATTCATAATACGGGTAGTTAGCAAGCAAATCAAGATAACAATTGGTTTGATTCGATTAGAATTAGTTTATCATCCTATTAACAATCAGGGTCTTTTAATTAAGGACATGCATGCCAAGTATAGATAGTGGAGGAAAGCAGAAGTTCCCAATGAAAAACCACCAAACAGCTCACAGTACCTGGCAACAACGTGCACTCTACATGGGATTTGATCTGGAGACCCAGAGATGGGGGGACATCTTAATTACCAGTTTGTCACTGAGGCCCCTGCAAGACTTTACTTTTATATAAATATAACTGTATTAATTAATTTATATAGATAACATTCTGTAAATTGGTATCAATTTTGGCCAATAGTAAATGTCAAAATTAAACCGTTAGTTATGGGTTGGAACCTTTTGATTTCTGATACAAGTCTTATATATAATTATATTACCATTGAATTAAGAACTAGTTCAAATTTTGATGCGTGCAAAAAACATTGCTGATAGTATTAAAATGTCTTCTTTGACTCATCAATACTCTATCCAAGTTATGTAAAAAAAATGTTTAAAAAAAGCCCTAGATTGCTGAACGGCATGCTTCTTGGATTGCTAACATATCTTCAGTACAGTATACTATACACTACAGCCATTACCAGCTTGGGATCGCTATAAATAGAAGTACTTAGCATGCATAAAATATCACCACCATCACACTTCTCCCAATAATCAAGGCTTGGTAGCTATTTCCAGGCAAATATTAATACTACATTCTGTATATGTACAGGCTGGCGTGTAAATATAGCCCTATATCTTAGGTCTGTACCTACTATATTCTGTAGAAAATGCCATAGCTCTGGTATGTCCCATTATTTATATCATTAGTTTTTGTCATGCATACAATGTATAGCCTGCAGCTAATTATCTTTTGTTATCCTGCTTACAAATCAAGCCTTTGTATGTTACTATTTTAGGACATGCACATGTTGATGTTAAAGACCTGCAATGCAGAAATAAATGGTCAGACTAGCTATATTTTGTAAGGCTAATTTATTTGTGATCAGTCAAAGCCATTTTATAGACTTCATTTATATATACATATATCTATACTATTTCTAAGTTCTTACTTCATATAAAACATATCATTAATAATTGATAATGTTATCACAGTGTTTTTCCTGTCTATATATTTGGGGCCGAAATTCAGCCCCATTCCCAATTGTATTTCTTGTTATTTTTTTCCCAAATATATGTCTATATTTCCCAAAACAGTGAGTTGAAGCGTATTTTGTGTGATGAAACAAAAAAAAATCCGGAAATTCCAAGTTTGAACATTGTATTTTAGTATACATTCTTACTATGATTCTTAGAGAAGGATAATTGTTTAATTCTACCTTTTCCAAAATTTCCATCAACACTGTTAAAATTTTTTCCCAATTTCCTACTTTTATAACACAAAAATTCCCAATTTTCACCATGTGGCAATTTCCAAAATACCCAGGAAAAACACTGTATCACCATGCCAGGAACAACAAATAAAAAGTTGGTGTTGTATTTCAAACAAACATATCACATTAAACCACTTCCTAAACTGAACGACTTCATACAGTTAGTAAAAGTTAAAATACTAGAACATGACATAAAAGTACATTAATAGCTTACATTTTCATTCATATGATTTGTTTTTATTATCAAGCAAAATTGCAAGTTACAGTTGCACTACTCCCCCCTCTCCCCACCCTCCTTCAAGTTCTTTGCCGTCAAAGGCAAAGCACAAGGCCCTATAATCCACCATACATACTATATAGCTATATGTGGGCCAATTCTGTAACAAGAAACGGAAAGTGCGGGGTCAATTCTTGGATCTCCTAACACTAGCTCTGGACACTATTTTACCTGCTACCTATATACTTAGTTGTACCAGTTAACGTTCCGCTCTTTGTGCTTATTTTGCTTTCAAGCTTTCAAACTTCACAATTAATTCACCTTCTTAATTGTTTGTGTTTTGATTGAATAATACATAATCATCTGTTGTAGGAGAGTCAGCAATATTTCATGGTTTATTTGTTTTTACAGGTCTGTAACAGACCCACGAGATGGAAAGAGGGTGGCCCTGAAGAAAATGCCTTGTGTCTTCCAAAACCTAGTGTCGTGCAAACGTGTTTACAGGGAACTGAAAATGCTATGTCATTTCAAACATGACAATGTAAGTTTTGCATTGATAAATTTTCTTTATATATATTGATAACAAAGTGGAACTGAAGACTTAACAGAAGTGCATTTTCCTTTTACTTTAATTGAATTGAGGCACTTTTAGTTGGTTGCACTATTTCCCCATTGAATAATGCTGAATATTTCCTGTACCAGTAGGTAAAGAGTTTAGATGAAACAGCATTAATCTGTGTTTTCAGGTCTCAAACACAGTATATAAAGAAGTTTATCGACGTGAATATATATGAATTAGTGGATTTCTTTTTTGTTTGTGTCTAATAACAGAAGTCTCCGAAAATGCAGCATTAAGATGCTAGATTAAAAACCTGACAGCTGTGACATATAAAGTAGTTATATTTGATAGTTATATTTGAAGTATTTAGATATGATTGTTGTGACATATATAATAGTTATACGATGGCTGTGACATATATTTATAAAGATCTTATAACCTCATTTCTAACCTTCCTGGTTCTGAGAGTTGGAATCACATCAATTATTCATCCCTAGTAGTAATATGTTGTGCAGTTTGTCCTTTTATTGCAAATAATATCAGATCCAAGTGAAAAAAAAATCAATTTGTGGTGTATCCCATATCTCCCTTTGGCAGCCCACAAGCTGCTGAATAAAATGTCTATTGAATTATTCAACCAACATGCATCCTCCATCGTAAAAATTGATTTTCAATGGGGGTTGAAATGAAACAAATGTTTAATGTACACAAAAAGGAAATACTGTTACAAGAGATAAATTTTCATTAACTGTAAACCTTAGTTTGATGTATATATATGATATCCCTTACGCCAATTGAATAGGGGCTGGCAAAACTTTTTTAACAGTAAACAAAGTTTGATATGTATGTCAACCTTCATATCAATTGATAGATAGAACTTAAACATAGTCTCTCAACAAAATGTCTAGTATTCGGCAACCACCATTTGTCAAGGTCAGTTAGACACTTAATTCAGACTCCATATCAAACAGGTTGAACTTTAGTAATAAGAGCTTCAACTCCGGTCCATATCAAACTGGTTCAACTTCATTAATAAGAGCTTCAACTCCATATCAACTGGTTCAACTTTATTTATATTAATAAGAGTTTCAACTCCATATCAAACTGGTTCAAATTAATAAATAGTGAAGTTAAACCCTAGGTTATTATACATTAAAGGTCGGCTTGCTATATAAGGGCTGGTAGAGGTTACTATCTTGATAGATCCACCCAGGAATTTGAAATATGTTTGGAATTTTATGTGAGTCAGGTCCCTCCCACTCTAGGTCACCCTTGTGTGGAGGTATGGGGACACCAGGGTTTGATAGCTATATATTGTCAAGTGATATATGTACTACTTTCTCCTAATAGTAGCTGTCATGGTCCAAAGCACAATTGTAATAGAATACCAAAAACATATACAAATAGATTTATCACAACCAATGAAATTGGTGAATAGGGCAAGAAATGTTCTACATTTTGAGAGTAACTGCTGATATTAGTACTGCTCTCTTTGTTTTAATGTTTCACATTAGTAACATTTTATCAAGCATATTTTGAATTTAATCCTATAAAAGTTCATTTATGAAAAAAAAGGATAAAATATCTGTTATTCTGAAGAAGTATTTAAATGTTTCAGTTTTAATGTATTTTAATTCAATTTATTCTACATTTCATTGCTATGAGTTATCAAGTATTTAATTAAAACTAATTATAACTCAAGATTCTATTAGTGAATAGTGTGGAGTTTGATTGGATTTGCATCAAATTAATACAATGGTTAACGAAATCTTAAAAATTAACAGGGTTCAAGTTAACGAGATCCCATTATCAAAGATTAAAATAATTATAAGATTTAAGATGTTAGAAAAGGTCATCATTATGAAAAGTTATATTTGATTCTATGTTTCAATAGAAAATTTTCTGCAGAAGACTGAATTTGGTGTTGATTAAGTATTGTTTATAGTGATGAAGGAACCTGTAACAGTGGTGTTGTTCCAGTGTGTGAATGGGGTTTCTGAGCTATATCAGGTTTAAATATGTTGGGCCTGTGAGTGAGCTATATCTGCAGTGTGTATGTCTATTGATTTTTAGGGAAATCTACCCTATACTATGTAACCAGTACAGCTACAACACAATGCTACAGTCAGGTATGGTTAGCTTGACCGTGATAGGGAAGTAGGTCTGTTATTTACCAGCAACCATGTATGGTTAGCTTGATAATGATCAGGCAGTAGGTCTGCTGTACACCACCAACCATGTATTGTTAGCTTGATAATGATAAGGCAGCAGGCCTGTTATATACCATAAACCATGTATGGTTAGCTTGATAATGATAAGGCAGTAGGCATGTTGTACACCATAAACCATGTATGGTTAGCTTGATAATGATCAGGCAGTAGGTCTGTTGTACACCACCAACCATATATTGTTAGCTTGATAATGATAAGGCAGCAGGCCTGTTATACACCATAAACCATGTATGGTTAGCTTGATAATGATCAGGCAGTAGGTCTGTTGTACACCACCAACCATGTATTGTTAGCTTGATAATGATAAGGCAGTAGGCCTGTTGTACACCATAAACCATGTATGGTTAGCTTGATAAGGAAGTAGGCCTGTTGTACACCATAAACCATGTATGGTTAGCTTGATAATGATAAGGCAGTAGGCCTGTTATACACCATAAACCATGTATGGTTAGCTTGATAATGATAAGGCAGTAGGCCTGTTGTACATCATGATCAGCAACCATGTATGGTTACCAAAAAGGATGCTCATGTGTGGTTATGAAATATAAGCTAGATATTTATCTATGGTTAGTGAAAAGGATGCTCATGTGTGGTTATGAATTATAAGCTAGATATTTATCTATGGTTAGTGAAAAGGATGCTCATGTGTGGTTATGAATTATAAGGTAGATATTTATGTATGGTTAGTGAAAAGGATGCTCATGTGTGGTTATGAATTATAGGCTAGATATTCATCTATGGTTAACAACTTGATATCCATGAATAAACTTAAACTGAGAACCAATAGCTACCTCGGCGGCTGATTAGTTAAATAGATTACAATGTAATGTTGGCCTGGACAAACAGCTGTTCTTTGTGATTTTATATACAGAAGAACAGTCTTTAAGTACTACACAGTCTCCATCATTAACAATTTTGTAGTCAGATGAATGAATTGTTCTTTGTCTATTAGCCGAATGAGAAAAGGTATTCAATGTTAAACTTAACAAGCACTGTAAGAGAGGTCTAATGTGTATGTTCTGTTAAGTAGTATATGAAGTTTAGTAATTAACTAGATATCAATGTATGAGTTGTGATTGAGTGGTAAATACATAGGGGTTATTATCTTAGGTCAAATGTTCCTGGAGGTTGTTGGGAAGCTTCATTTACAGGGCTAATTTGGTTTAAACAGATCTGGCAGAACCAGAATCTGGTAACTAGTGCTAGCATGCATTGGTAAATCCATTTCTAAACATGAACACTAATCACATACTACTTGTACGAGGAAGATGTTGCGATGACCCCCTGTATTGTTGTTTTACATCTTGTATCTCTTATGTTTCAGGTGTTATCAGCTCTTGACATCTTACAGCCGCCAAACATAGACTTCTTCCAAGAAGTGTATCCTTTCAGAAAACTTTTAAAAAATTGCTACAAAAATGCTTTTGAAAAGATTTTTAATGGTGTAAGTTGGTTTGAATGTGCATAACAAAGTATTTAAAGTGAATTGTACATTGCTGGTATATATAGCAGAGTTTGTTCTCCCAAGGGCCTTTCAGAACCAGGTTTTGAGCTCTTTTCCCATCAGAAATTTTAAAATCGCGATAAGAAGTTTTCATTTGAGTAGTGATCATTTTTTCCTTGTTGTGTAAACTGAAAACAAGGTTCAGAAGATTGTCAAAGTGCCATCAGTGTATCGTAGCCAGATCATGGTACGGTGTCGTTGGCAAGATATAAAGGTATTACTGCCATATCAAAGCTGGCTTGTCTCCTGGTATATAGTGATCACGAAGATATCATTGACAAGCCTGATCATTGAAAAGCTATCATTTGTTTTCTCATATTTCAAGCTGTGGCAATGTGCATATAGATATTGTTTGGTAAGAGAGAAATTATACGGACAAACAAAATTAATAATTATCATAGACTGAACTAATTTAGATTTAATGCATCATTTCTGCTTTACCATAAACCATAATTAATGCTTGCTGCAATATTTCATCAGTATTGAATCTGAAATCTTGAGTGTTGTATTTTGTAGTCATGGTGACTAAAAACTTTTGTGTTGTGTTTTGTAGCCATGGCGACACGGTTGGTACCTAGGTAACACATAAACTACTGTCTAGACAATGTACAGTGCTGACCTCCATGCCCTAAGAGATTCCTCCTTTATGCTGACTGTATATTTCTCTGGTGTTCTACACAAGTACACAAAGTGTACCAGCTATCTACTCAAGGGGTTCATAGCACAGCTGCTTCCAGTGCATCGGTTTTCAAACATTTTAATGTTCTAAGGCTAGATTATTGTCTTCAAAGTGAATCTCATTGTTTGTTGCAGTTTTATTATGATTTTTTATATCCTATAAAATGAACTTGTAACTATAAAGCCCAGTGTTCTAAAACCACCATCTGTTTATAATTGATTTATTACGGCTGTGAATGAAGCAATATATGCTAACCATTATGAGACAACATGATCAATGAAAAAGAAGCTTCTGACCTAAGTCAAAGGATTTCTAAACCCTGACCTAAGTCCAAGCATTTCTAAACCCTGACCTAAGTCCAAGCATTTCTAATCTAAACCCTCATCGAAGTCAAAGCGTTCTGAATCACAGAACCAGGTGCATTGGTAGACTAACATTTGTGAATTGTTACATCAGTACAGTATAAAACTGACTTTTGTGATATATATTCAACACATATCTGTTTCACATATATACTGTATTACTTGGTCTACATGAACAAACCTGATCCAGCTAAGTTGTGACTGATTTTTAAAAGCCACAGTTAATTTCTTCTTGGACAAAAAGCTCCTTTGTTATGTTTTTCACGGCATTTTTGTTTCCTTTTATAGCTATTGTGTTTTTTGTGGTCGAATATCTAGAACTGTTATGAAGTCTTAAGACAGGTTGATTGCCCAGCTTTCGTTCGGAATACTATACCCTTGACTTAAGCTATCATATATTGTACGACATTGTAATTATCATGTATGGATGTAAATTTTTTTTGGATTGCAATTCAACAATGCAGTGAACTTGACAGTCTTTTTGGTATAGTTAACTGATCAACTGTCTTTTGTAGAGAAATCTGAACAATATCCTATTGTCCTCTAAGTTTCCATATTATCTACAGAGGGGTTAGGACTAGATTTACTTACTAGGACTGTATCATCCTAAGCCTGAAGGGGTTAAGATGTCTCGACATATTACCACAATCCCTCCACCTCTTTTGTGAGTTTGTATCCCATGTTGAACAGTTGCCAGGTACTGACCGATGGTCTGTGGTTTTTACTCTGGAAACTCCGGCTTTCCTCCACCATCTACTATTTGTATGTCCTTAAATTACTCTGGCTTTTAATAGAACATCAAACTAACCAAACCAAACCCGGAGGTTATTAGGACAAAAATAGTTACCAAACTAAAATTGTATGTCACAAGTTATTTTTATCTTGAAGTTTCAAAATAATGCATCCTACAATGTTCACAAAAATTATTTCCTGAAATTCTGTAGGTCTTTTTCTCCCTTTCAATGGGTACAGGATGCGGAATGTGCAGCTGATTTATGATTGTAAATGTGAAGATTAGGAGGACAAATGAAATACAGTAGTTATTGAGACTGAACTGGCATGTAAAGTGACGGTAAATTACCACACCAGTTCAACATTGATTATATAGCTTGATGATGCCCCGGGAGAAAATATGGTGGATTACAATTTTTCATGTGAATTTAAAAGCTCCCAAGATTCTCATTAGCAAGGTACTGACTTGGATCAATTATTGGAGGAAAAACGGAGTGGGGACCGCTGATGAGTAGTGTGGAGTACCACAAAAACATATATAGTCGCCATGAAAAACTACCTGCTGGATTAGCTTGCTTATTCTTTGATATTGATTTTGTTGGTGTTTTCCGTCGTCTTTTGTCACAAATGCTATAACATCACAATCCGGTGTCAATCACTTCATGATGAGCCAATGCAGAAGGTGGCAAATGTTAAGAGGACAATAATTTTTTAATCCAGTAGGCAACTCTGTTTCCATAGCAACTGAAAATAGAATGAAGTGCTTTCTTGTTTTGAGTCATTGATTTGATAAATAAGAAAATTATAAGGCTGTTTGTTACTATGAATCAACCTAAAAGTATTGTATAATTCCTATACCTTGATTTTTCAAAGACATATAAACCATTTAGGAAATATGATATACATTTAGATTGGGAGGGGGAGGAGGAGGGGTGTTGATAGATGTATATCTATAATGAATTATGAATTAAACATTTTTCAAAATTGAATACACAATTTAAGGAAGTAATGAGCTTTTTAAGAGCAAATCAATATGAAAGTTGAAAATTACTTTTTCCTTAATGACTGCCTAGTTACGTCCTAACTGAACTAATGCAGAGTGACCTTCACAAGATCATCGTTTCTCCACAACCTCTCACTTCCGACCATGTCAAAGTCTTTCTATACCAAATACTCAGAGGTAAGTCTTCCTCAGTTACATATATACTCACAGCAAAAAACAAGATATGAATCTGCAATTTAATAGAACTCAAAAGAATTTCAATATGTTTCCGATGTAAAACAATTATCCAATAGAAAATAGAAATAACAATGTATTCATTGACCATACAAAAGAGTTTATTTCAGTAGTAAATAATTGTTGATACTCTTATAAAAGATATGCTGTACTTCAGTATGAAATACTTAAAAGTATCATATTGCTATGTGAATTTCATCTTATTGCTTTTATAAAAAGAAGATAAGGTCAAGTACATGTCATTGCAATTTTTTCCAGGCTTAAAATACCTCCATTCCGCCAGAGTTTTACATCGTGATATCAAACCAGGAAACCTACTAGTCAACAGTAACTGTGTACTTAAGGTCAGTTCTCGACATTTCTTGTTAACAGGTGTACATTTGTCTGATTTACATTTGGTTTAAATTCAATTTGGAGTACATTAATTTGTTTCAAACTTTTTCATTTCAACCTTTTTCGTTTTGCTTGAATGATCAATTCTAAATTTGTTCCCTGTGACGAAAAAAACCCAAAAATATAGAAAAAAAATTACCTAGTTGATACCTACATGTCAGAGAATTGGTTAATGTGTAAGAATCACATTTTTAGTGCTATTACTAAGGTTTTGTGGACCTAGAAAATAAAACCTTGAGCGTTTCAGGATAAAACATTTTTTTAATAGTAACTATGAAAGTTCAGGATAAAATGTTTCTTAACATAACTATGAACATCGGAAGACTTCTCAGGAAGTGCCGTTTTGAACTTAATGGACTGAAATGTACTCGGCGAGACCATTATATTTATATGGATTCTGTAGGGCTTTCATTATTACTTTGAGGTAAATGCCCAGACCTATAAGACGCTAGCTTATCTTGGCCTACAACTGAGGAGAATTGTCTATATTTATTTGTGTTCATGGTAGGGTGTATATTGGATGGTGATTTTGATAGGATACTAGTTAACTGCAAGGACTAATACTTTCTATCCTGATAAATTCTCCTTATTTCCATAGTTCAATCTTTCAAGCAGTGTAATGTATACAGATAACCTTTGATATTTTATATTACAAACCTGGTAATATCAGATGATTTTTGTAGAAGAATCAAATTTCATGTTGAAGCCCAAGTTGTATTTTTTGGCTTTTTTTCCTTGGCATTAAACTTCCAATTTGTTTGCCTATCTTTTGTTGGTCATATCCATGATTCTGGATTGGCAAGAATAGATTGCCCTTTTTTGATGCGATTAAATTTCATGCTAAAGTTGGGATTCTATCGTTTGCCTATTTTTGTTGGTCAGAATTGTGAGTTTGAATTCTATCGTTTGCCTATCTTTTGTTGGTCAGATCTGTGATTTTGAATTCTATCGTTTGCCTATCTTTTGTTGGTCAGATCTGTGATTTTGGATTCTATCGTTTGCCTATCTCTTGTTGGTCAGATCTGTGATTTTGGATGCTATTGTTTGCCTATCTTTTGATGGTCAAATCTGTGATTTTGGATGCTATTGTTTGCCTATCTCTTGTTGGTCAGATCTGTGATTTTGAATTCTACCGTTTGCCTATCTTTTGTTGGTCAGATCTGTGATTTTGGATTCTATCGTTTGCCTATCTCTTGTTGGTCAGATCTGTGATTTTGGATGCTATTGTTTGCCTATCTTTTGATGGTCAAATCTGTGATTCTGGATGCTATTGTTTGCCTATCTCTTGTTGGTCAGATCTGTGATTTTGGATGCTATTGTTTGCCTATCTTTAGTTGGCCAAATCTGTGATTTTGGATTCTATTGTTTGCCTATCTTTTGTTGGTCAGATCTGTGATTTTGGATTAGCAAGAATAGAAGAGCCTGACGAGTCTATCCACATGACACAGGAAGTGGTAACGCAGTATTACCGAGCACCAGAAATCCTCATGGGGGCTAAGCATTATGGGTCAGGTGTCGACATTTGGTCCGTTGGATGTATATTCGCCGAGCTTCTTGGACGTCGGATTCTGTTCCAGGCACAAAGTCCTATACAACAGGTAAGTTTATATAACAGATCTTGTTGGATCAGTAGTACACACAGTGCTGTTGGATTTACCATTAACAGAGTGGTGAATTACTACTACATCATTCAGTTATTCAATTATAAAATGAAAAACTAATATATCAATATGCCATCAGATGCCCGACCAATGTTTGCGGTCAGCATTGAAAAAATGAATCAATGTTACATCAGCTGATGGTGGTAGTCTTTTTATTTTGTATACAATTCTACTAAAATACTAACACTCACATCAGATGTGAGATGAGATTGCTGGACATTTCATCGTTAACAGTTGGATGTTATTACCCTTTTAGACCAGATTCAGTATTTGGACCTATTGACGTGTCTCCCTGGTGTTTTCTGTTGATATCTGGATCAATCACTCCGGGCATGTTTCAGCTAATGTGTGTTATATTGTTGTGAAAATGGACCACTTCTCTACAGTGGATCAGTCCATCCTTGATGTGTGTCATTCCTTAGTGATGGAGCATACCATAATGGAATATTAGGGTTGACTATAAACTGGCATCGGTGATGGGTAGATTAAATTAGTTGACCACAGGCTATGATGTTGTAGCTTTGCTCGAACGGTATAATCTGGTAATTTATTGAATGTCCAAGCGTAAATAATGGTGTTTAAAGGACAAATGTGATGGCGAGGGGCCTAGCTTGGAAAATAACATAAAGCTACAAGTCTGGTTCCTGCATGCGCCATCGACAAAACCGGAACCTGATATGATCTATTAAAGAACGTAAAGTAATCCAACTTATACTGTACTCATTACATTCATATATCTATAAAATGTTTAAAAATATCTTTTATCATATACACTAAATATTAAGTAAGCTTCACCTTATAAATGTCTGCCATCCATGTGTCACAATTAAATGTTACAAAATTTGAAAACTTTTTGTTTTAGACTAATATAGATAAATATTTAGTTTTTATAATTAACTGAAAGGAAAGTAAAATGTAATTTGTAATTTAGTATTTGTCACAAAATCTGTTCAGAGTGTGAAAATCAGTTTGTAATAATTAAATGAAGACAACGATGGCAGTGTATATAAAGAGCTTTGTAGTGATATACATAGTGTATATGTGGGTGGTTATTGTCATATAACGTAATGAGATGTCATCTTTTGTTTTACCTCTAAGGAGCAGTAAAACATTATCGACTGGTGATTTTAATGTATTGACTAAATGCTTTATGCATCTATATGGGAGTTGTCACCATTAGAATTTATTTAATTATGAAGTCTGACACAGAAAGGTTCATGTCACCATTTCCTGCTATTGTATTTCCAATTTATACGTGAGTTTCCGCATGTTTGACTGTCTGTCGCAGCTGCAATAAAACACATGAGCGTATATAATGGATGAAATGATAGTTACCTTGTGTGTTATAACGACGTTAACAGTGTCGCGCCTGACTGGTCAGGAACCCATGTTTTATTGGCGGTGATCAGACCACTAGTCTGTATGTCTTTTTACGGAGGAGTGCCAGAAATGAACCATTAACTGATGTTATCTGATGATGGGTTAAAAATACTATCTATAAAATAATGTTCAGGATAAATTTTGAAGGATTTCTTATTTTCAATAGTTTCAATAAGAAGAAAATTAGGTCTATTTGATGAAAGAAGCATAATTTGTCATCTATTGTGATGTTAGAGAGAGAGAGGGGGAGAGAGAGAGAGAGAGAGAGAGAGAGAGAGAGAGAGAGAGAGTGTGTGTGTGTGTCAGGGATTTAGTCAGCAAGTCCCTGATACATACACACTATCCTCTTATGTCATCAGGACTGGGCTGTCAGCCAATCACTGGGTCATGTCAGGACTGCTTTATATATATATGTCTCTACCTGTTGTAGGTATCTACACAGAGGGTCATCACGTACAATTCATAGAAAGAAAATACAATTCATAGAAAGAAAAAAAATGGGATAAGTCATAAAATATATATAAAAAAACAACAAATCTCCAGTTAATATTCTAAAGATTATCATCAATTTTAGACAGTTTTAATGCAAAATAAAAGATAATTTTAAAAGAATCCGAAAATAAGTATTTAATTTCAAAAGAATCTGAAAATAAGTATTTAACCTCCAGCATATTATAGCAACATATTTGTATTGGATTCTACCAGATTAATACAAGACTTTACTGCATACTTCCAACCTCTCACAAAGGTTATAATACAAAATAAGAGATAAGATTCTACCAGGTTAGTACAAGACTATATTGACCCCACGAGAGGTTCTATTTATATAATTGATAGATAATATTCTGAAAGGAGCCTTGTATATACATAGGTTACTGACTTGTTACACACTGGCATATAACCTGGCTATGATTGAAGGTAATCACCTGTACTAGGTCACCGGCCATATAGGTCAGAGGTCATTGACATTTTATTGTCTGATTAAATGATTTATTTGTTGTGGTGAATTCTGGCATCCCATTGCTACTGAATCATATAGAATTTCATTAATTTTCTGTTCATTTGTATTGGTAAATTTATACTTCTTTGGAGTGATGGATATTTTTAATTATTTTATGTAATGATATTGTAATATATATACAACCAGTCTGTTGAAGATGACTTTGTACACATTATAGTCACTGAACATTCATTGGTAATGTAACAAATATATTATTACATAAGCCATGCTCTCCAACCAGAAGAAAGAGTTAAAAATATTTAGAATTCTTTACTGTTCAACTGTGAATTTAGACAATTTGTCATAGAAGTCTAGAATTTTACAAATTTTACTCAACATCATGTTTTGATTTGTTAGCTGTTAATGCTTTATCTATTCAGAAAAAAACTACCTTTCTTTGGGTCTTCTTGTCTATATATAAATCTGCTGCTAAATTTTGCGGAATAATTAATAACAGATGGATACAGGCACTTTAGCTGACTAAGTCTCTGGATTTGTCCCCTATAGTGTAAAATGGACTGATCTGTTAACTAAATGGTTTAGTCAATGTTCAAGTTGTCAGGGGAGTACATGTTAAGGCGATGTTCCTGCAGGCCAAGTGAGATTTAATGAAGATATGTGCTTGAGCAGAAATAGGGAGTCTGAGGAGACTTGGAATCTTTTCTTCTATGGAGACCAATAAAAATCTCCCCCTCGAGGCCAATAATTTTGTCAGTGAACTGAGCCTTAATCAGTGTACCCTCGTGTAAGGGCTCGGTTCCTTTGTCCCTGGGTGCAGGGGTTTACTGGAGTGTCTAGTGTGGAAATTTACCAGGTCAAAGGTCACCTGTTAACCTGTAAAGGTTTTAGTTGAAACATCTGTAGAACAGTTTGTGGGTGTAGATTAGAGCTACAGTCAGTCATGTCTATAGGTACATGTTCCCCTACAGCCGGTATATTATTGATAAACATTAAATGCTGATCATGCCATAATATCAGTCCAACAAGTATGTAACGGACAGGTGAGAAAGCTGGCGACTCTGGTTAACGAACCCTGTCACACCTGGACAGGTGTCCTTTCTAAGTGACCATTGAACTAGAGTTCACTGGGTCTGCCCCTAGACGGATCTACAATAGCGTTGTGGTTCAACCTTTTATTTCTGAACCTGACACATAGAAATCAGGTTATATTGTAAAGTCACAATAAATCCGGTTTGAAGGGAATATTGACAATAACACATTAATCTTTGTACTGCTTCAGGTATCGTCTCGTGTTTAGATAGGTACAAAAGTGATGTTGAGGTACATACTGCAGTATTTTGGGCTTCACTTCACAGCATTAAAAAACCTTAAACATCGATACATTATCAAGCACACACAAATAGAATAAATATCAAGTAAGCAGTGAATTATACCGACAACAGGAGCCAGATGGAGTGAATACAAATTATCACCGGCTTATTGACTTGAGGAGATGTCATTATCAAACCGTCTGGTGATGCATGCTGCATATATATGATGTAGTACACAATTATAGAGCATAGCTCCACAGATTAAAATTCTTTTTTTTTCAAGGTATGGATCTGAATGCCAAAAATCTCAAGACTATAGAGTAGTGAGTTGTGTTGGTTTCTTGTGGTTACCTTGTTACTGTACTGTCAAACTTGGCATGGGATATTTGTATTGGAATGAAAGTGTAGTTTGATCACGTTTGATAGGAAGTGATTCCTTCACGTGTTTGTTGTAAATCCACACAGCTGGTAACATGTGGCTTGTGTACAAAAATACCTATTTTTCTTGGCTCCTAAAAATGCAATATCCTCTCTACCTGCGGGTTAAGTATGAACATATCTATGTATTATACATCGATATAGCATAAAAGCATTGTGTCCTCCACACACAAGGTGCTTTGCCTGTTTCAGGATTTATACACTAAAAATAAATTAGATATAATATGCGCTATTAGAAAAATTGATTTCCTATACTGTTATGGTATATATGACACGGCATGATTTTAATACTAAAAGTGAGTATAATGGTGACAGACAAACTTCAAAATATATCTAATGAAAGAAGAATAATGCAATATTTCTTGAGGTATATTTTGTTTTTGTGGTTTTGTATTACAGTAGAGTCATTGTGACTAGATGTTAGTGTATTTTATCAATGAACTTAGTACAATTTCTTGAGGTTAGATTTTGTGGATGTGACTAGATATTATATTAGAGCACAATGGATTATTTATTAGCAATGAAATTAGTAGGATTTCTTGGTTAGATTGTTGTGGTTCCTAGAGATGTTAGGGGGAAGTGTAAGATTAGCTGGAGATGGCTCCAGTTTGTGTGAGAGGTAGACCTGCTGTATCAGGAAGCCTACTGTGAGGAGAGTAACAGCTGTATTGATTTCGGGCTCTACGTCTACAAAGATGCCTGCTGAAATAAGATTATTGTTGTCATCCTCTAAAACCTTGTAGCCAAATGTCTATATGCATATTGCTGAGTGCAGGAGTTATATAAATACTCCAGGTTAAAATTTATAACCTGTTTAACTATCCTGGAATGATGTTCAGTAATTATTCCTTTCCTTGACATTTCAATTTAATTATACATTTCAATTTACATTGTGAAGTTTTTAAAATATTGTTTCCAAATGAAATTGGTTTTTCACTTACCGATAGCGTAATCTTTAGAGAGAATAGTTTGATGAAGTACAGTAATTGTCATCTGTAATGTTGGTTTATTATTACAAAGCACATATTGTTGAAATATTGTAGTTTGCTATTAGTAGTCATAAATTGTAGTTATATAATCATCTGTTTTGAAGGGAAGAACTAAAATTTGTTGAACATTATTGATAGTTATAAGTGATGTT
The DNA here is from genome assembly GCA_004382745.1 of Argopecten irradians irradians. Classification (NCBI taxonomy): domain Eukaryota; kingdom Metazoa; phylum Mollusca; class Bivalvia; order Pectinida; family Pectinidae; genus Argopecten; species Argopecten irradians. The sequence goes on along the minus strand of SAYR01022745.1, from coordinate 382,274 downwards.
GTGTTCCAAAAGTCTGACTGGTTGTTGATTATAGTGCTAAAGATACACTTATTACAAACACTGTTAACATTGTAAGCCTGTGTGGTAGTGTGTGTTAATGTAGCAGTGACAATAAATCTTACTGAACTACTGAATAAGATTAATTACTCATCATCAGACCAAAAAATATTTCGACATCTGAAAGATTTATGCAAACAGGAAACAAAAATATGTTGACATCTCTAAGGAGTAAAGACGGTGTAAACAACATCTTTAATATTTTAAAAGCACTTTAAAAACTAGAAAGTAATATATCTTTACATTGATGTTAGACATTGTAGGAGATTATATCTTTATATTGATGTTAGACATTGTAGGAGATTATATCTTTATATTGATGTTAGACATTGTAGGAGATTATATCTTTATATTGATGTTAGACATTGTAGGAGAATATATCTTTATATTGATGTTAGACATTGTAGGAGATTATATCTTTATATTGATGTTAGACATTGTAGGAGATTATATCTTTATATTGATGTTAGACATTGTAGGAGATTATATCTTTACATTGATGTTAGACATTGTAGGAGATTATATCTTTATATTGATGTTAGACATTCTAGGAAAAAACACGATAGAAAAAGCTAAATAAAGGGTAGGTGATAATAAGTTTTACCTTCCTTGTCTTTATGTAGAGGTTTCACTGTGATAAATTCATAGTAGAATAAACTGCAAATTTGTCTCGGACCTATTGAAGTTTATACATCCATAAATGTAGCTGTATATTGTCATTACTTAAATAACTATATGGTGTAACTGATGTTGCTATCTTTGATAACAGTTGGAACACATTGCTCACTAACTGTGATAAATTCATAGTAAAATGAACTTCAAATGTGTCCCAAGCCCAATTTAGGTCTTTAACCCCATAAACCTATTTATAACTATAGTCTGTTCATAAATAACTTGAAGATGTACTTAATGTTTTATCTTCCTTGTCTATATAGATGCCTTTCTTTTCATTAACAGTTGGAACTCATCACTGACTTATTGGGGACTCCCTCAGTGGACGATATGCGGACGGCGTGCGACGGTGCGAGGGCACACCTACGACGACAGCCCCACAAGCCACCCTCACTAGCTGCCCTCTACACCCTTTCCAGCCAAGCCACACATGAGGCTGTTCATTTGCTTTGTCGGATGCTGGTCTTCAACCCTGTAAGTCACTCTTATCACCCAGAAAGTAGGTCATTTATACTGGTTGCTTATTTTCAAACCCATAATTTATTCTTCTGTTATACTTCAAAAGAATATATATTCTGTCATAATTCTTTTCGTCAACTTTTTTATTCCGATATATATTGCTCGCTTGCCATTTATGTAGTAATTGGTCTAGGTGTTCAGACAAAACACACACCAAAGTCTGTAATAGTGTTAGTTTCTGCTCCTGCTTAGCACTCAGCAAACAGGGAGTGGGGCAACTGGTTCGCCCGTTGTCAGTATAATGTGACAGGGTAGTGTGTGTTGCTTGGTGTCTTCGGCGGCATGCTTCAGTGATATAGCACTATAAAAAGGGCAACAGTACCACTATACAAGACGACACAACACGAACATACCGCAGTCTCCCAAAACATGCACCTCGTACTTCACACATGCTACACACTGCATGAATGAGAGGCCGTCCTTACATGACCCTGGCTGTCAATAGGACGTTAAAATATCAAACAAACAAACAAAATCAGACAAAAAAACTCTATTTCAAGTCTGAATTCCATGTTAAGCAGTTGTTAGATAGGTACTCACACTAGATTGGTTGTTTTTCATTTGGTACTCAGGCTTTCAACCATTAACCTCATCTTAGGCCATCAGTATATATTTTCTGATGTAATTTAAAATGTTTTTAAGAAAACTGTATGTTTTGCTCCGGAAAGGTAGTGGACTTTTAACACAAACTTTTTAAAAGGATACATGCAGAAATCAAACTATTAACTGACAATATAGAAAACACTGACTGTTTTTGTTTACAGAAAAAACGCATTACAGCGGCTGATGCACTTGCTCACCCCTACCTTGACGAGGGCCGCCTACGTTACCATTCGTGTATGTGTAAATGTTGTCTAAACACCAATTCCTCAGGCCGTCAGTATACCTCAGACTTCGAGCCCGTCTGCCATCAACCGTTTTCCTACACATTCGAGGACGGTCTAACGTCTGTTCGAGTCGTCAAAGGTATGTTAAATAGAAAGAGAATAATAGGATGATGACATTTGGTTTGTTTTAAAACTGTTGAAATTATTATGACAAAAGTCAACAGCATTTGGCATCAGACAAGACATATCTAAGCAATGTTGATTATTGAATGAGTATATAGAATTAGGCAGTATGGAAACTTCATCCAAAATTTGAAAAGCCTGGATGGCAAGAGCTGGGAACGTAGTGTCCAGATGATCAGGATGGACTATATAGTGTGTTAAAAGCATTACCATATTGAGAAGGTTATGGCAATTAATAATTGGTCTATACAAGTTCTCAAACTCTTTGTAATGTAAAAGTACAAGTAGTGAAACTAATATGAAACAAGAACCACTAAATGTGTACATGTATACAATTAATATATATCCTTATTTTATCAGGTTGTTAAAAAATTGTTCTTTATTTTTTCTTTGCAGAAAAATTACACAAGTTCATTTTAGAACAGCAGCAAGGGAATTCGGTTCCACTCTGTCTCAACCCCAACTCCATATCATACAAAAGCTTTGCAAGGTAAGTCACTTAAGTTTTGGAGTTTTTATTGCTATAAAAATCATAAAACCTCAAAAGGATAACTAACCATATCATATTTCAAAGATAGACATTAAATTATGGAGTTTTGTCAGCATTTGCTCATTTTTATATTAAGGAAATTCTAAATTTAAGGTGATTGTATTTAAGAAAAAGGAGCATTTTCCATCAATAAGTTGTTTTACAGTTATATATAAAAGACCATTTTGATGTTAACAAATGTGTCGGAGTGGCCTGAACCATAGAATTTCTGGGTACAACACAATTTTAGTGGTTATCTCTCAATCTGAATTCAACAGGACTTATTCTTCACAAAAAATTTGCCTTAGAATTTTATCATTTTTTTCAAGGGGAATTTTGGATTGCATCTTCTTATTTATTTGTTTTATTTTTTTCACTTTTCATTTTCTGTTATTTTAATATTTCTTGTTTAAACAGATTGAGTTATATTTCATGACACAGTCTATTTTTAAACACTGGTAAATCTTGAGTTTGTTATGTGCTAGGATTGGTGGTATCCTGTTTATACTATTTCTCTTTGACCTCTATAGGGATCCACTGTCTGACCGCGACAACGTGAAGAGGGGCCACTGATCCGTAAATGTGAGATATCTCCGTCTTGCCGCCCATCATTCTGAAATTTTTCCTTCTGGGCATGCCCAGTGCACACCAAACTCCGTCAGGGGTCACTTGTGAAACAAGTGTTGCTTTTCCTACTCAGAATTTTGCTATTGTTTTTTTTTTTTTTTTTTTAAATTGAGGGCAGGATTTTAATTTTTTTGTTCTTCAATTTTCTGCATGTTTGTTTATTTGATACAATGCACGGCTTTCTGTTAAAATCAAGAAATAGTTATGTTGGAATGTGTTGAAAGAGAAATGATTGACTCGACTTTTGTTGAGGCCTAGTGTGATGAGTGGTGTGCACAGGTCGGTCGTGTCCATGGCCTGCTGCCCCCTGCCATCCCCCAAACATTCCTACTGACGTTTGTGTTTCTGTGGCAGTTAACATACAGGACATTCAATATAATTAGGAAACAGCAATTAACTGCTTTAAAAAGTTTTGTGCTGGAAACGATGTATAAATGATCAAAAAATGAAGTGACAGACCCAGAGATAGTAAATATTCCCTCAAAACAAAAGCAAAACACTCAGAAATTAGCAGCTGATTAAAACACAAGTTTAGAAATTTTTATTTACTTTTGTACTCAACTTACGATTCAACCCATTTAATCCAAATTTTCAAAGAATCAAAAATTTGAAAACACATCTGAAGTGTACAACACACTATATTCAGCAGATTTTGAACTTTTTTAAACACAAGCCAAAAATAAAACTTGAAGAAAATTTTACCAAATGCTACAAAAATAAAAGAAAGGAATGCACAAAATACAATGATAAATACAATCAATGTAGCTAGAGCATTAAAGTATCCAGGTTCAGAATTTCTAGAATTATTTTTCTTATACCTACAAGATATTTTTGACCCATTTTCCTTCTTTTTTTTCAAACTCTTTGATTATTTTGTAATTATCTCTCATTTGTTGTCAATTTTTATCTTGTCATTCGAAAATTGTAACATGGGCGGTTAGAGTGGTCTCCCTTACAATGTTGCCCCTCTTCCTCATTGACTGTTTTTAAATGACTTGACTTTTATAATTGTGTTGTATTTGTGGTATTTTGTCAAGTTTTGTATTTTTGATGCATTCTATTTTCCATTAAATCTATACAATTTGCTGGTTTAAAAAAAATGGCTTAACCCCAAAGAATTGTTGGAAAATTCTACAAATGATAATATTCTAACCTGCAGTCAAAATGCATGTGATTTGATCATTTAAATAAAATAGGTTTATTAATTAATGGTGCAGATGCTCTGTGAGTAGATATCAATTGTGATGTTATTACTAGTTTGCGTACAAAAATTACATTGATGGAGGTAAAGAAGAGGACATTACCCTAACAAACAAATGACGTCACAATCGAAATCTTACCCACAAGGGGAGACAACAATTATAATAATAATAATAATAATAAAAAAAAAGAACATATATGCTGTGAAATTGTGAACCAACATATTTTCCTGTGCGATTTGATTTTGCATGTTTCATGGATGATAAGAGGTCATAAAAAAATCGTTGTGAAAATGTTTGAAATAAAAAAAGAGTAGAACAAAAGATATCCCAATCATTGATTATTTTATGTGAAAATATAATTAAATTGTCATGACGAAAATAGTTGGTTTACAATAATGGCTATGACATCACAACTCCAGTGACAGAATGAAGATGACTCCTGTGACACAATGAAGATCTTATTTCTTGTATGTTTCATGATTTCATGGCTGAACTGATATTGTTTTTTATTCCAGTTCACAAGTGGCCCAGCCGTCAGAACTCCCACCATCACCTCACGCCTGGGACTGAACATCGTCATCATCATCGTTATCATCACCACGAGTCAGGACCAAAGTGATAACTTCGCCCTATCGTGTTGACCTGGAGGCCGGCATTAATCTGCCGCTATATTCCAAACCTCCAGTTATTTTTTTGGTGCTCACAGAATATGTGTGTATTGTTGTGTGATATTTGGCCGTCTGTGTAGCACTGTTTGACAGTGAAGTCATTTAAATGTATTAATCCTGATGTATATGTGACAGTTGGTTAACTTTCATTATGCCCTACAAATGCTTAAAAAGTTGGAATGAAATTTTGCATCTGTAATTTTTTAGGTGAAGTTTCTATCACCTAATTGCAGTTTTATTTAGGAAAGTTATTTCTCGTAATTTGTTGCTACTCTCTTTTAGTAAAAATCTCACTGGTAGTTACTTGTTTCCATGGAAACTATGTCTCTCCCAAGTAATTACTTGTTTCTATGAAAACTTTGTCTCTCCCTGGTAGTTACATATTTCCATGGAAACCATGTCTCTGTGAGTTGACCACTCTTTCCAGAAATAATCTCTTTTTTGAAGCAACATCACTTCTAGGATGATATGTCTCCTTGAGAGATAAAACTATCCAAAGAAGTATAACCTCTGTCACATATCTATATAGGCAAGGATCTCAAACAGCTGGGCTAGAAATGCCAGCACAAATTCTTCTGTTTACAGAAAAATAGTAATTACAAGAGCATTTTTTTTAGTAAAAACAACAAACAAAAGAAAGCCTAATTATGTTTAAGAGAAAGGCTATTAAATGAAAACAATTTCAGAAACAAGAATTTGTGTAGCTGACATATTTATATGGATGAGGGTGTGACTACATATCAGTGAATTATCTTCCCTTGTAGCGGGATTCGATACAAAGATCTGTTACTCTATATTCTCGGTGCATTCAACTGTTGTTCATTCCGTGCAATTTACATTTGGTGCCAGCACAAGTTTCTCCAGAGCGTGAGTGAAGAGCTCAGTAATGTTAGTGGGATCGGGCCAGTAACAAAGAACAATGTCAGGATTGACGTTTTTACCCAGTTGTTTTCTAAGGCTTGGAGAAATGTCCATGTGTTATACAGGCTGTGGTCACTGACAACGTTGTCAATAAATTAAGGTTGTGTGTTATTTGCTAGATGTTTCTATTTCACATTGATAGAAACCATTGGTTGAATCTGTGTAAATGGTGTACGGCCACTCTGTATGTGTCCCTAAATATGATATTGATGAATTTGGTATGAACTGTGACATCATAACATCGTAAATGATGTCTTCCATAGCATCCTTAACATCATTCATATGTACCAGAGGTCAAGAATCTCATCCAAATGATATGTAGTATTCGGCCATTGTAATTTTCCCTGTGTTCATGACAAACTCTTACCGTAATATCTCTAAATCAGAATTATAAATATTGGTCCAAGACAATTTTTATGTTTTATTCATAGAAGATTTTAATTCCAAATCTTATTATAAGTTGAGATATACTTGAATGAACCAATCATCCCCACAATTTCATACTGGACTGTTCCATTAATTTTAGTCGGGTCATTCCAATGATGGCAATAGGTTACAGAAGGGTGAAACACAAAGAACTAATCAATGCATTGTGTCGTTTTCACTGGACCAGAAATCACGACATGGTCTGATTCATGTGGATAAGACATATACCATGTATGATATTATTTAATAGCATTGTGATATGTAATAAATCTATTTATAGACACTACTTGAGCCAATGATAAAATCATGACAAATGAGAAAGCTTTAACAAGATGCCAAGCATTGCAGTTAACATGTAGTAGGTTAAGTACTCTTGTAGACACACAAGTTAGCACGAGAGAAACGCCTTTTTGTAGGCAGCATCATCATTACCTGAAAGGTTTTATGATATATACCAAACAGGAAGGTCAACCGAGTGAAACTGGACACTGGCCAGGTTGCTGTCCAGACTCCCAGGTTTGTGTGGACTGCCGCTTCTTATGATCTCACATTAGATGTATATCTCACATTTTTTATTGTTACAATTCCTTCTATTTCACCCATTATATACCCTTTATTTTATTTCTTATTTTTGTTTGTCTGATGTATTCTTAAAAATGACAAATGTGTACATTAATGACCTTGGTATTTTTGTGTGTGTTAAAAGAGTGTGTTATTTACCTATGTATAGAGAAATCAAAACAGGAACACAATTCCATCTCTTTAAAAGTTTTATGTATTTATTGTCTTGTTCCCAATCAGACAATGTTTAATTGTAGATCTAACATCTGTGTGAATGCCTAAGTCACTGTAGTAGTCCTTTTATTTGTTTTAAGTAGAGATTAGTGAGGTTGTCGTACAACTTGATGTAAATACTTGCGACCGATCTCAACTGTGTAAAAATCCCTTGTATTGGTTCTACACAATATATCCACGTTCGTATTCAGAATAATTCCTGTTCTCTGAGCAGTACATCTGTTATACCATAGTTTTATTTGCCAGTACCTTTTATCAAAAAAGAAAAGATAATAGATTTGTCTTGTTTGAAAGCTGATAGACCTATATCTTTAGTAGAGATTTCTGTAGGTTGAACTCAGGGAAATTGTGCTGCAGACGTATCCCAGTAAATACCTCTGTATACCACAGTATCAGCTTGTAGGCTTTGTTTTATTGTACATTGTGGGCTAATGTGTGCTCTCCTATGCATTTTGATGCAACTTCCTGTGTCTAGTGTACAGCCCTATTTTTACATTTCTACTGCGTCGTTTTGACACCGAAGCTTGGTGTTTGGGGTAAATGGTTGTGCAATTGAATGCCCTAGCATGGATTACATGTTGAATAATCAAAGTTTTTTTGTACATTCAAAATCTGTGTCACTGTTCAGAAAGAAAAATATTTGAAAAAAAATTGTGCCAATTCATCAGGGTTCAAATGAAATTTGTGTCCAATAACTTAATTTTGTATATATAATGGTGTCCATGACAACTACATATCGCTATATCGACCAACCATCGACCAATCGGTGACCACGAATTACTGGCAGTGCTGTACGCACACGATCATTCCGTTGGTTACACTGCCAGTTGACTTAACACACATGTACAGTTCAAAATTTTATTATTATTTTTTTGTATATTCCCTTTCTGTGAATTTTATAGTTCAAGGAATGCAAGTTTGTATAATGATATGTGTGTGTTTTGTACCTGGTGGATTTTAATTTATTTCATAGTAATTAGTATGTGATGCTTTTTTTCTATGGCTGATAGTACATCTGTATATGTTTCATTCACCATGTACTCAGCAAGCTCGTGCCTATTGTTGTGTCCCTCCGAATGTCAACCTCAGTAGTCGAGATCTGATCAAGGTCATTGTCTGGGAACATACAAAGTAAATTAGAAGGCATTAGAAGTTTGACATTGAGACACCATGTATCATATATATATATTATAAACAAGTGTACAGTTCTTTTTTTATGTAAATGAGGTCATTCCACAAATCTTATGTGTATATTGTATATCTGATATTTTTGTCATTGGAATGTTTCTGCATGGTGAGATTGTGCAGTGTCTGTTTAGCTGAGAAATTGTGTTTGCATGAAGAGAAGAAGGTTGTGTAGCTCCATATTTTCTTGTCTGAAAACAAGATTTTAAGTCGGTTTTCAATCGTAATTCAGATTAATTCCAGTGATATTCCATGACTTTTGGTTACGACCACCACCAACAAAGACATTTTTTTCTGAAATTTTATACTAGAAAATTTACAGTAATTATTCTTTTAAGAAAAACCTAACATTCATTTAAACCATTCTACTTTAAAGAAACAAAAAAATCTTGTTGAAGACAATTTTGAAAATTTGTAAAGAGTCTACCATGCCTTGTATAAATGGGTAGTCATTTTTTCTGTAGAGTAGGGGAGGTAACTCACGATATAAAGTTTTGATTTGTGTATGTACAAAGGGAGAAAACTCTGTCCGACAGATCCCATCCACCTTTGATGTAGTAGTAACACCTATCTGGTGACAATGTAACTGGTGTTGCCAAAATGTTGTTAGCATTTTCTGTTTTTTTGTCCTTCGTTAACTTCAAAAAGGCCTTTTTTGGTTGATCAGCATGTGCAATTTTTGTATTGGATGTAAATATATATGGTGTCGTAGGTACATCTCTGTCACAGAGGTTTTAAAAACCCTGCCCCTCTACAGTTGTCCATAGAGTTGTTCAGATTATATCTAACAGTACTTTTCTTGAAAGTCAAAAGTACTATACCTTTGACTTAATGTATGGGGGTTGTACAAATTTAAATGGGCAGGGGAAAGGGGAGAGGGGATGGCAGGTATAACGTAAAGGGGAGAGGGAATGGCAGGTATAAGGGAAAGGGTAGAGGGAATGGCAGGTATAAGAGATTTTAATTCTCCATTGTACACGTGTAAATTCAGTGCCTTCTGTTTGTGTACCTCAGGTCCTATCCGCATGTTCTGTTGACAAATTTTAAAAACCCAGACATTTTATCCAAAAACTATTGCCAGTTATGTTTTTTCTTTGAATTCCAGCAAAAATGACAACAAATCAATTTTGTCATTGCTGTGAAATTGCTAGGTATTTTTTTGCTGTACTCTATCACTCATATAGCCAAATCTAAATTGATCAGTTGGTCATGTATCTATTAATGAATTTATTGTTTTTCAAATCCTTTTATTACAATTTTTAAAGTGAAAAAGGGAAATTGTTAGCTTGTTTGGTTAAAGATTTGTGTACTCGCTGGACCATGTCCCAGGCCATATTCCCTTGTTTATATGTTAGGAAGACTGAAGTCTTTAGACGATGCTAGTTGTTTTAAACATAAACCAATTAAGTAGCGACACCACATAGGGTTTCGCCACATCTTAACCTCTGAACTTTGACTTTTGAACTTTTAACCCTTGTGGCCTTTGAATTCATATCTTGCCAGAGGTGTACAGTGTGTTGGTTATGTCTATTTTTGGCTGTACAAACTGGCGCCCCGTAGTTGTAAAGCTGGGTGTATTTATTGTTTGTCCAGGCTAAATGTACTGCTATATTAGGTCTATATTTAGATATGGTAGAACCCTAGCTTATGTTATGTTTTGCACAGAATTTGCAAGTGAAGTGTCAGAGAGAGACAAATTGTGTATGTTACGTCTATTTACATGTATTTATGAACGAAGTAAACTTTAATAAATGGACTAAAACCTGAAAATAAACTTAACAATGGCTCATTTTGTCTTTTCTCCGGAAATTGTCTTAAGTTCCTTGTGAAAAAACACAGATTTATTTCTTAAAATCATTGACTGTTGAGTAAAATAAAATGTAATATCCAACAAGGTGGTCATTTAAGGATGTGACAGGTTAAGGAGGTTGATGAAACTAAAAAAAAAACCAGCTACCTGTGGTAAATACCAGTGAATTACCTCTCCTGGAAATTGAACCTTGTAACCAAGAAGTGGAAGGCTAATATATCAGGGCACCTTTACACCACATTGTCTCTGTAACTGGAAGCATCTAGTACAGACGGTTGAGAGTTACAAAATGTGCAAATGTCTCGGTTATATAATGTGGACAAAACTACTGACAGTTTATCGTTCCTATTGGACTAAATTTCCCTGACAGTTTATACTCCTATTGGACTATATTGATAAAGACAAAACTTCTCTCAGTTTATCGTTCCTACTGGACTATATTGATTTAGACAAAACTTCCCTGACAGTTTATCGTTCCTATTGGACAATATTGATATAGACAAAACTTCCCTGACAGTTTATCGTTCCTATTGGACTACACTGATATAGATAAAACTTCTCTGACAGTTTATCCCCCTATTACACTATATTGATTTAGACAAAACTTCCCTGACAGTTTATCGTTCCTACTGGACTATATTGATATAGACAAAACTTCCCTGACAGTTTATAGTTCCTACTGGACTATATTGATATAGACAAAACTTCCCTGACAGTTTATCGTTCCTACAGGACTATATTGATATAGACAAAACTTCCCTGACAGTTTATCGTTCCTATTGGACTAGATTGATATAGACAAAACTTCTCTGACAGTTTATCCTCTTATTAGACTATACTGATATAGACAAAACTTCCCTGACAGTTTATCGTACCTATAAGGACTATATTAATATAGACAAAACTTCTCTGATAGTTTATCGTACCTATTGGACTATATTGATAAACACAAAACTTCTCTGATAGTTTATCGTTCCTATTACACTATATTGATATAGACAAAACTTCTCTGACAGTTTATCGTTCCTATTACACTATATTGATATAGACAAAACTTCCCTGACAGTTTATCGTTCCTACAAGACTATATTGATATAGACAAAACTTCCCTGACAGTTTATCGTTCCTATTACACTATATTGATATAGACAAAACTTCTCTGATAGTTTATCCTCCTACTGGACTATATTGAACCTTCTCTCACAGTTTATCGTTCCTACTGGACTATATTGATATAGACAAAAGGTCTCTGACAGTTTATCCTCCTACTGGACTATATTGATATAGACAAAACTTCTCTGACAGTTTACTGTTCCTATTGGACTATTTTGGTATAGACAAAACTTCTCTGATAGTTTATCCTTCTACTGGACTATATTGATATAGACAAAACTTCTCTGATAGTTTATCCTCCTACTGGCCTATATTGATATAGACAAAACTTCTCTGATAGTTTATCGTTCCTACTGGACTATATTGATATAGACAAATTTTCTCTGATAGTTTATCGTTCCTATTGGACTATATTGATATAGACAAAACTTCCCTGACAGTTTATCGTTCCTACTGGACTATATTGATAAACCCAAAACTTCCATGACAGTTTATCGTTCCTACTGGACTATATTGATATAGACAAAACTTCTCTGACAGTTTATCGTTCCTACTGAACTATATTGATATAGACAAAACTTCTCTGACAGTTTATCGTTCCTACTGGACTATATTGATAAACACAAAACTTCCTTTACAGTTTATCTCGCCTATTGGACTATATTGATATAGACAAAACTTCCTTGACAGTTTATCGTTCCTACTATATTTATATAGACAAAACTTCCCTGACAGTGTATCGTTCCTACTGGCCTATATTGATATAGACAAAACTTCTCTGATAGTTTATCGTTCCTACTGGACTATATTGATATAGACAAAACTTCTCTGATAGTTTATCGTTCCTACTGGACTAAATTGATAAACACAAAACTTCTCTGACAGTTTATCGTTCCTATTGGACAATTTTGATAAAGACAAAACTTCTCTGACAGTTTATCGTTCCTACTGGACTATATTGATATTGACAAAATTTCTCTGACAGTTTATCGTTCCTACTGGACTATATTGATAAACACAATACTTCCTTTACAGTTTATCTCGCCTATTGGATTATATTGATATAGACAAAACTTCCTTGACAGTTTATCCTTCGTACTGGACTATATTGATATAGACAAAACTTCCCTGACAGTTTATCGTTCCTATTGGACTATATTGATAAACACAAAACTTCTCTGACAGTTTATCCGACTACTGGACTATACTGATATAGACAAAACTTCTCTGATAGTTTATCCTCCTGTTGGACTATATTAATATAGACAAAACTTCTCTGATAGTTTATCGTTCCTATTTGACTCTATTAATATAGACAAAACTTCTCTGACAGTTTATCCTCCTACTGGACTATACTGATATAGACAAAACTTCTCTGATAGTTTATTGTTCCTATTGGACTATTTTGATATAGACAAAACTTCTCTGATAGTTTATCCTTCTACTGGACTATATTGATATAGACAAAACTTCTCTGATAGTTTATCCTCCTGTTGGACTATATTAATATAGACAAAACTTCTCTGATAGTTTATCGTTCCTACTTGACTATATTAATATAGACAAAACTTCTCTGACAGTTTATCCTCCTACTGGACAATACTGATATAGACAAAACTTCTCTGATAGTTTATCGTTCCTATTGGACTATTTTGATATAGACAAAACTTCTCTGATAGTTTATCCTTCTACTGGACTATATTGATATAGACAAAACTTCTCTGATAGTTTATCCTCCTACTGGCCTATATTGATATAGACAAAACTTCTCTGATAGTTTATCGTTCCTACTGGACTATATTGATAAACACAAAACTTCTCTGACAGTTTATCCTCCTACTGGACTATACTGATATAGACAAAACTTCTCTGATAGTTTATCGTTCCTATTGGACTATTTTGATATAGACAAAACTTCTCTGATAGTTTATCCTTCTACTGGACTATATTGATATAGACAAAACTTCTCTGATAGTTTATCCTCCTGTTGGACTATATTAATATAGACAAAACTTCTCTGATAGTTTATCGTTCCTACTTGACTATATTAATATAGACAAAACTTCTCTGACAGTTTATCCTCCTACTGGACTATACTGATATAGACAAAACTTCTCTGATAGTTTATCGTTCCTATTGGACTATTTTGATATAGACAAAACTTCTCTGATAGTTTATCCTTCTACTGGACTATATTGATATAGACAAAACTTCTCTGATAGTTTATCCTCCTGTTGGACTATATTAATATAGACAAAACTTCTCTGATAGTTTATCGTTCCTACTTGACTATATTAATATAGACAAAACTTCTCTGACAGTTTATCCTCCTACTGGACTATACTGATATAGACAAAACTTCTCTGATAGTTTATCGTTCCTATTGGACTATTTTGATATAGACAAAACTTCTCTGATAGTTTATCCTTCTACTGGACTATATTGATATAGACAAAACTTCTCTGATAGTTTATCCTCCTGTTGGACTATATTAATATAGACAAAACTTCTCTGATAGTTTATCGTTCCTACTTGACTATATTAATATAGACAAAACTTCTCTGACAGTTTATCCTCCTACTGGACTATACTGATATAGACAAAACTTCTCTGATAGTTTATCGTTCCTATTGGACTATTTTGATATAGACAAAACTTCTCTGATAGTTTATCCTTCTACTGGACTATATTGATATAGACAAAACTTCTCTGATAGTTTATCCTCCTGTTGGACTATATTAATATAGACAAAACTTCTCTGATAGTTTATCGTTCCTACTTGACTATATTAATATAGACAAAACTTCTCTGACAGTTTATCCTCCTACTGGACTATACTGATATAGACAAAACTTCTCTGATAGTTTATCGTTCCTATTGGACTATTTTGATATAGACAAAACTTCTCTGATAGTTTATCCTTCTACTGGACTATATTGATATAGACAAAACTTCTCTGATAGTTTATCCTCCTGTTGGACTATATTAATATAGACAAAACTTCTCTGACAGTTTATCGTTCCTACTGGACTATATTGATATAGACAAAACTTCTCTGACAGTTTATCGTTCCTACTGGACTATATTGATATAGACAAAACTTCTCTGACAGTTTACTGTTCCTATTGGACTATATTAATATAGACAAAACTTCTCTGACCGTTTATCCACCTACTGGACTATATTGATATAGACAAAACTTCTCTGATAGTTTATCGTTCCTATTGGACTATATTGATATAGACAAAACTTCCCTGACAGTTTAGGGTTCCTACTGGACTATATTGATATAGACAAAACTTCCCTGACAGTTTATCGTTCCTACTGGACCCTATTGATAAACACAAAACTTCCATGACAGTTTATCGTTCCTACTGGACTATATTGATATAGACAAAACTTCTCTGACAGTTTATCGTTCCTACTGGACTATATTGATATAGACAAAAGTTCTCTGACAGTTTATCGTTCCAATTTGACTATAATGATCAAGACAAAACTTCCCTGACAGTTTATCGTTCCTACTATATTTATATAGACAAAACTTCCCTGACAGTGTATCGTTCCTACTGGACTATATTGATATTGACAAGACTTCTCTGACAGTTTATCCTTCTACTGGACTATATTGATATAGACAAAACTTCTCTGATAGTTTATCCTCCTGTTGGACTATATTGATATAGACAAAACTTCTCTGATAGTTTATCGTTCCTATTGGACTATATTGATATAGACAAAACTTCTCTGACAGTTTATCGTTCCTACTGAACTATATTGATATAGACAAAACTTCCCTGACAGTTTATCGTTCCTACTGGACTATATCGATAAACACAAAACTCTCCTGACAGTTTATCCTCCTACTGGACTTTATTGATATTGACAAAACTTCTCTGACAGTTTACTGTTCCTATTGGACTATATTGATAAAGACAAAACTTCCCTTACAGTTTATCCTCCTATTGGACTATACTGATATAGACAAAACTTCTCTGACAGTTTATCGTTTCTACTGGACTATATTGATAAACACAAAACTTCCCTTACAGTTTATGTCGCCTATTGGACTATATTGATATAGACAAAACTTCCTTGACAGTTTATCTCGCCTATTGGACTATATTGATATAGACAAACCTTCCCTGACAGTTTATCGTTCCTACTGGACTATATTGATATAGACAAAACTTCCTTGACAGTTTATCGTTCCTACTGGACTATATTGATATAGGCAAACCTTCCCTGACAGTTTATCGTTCCTACTAGACTATATTGATATAGACAAAACGTCTCTGATAGTTTATCTTTGGTACTGGACTATATTGATATAGACAAACCTTCCCTGACAGTTTATCGTTCCTACTGACTGGACTATACTGATATAGACAAAACTTTCCTGACAGTTTATCGTTCCTACTGGACTATATTGATAAACACAAAACTTCTCTGACAGTTTATCGTTCCTACTGGGCTATATTGATATAGACAAAACTTCTCTCTGACAGTTTATCGTTCCTACTGGACTATACTGATATAGACAAAACTTCTCTAACAGTTTACTGTTCCTATTGAACTATATTGATATAGACAAAACTTCCCTGACAGTTTATCGTTCCTACTATATTTATATAGACAAAACTTCTCTGACAGTTTATCCGCCTACTGGACTATATTGATATAGACAAAACTTCTCTGACAGTTTACTGTTCCTATTGGACTATATTGATATAGACAAAACTTCTCTGCCAGTTTATAGTTCCAATTTGACTATATTGATAAAGACAAAACTTCCCTGACAGTTTATCGTTCCTACTATATTTATATAGACAAAACTTTTCTGACAGTTTATCCGCCTACTGGACTATACTGATATAGACAAAACTTCTCTGACAGTTTATCCGCCTACTAAACTATATTGATAAAGACAAAATTTCCTTGACAGTTTATCCTCCTATTTAAGGAATGATTTTTATCTTTTGTTGTTTACTGGTGTGTAAACTGCATTTTTTGTACAGATATTTTAAATGACGCGCGTCAGCGCTTCATGTTGAAATATCTGTACAAAAAATGCAGTTTACACACCAGTAAACAACAAAAAATTAAAAGCATTCCTTATATTTACATTTCGACCGACAATTTCATTTAAATTTAGTGTTCCTGTTAAATAAACATTCGTTTTTTAACGTTATACGATTGGTGGAACAGCTGAGTAAGGGGCGTAGCTAGAGTCTTTAATTTACATGTGCAAGCCCAGGCGAGGGGTCTGGGGGGCGATTAGGCCCCCAGCGGGTCCAGGGCAGCGCCCTGGTTAGGGGGTTCAGGGGGGCGAAGCCCCCGACGGAAAATGGTTTTAAGGAATTGTTTAGCTCCGAAAATGATACTTGATAATGCTTGGTATTGCTAAACTATATTTATTAAAATCAAATGTATAGGACTGTTTTCTACGGTGGCTGGGAGCGGACATGAAATAAATAAAATTATTGCGTGGGAACGAAATATTATTACGTGGGAACGAAATATTATTGCGTGTGAACGAAATACTATTGCGTTCGAACGAAATATTATTGCGTGGGAACGAAATACTATTGCGTTCGAACGAAATATTATTGCGTGGGAACGAAATACTATCGCGTTCGAACGAAATATTATTGCGTGGGAACGAAATATTATTGCGTGGGAACGAAATATTATTGCGTTCGAACAAAATAATTATTGCGTGCGAACGAAATAATTATTGCGTTCAAACGAAATAATTATTGAACTCATTATCATACATGGATGATATGACAGTAATCATGCCACCGCAATAATTTTATTTATTTCATGTCCGCTCCCAGCCACCATAAAAGCCGCACTGATAGAAAAATAGTATTTTGTCTTTTTAAAGTCTATCTTGACGGGAAGTTTTATTTCTCTATATCGCTCCAACAAGAGTATGTGTCAGTAGATTGTGCATTTACTCTGGGTTGGGATTTTGGAACAATAATCCCATAATATCTAGATAAGGTGGCCTTGACTAAATAGAATCTAGTCCGCTAAGCATGCCTATATTATAAGTTATTGTTGTTTTTTGCCTAATATATAGACTTTATATTTGGCAAAAAATAAATAAAAAGCCTAATAATATAAGCAGGTTTTAGCGGACTATCTAAGTAGAATCTACTGTGTCACTATAATTTGCGAGGTGTCACTTTTCGATATTTCATCTGTCGTCCTTTGACTTTGCGTGTCTTTCGTTTTAAGCTTGAAAAACCACTTTGTGTCTTAGAATATTCATATTAACGCATAACGTATGTTTCAGTATTATCAATTTTAGATAAATCATCTACGTTTAGGTTATTTTAACTTTGATTTTAATTTACATTCAAGACTTTGACGGATCGACATAGATGTTTTAACTTTACAAGACAATGAATAACTCATACTAGGATTTTTTATGTGCAAGCCCTGGCTTTTTTTATAGAGCAAGCTACGCCCCTGGTGATGGAATCACGAAACAGCTGCTTCCAATTTGGCGGGAAAATGTGTCAAGTTCCGGGAGTAAATAAAATATAGTTCCATAATAACTTTATCGTTTTAAATTCATTTATTCCATATGTTTTCATTTTTTGTATTTTTTAATATCAACACAAGGCTTTCCATTGCATTCAAACTGATACTGATATGGAACCATTGTCATGGCATATATTTTGGTCTAACCGGATGCGCATTCACATAAGGGCGGAAGTCAGTGTTTTGGTTTGTGTTCTTGCGCAGCAGCCCCTCTGCGTTTACGCAAGTGTAAACGATGGCCCGGTTAGTAAGGTTATATAGAAAAGTGAAAACGGAAATGTAAATATTAGACTATATTGATAAAGACAAAATTTCCCTGACAGTTTATCCTCCTATTAGACTATACTGATATAGACAAAACTTCTCTGACAGTTTATCTCGCTTATTGGACTATATTGATAAAGACAAAACTTCCCTGACAGTTTTTCGTTCCTATAGGACTATATTGATATAGACAGAACTTCTCTGACAATGTATCTCTCCTATTGGACTATATTGATATCTTCTATGGCAGTCTATCGGTCTCATTTTACTGTATTAATACTGATTTGAGAAGGAATTAATAGAAGATTTCAGCTTGTTTTCATAGCTGTATGTATTGGTGTGTGTTTATGTATATATATATATAAGGAAAAAACTGTTTTATAGTTGTGTTTTCTTTTTATGTATATATATATCTACATAATATATTTGAATGAAAGTATCGTTTACTCTGTTAAACTGGCAGACTGTTTAAAGGGCAAGGTGTAAATGGAGTTTTGATTCATTCGTTAAGTAATAAAATTGAGATTGTTTCATTAAATCTGATTTATAATCATAGCGCATGATGATGTGACATTAACCAATGTAGGATCCGTCATAGTTTGGTTATCATATATGGACTAAGGGAGGTAACTGTTTACAAATTGTAAATATTTCGGACACGGATGTAAGAGTTGTCTCCGCTAGTCCATGAGATGTGGTTTAGGTCAGGAGGGGGGTGGAGAAAGGTCGGAATGCTCGGAAAAAAACCGTTTAGCGGTCAGTATATTCAAAGCACTTGCCCACATGGGGTTCAAATTCGCACCAGTATTACAGATTAAAAGACTCTTTCATATGATTTCATGTGGATACGAAGGATAGGAATATTCTACCGGAGGGTCACAAAATGTCCCGAGGGTAAAATATCCCTATCCTTCATATCCGCGTTTGAAAGAGTATTTTTCTCTCATACCACGACTTTTAATTGCAATTTTACTACTATGATTTTCGAGCATTTTGAAATAAATTTTAAAAATATCTTAACTGTAATCAATTCTTGAAAATTGCGTGATATTTTCAACGCAAATCCAGTTGTTTGTATCTTTTAAAAGTAAACCCAGCATAGTTTCTGAAAAAAAAGAGTTAAATTTATACCAAGAAAAAAGTAATTTTGTTGACGCTATGGCGTCACAAGGCTTTATTACATGGGTAGTCATGCATTACAGCTTCAGGTGACTGTGTATATTGCCCTAGACCAGCCAGTATTACACGTGTAGGTATAAGAGAAAAGGGCTTATCAAACTCACAATATACGTTTAATATATGATTTATATCTCAGGTAAACGACGCCATATACTCATATTAAAGTTGCTCAATCACTGACATCACTTTAGAAGCAAGTATAAGGAATTAAAATGGCCTGGTAGTTACTAATTTGTTGCAATCAAGGACATACATGTATATCGCAAATGTTCCTATTATCACAAAGATATCATTACACTGTATATCTACCGAAACATCTATCTTTTCCTCCTTCCATTTTTATATCTTTCATTCTCTCTTTCTTTTCCTAAAGGTGGGATTTAATCCTGTTCTAAATCCGTCACGGTTTCGGATGACCACTACATTGTAGGAGCCACTTTATTCAAGAAAATGCAAGACTATGTTCCCAAATCCTATTTTAGAATTTGTTTTCAGGTTGAAAACTGTCTGTCCAGTTATCAGAATCTGTAAAAAAAATATGAATTGCGCTTGAAAAGCCAGTGATAATTTCATAGTAGATTTTATGATACGAGTGTTTCAAGTTGACAATACTGTGGGTTTTCCGACATACTACCACTAGCCCTCCACCTATGGGTTTCGAGTTCGAATCTCTTCGAATTTATTTCATAAAAAAACTAAATCAGAATGGCGACTATTGCAACTGAAATGCAAATAAACTTGGCTATGTCTGAGGTGTCATATATTCTTTTAATATTTCTCATCAGTTTCTCATCAGTCCAACATCGGAAAGCCAAAAAAGGCTTGTATAGATATATATTTAAAGTGATTGCTTAAAATCCTTAATAGTACGTCCTAGGTTTGTGTATAATAATACTATTGTTCCTAGGTTGATGGTAAAAATTTCGTGGCGTGTTTTTTCTCGTGCTTGTTTTATCTATTTTTGAAAATGTTCAGGTTCTCAGCATTGACCACATCAATTCCAGGACTCCATTATCCTGTTACTGAAAATAGTTCTTGCTGAATTGAGACGAAAGAGTTTCTTGTATAGTGTTTTGATCTCTTGTACCTGTGTGTCTCATTGGAGTACGCATGTGCACTGGTACCAATGTTGTTGATTATTTTAAAGGTCTCCACCACATCAGCCCTCAGTCTTCTATACTCGAGTGTTGGGATACCCAAGGTCTTTAATCGGTCAGGATAGGAGAGATCCTTAAGGTTAACTAGTCTTTTTGTACCTCTTCGTTGGACGTTTTCTATGGTTTTTATATCTTTTTTGTCCAGGGAGACCAAACGATAGAACAGTATTCCAAATGAGGTCTAATTTTGGTTGACATGTACTTGTCCTAGCTGTGTTGATTTTTTGTCGTGCATTGATTTTTTTCTCATTTAATAGGGGATGGTGTGTGAAGAAAAAAATATTTTGAGGTTTTCGGCTTTGTGGGTGGGGAGTGTGGGCGGGAGGTCGGAGAAAAAATTATATGTGCACTTATAATTACACTCTACAGAAAATGTGTAGATTCTTGGTAAAAAATAAAACAACAACAAATGTATTTTTTATAATTGACAGAACAATATGAGGTCCGTCGTTCGATCCTAATAGGAGGACTTAAATACCACAAATAGAAATCTACCATATGGCTATTTATGTCTCTATTAAATAAATTCAATGTATGCCCACTATATGCATTCTTGAGGAAAATAATGCAGAAATTATTATATAAATTAAAAAAATGATAAGATTATTTTAATTTCAAATTTGCATTGTGGTTTTCAATAATATTTGATGATATTAAATTTCTTTCTTATCTATCACCAACAATGTTTCTAAGCCACACAGTAATCAAACGTCAACAAAAATGACAACAATAACATTGTAGAACATTGTACACGCATTTCAAGAATTCAGCCAATGTAAGGAAGATGGGCCCATTTTTGACCTCGATATTTCGACCAATGGGTAAGTGGGAATATTTCACTGCCGAATATTAATTTTCCGGTGACGTAATGAAGGACTTCCACTAAAGTTTTTTGAAAACATAATAAGACTTTCATATGTGCAATAAACGCGTACAATCATGATAAAGAATATAGACATCAGTTCTAAGTGGTAATTAAAGCGCACGTGGTGTCGCCTCAAAAGTTGTCTGAAGTTTACGTCCCTTGTGAAGCTCCGGTTCTGACAGCGCATGCGTAGGCGTAGCCATATTGGAAGAGGAAAAAGAATACTGAAAGAGGTACGCTTGTAAACACTATGAAAAGTGATGTTTTACGACTGTCGATTATCTGATATTCTAATTAAGATTATATTGGGATAGTATGCTATTGATTAGCCAAGGTATGAAACGTACATGCTTCCCATTTATTCGAGAATACAACACGGAAGCGATGGTAACCCCCGTCTCGGTCATTGAGATCAGCATCAATTTCTTGCAATGGGAGGGGAGGTACATGGATGGGAATACGGTTTGAGAAATGTACTCTATTGCACTTCTGGACGTGCATATTTGTGTTTAATGCATATACGCAGCAGTGACCTGTATGTGTTATAAGTCTGAGTCACTCGGATCATTTTATTTGTCGCATTGCCGACAGCCTAGGGGTATTTTTCCGTTTCGGAAGTTGAATGTCTGAAATGTCCGTCTTCGATCTGCATAGTCGAAGCAACAGAACGATACGGCTGGGTCAGATAAACATTTATCCATACGTACATGTGTTTAATATTTCAGTCGACCAACATTATATGGGTACTTCTACAACCTATTATTGTTCTCAGGTTGATATCCGGTTTGACACTATCATACCCCACCCATGACAATTACTACAGTCCTGAGACAGCACTACATCTACCGGTCATCTTAATCATTGTCTGTGGGATGTAATTAATCTAATGGAGTATATGCATACACATTCACTTACAATCCCTACCGACTTACCTTGATTACATTGACATATTCAGGAATGTAGGTAAGCATGCAAACAGTCCAATCTAGGTCAAGTCTCAACAACACTATTACTCTATTGTCCAATATTTTGTGAGGTTTGTTTCTCTGTCTACGTACTTCATCTGCACCTGTGCGAAATATTTTTTAAAAAGTTCCATCCTGAAAAGACACAAGCTTTAGTACAGTATAGGGAAAAAGAACCTGAAAGGAAACCGACATTGCGAAAGTACACATTTGGACTGGCAAGGACTGTGAGTAAGTCGGACCAAACAAGATTTCGTCAGACCGAACATAAATGTGAATTTTTTAAGTAAACATAATTACTTTAAGTATCCAGGCAGCTGTTTTCATGATTATCTTATGCAGTTTACATTTTTGCCTGGTCCGGCACCTGCGTAATACTTCAGAGACGCCATTTCTACCGACTTTTGGTACTCAATGGTTGGCGGACAGTCGGTCCGGACCGGATTTAAAACAGGCAGTCCGAGTCAAATTTTGCCGGACATGTCTGTTGGACTGGAAAATTTCACTATGTCCGAGGAAATGTGATAGTGTATATTTCATATATAAAACTCGGAGAGCAATACCGAGTAGGTCCCACATTGTGTAATAAGTTTTTCCATAGAATTTTATTTCGTTATGTGTATAAATGCGAAATGCATATTGATTTGTTCCTGCAGGGTACTGTAAGCAACATTGTTGATAATTTAAACTTGTAGTTAATTATGTTGTTGTATTTAAAAAGAGTCTGGTGCATTCCTGCAATTTATTATATTCTGATCAGGTTAAACTTTATTTCTAAGCTGGCTGTGGGCATGAATAAATGTTTGTGGTATTAACAATATTTTGGTAGGTGATGCGCGTATATGCGTACACATAATATACTATACAGATCAAAGAAGTAATATCAGCTTCAACAGTATGTTCCAGGTAACGCATATACAGGATCTTTACAAACTTATGTTTGTAGGATACAATTTACTTAAAACAAAAAGTATGTACATGTGATTGCAACTATGTAGACAAAATGAATTGTCAAATTTTCAAAACAGTCTACGTATACCCCTTTTCAAGACATGTAAAACAAACATGGTTCACATGATTTAGAATTAACAACAAAAAATAAAAGAAGCCATAGAAATAAAAAAAAATAGTATAAAGTTAAATGCAATAGACCCTTCGATCAGCTAGTGGAGGTTGGTGGCGGAATATACTGGGTCTTAGCCATAAAATTCAAATGGATGCCACGATGGAGACAATTGAAATAGAAGTGAAAATTAATTCGCCTCAAGTCATACTTGTTTTCAGTCTAATAAACATAAACAACCCTGAAAAATATGCCAAATCCATTAGAATGAGATTAAAGCCACACTCTACGCAAATATCAACAAAAAGTAAAGTTATATTTGACCTTGATATTGTTAGTATTTGTAGATGTAGTTCAAATGAAGTATATCAAAGAATATTTAAAATGATTTCTTCATAACTTTGGTACAGCATTTGTTGAAAATCGATACTTGTAAACATGCCCTCGTTTTAAACTGGTCACCATAGAAGCTACAATTATTGCCGAATGGAAGTCGGAAAGTCCATGACACCTTCTCAGAAGAGTTCGGACAGACGTTACATAGTTACGGTAGTTATGAGACGTTCTCAACAACGACGTTACAACATTGGCTAACATTGGTTTGTTTGACTAAATGGGACCCACTTAGCGATGTTCAATAGTTATAAAATAACTTATTTGATTTCAATCAAAAGTTTCAGAATCATTATCGCTCATCTTGAGTTCTATTCTGTCCTGTCTCTGCATTATTTACAATAGGATTTTTTTTTATAATATTCTTCTAGATATAAAAAAGAATAAGACAGATAGGGATATTGAGGCTTTAGTGAATAAAAGAGAACTAATATAATCAAGATTCTGATATACAAAATTGTGTACATGATTGATAATCACATATAATAAATTTTGTTATGCAATGATGTATGTCATGATGTTCAAGATGAACCAACGTGTACATGTAGTAATTTGTCACAATGTACAATATAAACATGTGACTTGCATTGGTTACATATTGAACGTCAATGCTTATGATTGTGTAAATTAAGGGAAACGATGGATTTATATATATGTTATTAATTATCTAATAATCTTAAACTTATTCTAACTTTTGTTTTGTGTACGCCGATACTTTGTTATTATTTTCTCTTTCTTCCTAATAAATTCTGAAGGCAAGTGATATGACTGAAGATCTCTTCAGGAAATAATATTTTATGGCTGGAGTAATAATATTTCCTTTACATAACTTAATTTACTATTAACAGTTAGCTTTATAGGGTTAACTCCCTTTACCATAAGTTGCTATTCACAGCTAGGGTTAACTCCCTTTACCATAAGTTGCTATTTACAGCTAGGATTAACTCCCTTTACCATAAGTTGCTATTCACAGCTAGGGTTAACTCCCTTTTCATAAGTTCCTACACAAGTTACTTTTCACAGCTAGGATTAACTCCCTTTACATAAGGTTCTATTCACAGCTAGGGTTAACTCCCTTTACATAACTTCCAACTCTCCAGTCCTCCACCTCCTCAAACCTGGCCTTTCCTTAAAAATGACTTTGCAATTTGCTCTATAATAGGATGTTAAACCAAACTGTTGTCTGTCTCCCCATCCTTCTTACACAGTTCATGATCATGATACAGCTATTTGACTATTTCTCACAAGCACAGAGGGGATCTTTTAATTTTCAAATTCCAGATATGTGTTTCCTTCAGTCCAAAGTTCAGGTTGTGCATGTTCTATTTTTGGACTGATCGATCATGATAAGACAACAACCTGGCCAATTGATATGTTTATCTAAATTCTTGAGTTTTAACAAAGAAAATTTAGTACTATCTTTCTATTTCTCAATTGCGGTTTCTGAAGTGAAGACTCAACTTGGTCCATGTTGAAGTTTGTTAATGCTAATTATAAAATTTTATTGGCTTAGGTTTCTTCTGTTTAATTTCTACATGTGCTATCAGACATTGGATGATAGGTCTGAGTGAAAAACAACATGGCAGATTGGGGAACATCTTGGATTTTAATGATGAAATCTGTTGTCTCTGTTTTGCTATTTTGATTTGGTTTCATGAGTTCCTATTGTTTGATATTCTGGAGCCATTTTGATAAGCAGGTATATTAACTGCAAGCTAAGGGCAAGAGTAATATTGACAAATAAGAAAGTAACTAACTGGTGCTTAGATATAAAATATACATGCATGGTACATATTGTTAGCGGGCAATGTCCATTGGTTCTAAATTCAATCTCAGTTCACTTTTATTGGAGATTGCAATAGATGGATATCTTTACTAGTTTAGATGATTGAACAAGTTAGGTCCAGATAGAATACCAAGGTATATATATATAAAGTATTTGTAGTTTCATTTATGATCATATAGTGTCATAAAATATTTTGAAGAAAAGAGATCTAGAATGAATTGGAAAAGCAGTGAAGAGATTAATTCATGTTACTTTTGCAATACTCGTATGTATTTACCATATGAATAATTTATGGTGGATGCCATGCAAGTATGCAGCATACAACACCTGCAGCTGAACAGTGATGTAGCTATAGCTAGAGTTAGAGTTAGACAGATTATGTTTGGCTAAACCAGATTAGAACAAAAATGCAGAATCAAAATTCAAATGCTCAAATATTTTCATTCAATTCAGACATTACATTTATCTTATTTTACTGATGAGTTATGTGAATAAATTATCAGTAATAGAAGACTTCCAGTAAAGTAATATAAGATGTCTATTAATATTGTTTTTACAAACATTATAATTATTCTTGTAAATGTACGACCATGGACTTATTTAATTTCTTTAGGACAATTTAGGTCTTTGGTTAAACTACTATCAAGGGTATTTATAAGTATTGCCTTTTGGATATATATTTTTTATAAGATAAAAAATTGAAAACATATGATATTGTACACCTATTAAATGAAGGGTTTCTTTACCTATAGAATTGTTTACTGAAGGATCTGTGCCAGGAGAAAAGAATTTGAAAATTTATAGGCAAATGTTTATGACCACTAAACATTCCTTGAATACATACATAAGCACATGTATTTATCTGTAGGTGTATATAGATGCAGAACACCACACAGGTAAAAACTGTCTTTATTGTGTAGTAAGACAACTTTAGTAGCTAAACAAACCAAGAAATAAAAGAAATGAAAAAAAGTTTATATCTGTAGAAAGATATTTTTGGTCCAGCATTCCTGTACACTGTGGGTATTGTTTAAAGTATAATTGATATTGTATGTAGCATAAACGTGGTCATCAAAGAAGAGCAAATTGTATCCATTGTCACTGTGCAGTATAGGGATATTGTGTTTGTACTACCCAGGTAGTCATGTGGAAGGGCTCATTGTCAGCATTCTAGATCAGTTTTATTCTATCAACATGAAGTAGTGCTCTTGCAATTGGTTTACTGTAAATTACGTATATTTTAGCATTATTGAGAAGTTGTGAATTCATCACTGCACTATAACCTGTTCTTAATCAGATTTCACTTAAAAATTTTCAGATTGTGTGGGGTAAAGGAAGATATCTGACTCTATATATAGATTATTGCTGATACTAAAGTATTTGTGCCAACAAGGAGAAAAAAATGAATTATGAAATTGAGAATTTTTAAAGGATAACAAATCAATTTTGAATTTGATTAATGTATTATTTCATGCTAATACAAGCAAGGCAATTTATTTTATCCCACATGTCTAACAATCAATCATGAACATGAAATTAAAGAATCGGACAATAAAAACATAATAATAGTTTTATCAATAAAAAGTAATGCAAATTTATATAGGGATTGGATTTCACTTTTATGTTAACCATGCTTGTATGGAACAATTCCTCTAAGAATATATTCTATGGGGTGCGCTATTTTTTCCCGTTTCTTCATACAATTGTTAATTTTAAAAGTGTTTGTATCATATATAAATATAAAACATATATGTATTGTTTACATTTTTCCAAAATTCTATGGAAAACAACAATATATACATGTAATGATGCGTCAAAATGTAAACAAAGTCATGTGTTTCTTTAAAAAAAAGTAGCCCCTTTACGTTGCATAGAACATTTTCATACGTAAGTTCAATGTTACCACGCAGTTATGGTAAACAAAATCGGCTAGTACTTGCGTATAGTGATCAAGCCTAGCAAGTGTAATTATAGACAAATGGTCAGAATGTGCTATTTTATGGCTTTATTTGTTGAAATTAATGTTACTGGTAATTAAAAATTCCAGGGCCATAATATAACACAGTGAGGTTTTTCTTACTGAAAGAAACTACTGATGTTTCGACCCATATCAGATTTCATTTAGAAAATTACAGCAGAAAGAGATCATGAGATTATATTCATCTATTTTGAAATAGGATACAATAGGATACAGTTTTTGTATATGAAACCGTCTGATTTTTATTTTCAGGTAAATTTGACAGACAAGGGCAGATAACTATATTCACATGATCAGAGACAGGCTCTTGTACCCTTTCAAAGACCTTGACCCTCGGTAGACCAGGCCAAGGTCAGAATTGAAGGGGTCAACATGCCCCATTCCAAGGCAGGAAGCCTCAAAGATCCGGATATTGCAGGACTCTTCTTTTACAATGAAGACCCAGAAAAGATATTTGTTGACCTACGAGAAATTGGCCATGGCAGTTTTGGTGCAGTATACTTTGTAAGTATATTCTTAAAAAATTGATGATAAACTGTAATGCTGGTTATTAGTGCAGGTAAAAAAATCAAAATTTCCAGTAAAAGCAAGTAAATTGGATTTTAGTGGTTTTAAATTTTCATGATCTTTACTGTATGTATGATTCAACCATTTCTAATATTTTGTGAATCAAATTTTTGCAATCATAGCATCTACAAAATCGCAAAAATAATCAGCTATACGTTATCTGAAACAATATAATATTCAAGACTCTAGTACTAAATCAACATTCAATTCAGAATTAAGTATTTGTATCCTTTAATGCATTGATTAGAGGATTGCAGATTGTTTTGGTTTTGGAGAGGTCGAATTTGGAATTTCAAATTAAATTTAACAACATGTAAAGATCAGATAAAAATTATGTCTTGTGATGATATGTTTTATATTGAATTATTTTATCTAACAATTTAATTGATTTATATAAATTAAGTGAAATGTTCCGTTTACTAAGAAAATTATTTGGTTTTGTATTTTAATTCTAACCACTTGACTGTTTCAGGCCAGAAATATTGTCAACAAGGAGATTGTGGCGATTAAGAAGATGTCCTACAACGGGAAGCAAGCCAACGAGGTAAGGCCATGTATTTACTTGTGTACTGATTTATACACCTTATTGAAAGGAAGAAGGAATAAACACAGTACACTAATAAAATATGGGTCCTAATTAATAATTAAGATGATTAAAAATAATATGTGAATATACTAAAAATATTAAGTCATTTTTCAAATAAGTACATGTCATATATTTTGTTCTCACAAACTGTGTATTTCAGAAATGGCAGGATATTATCAAGGAAGTACGGTTCCTGCGGCAGTTAAAACACAGACATGTTATAGACTATAAAGGATGTTACCTCCGAGAGCACACAGCATGGGTAAGTGTCGGGATGATATGGGCTAAAGCAGTTTAACAGTTTAACATCCAAGATTACAAATTCAACTTTGATTTTTATGCACCCAAAATTAAATCGGCTCCCAAAATCAGAACCCATTTTAATGTTGATTTTAAAAATCATGCATGACAGGGGGAAGCAGTGGCTGAGTAGTTAAAGTGAGTCAATATGATTATTAAAAGCTAGCTTAATTTCCACGTTCAGGATCTTCAGTTCAAAAACCTATATGGTGCACATTGGGGGTTTCTCAGACTATTTCAGCATTCTCCCAAAATCTGGCTTGTCTTTAAATGACTCGTGCTGTTGAAAATATAATATGTAAAAAAAAAAAAAAACCCAAAAAACTATTCTTACTTATGTACATGGGTTTAATGAAGATTATTGTTTATGTTTGTAGCTGGTGATGGAGTATTGTCTGGGCTCAGCCTCAGATATCGTAGAAGGTAGGTGCAGGATTGAAATTTTAGATTGTTGCTTTATAGAAATCGAATGCGAAGTATTCCAGTATTCATTCAGTGCTATTTTATCCAAATATCAACCTCACTAAATTTGTTTCGTCTGTAGATGGATTTCTTCTAATTACTTCATTGTCATTAATGAAATCATATGAATTGAAGGTTTTCTTATAAAAAAATCTTTAGGTGAGATTATTATTTAAATACACTGTATTTAAAATCATAATATGGACATGTTGCATCGTTTAAACAAAAAGTGAAATCAGTAAGCTTCTCTGAATATCAATATGCTATGATAACTCTATCGTTGAATTGTGTCATGCTTTGTTTAAGTTCATAAGAAACCATTGAAGGAGATAGAGATCGCGGCTATCTGTCACGATGCTTTAGAGGGACTGGCTTACCTACATACTCAGGGCAAGATACACAGAGATATCAAGGCGGGCAATATACTGCTGACAGAAAACGGCACGGTCAAATTAGGTAAGTACTAGAGCCCCGAGACATCAAGGCAGGCAGTATACTGCTGACAGAAAATGGCACGGTCAAATTAGCTAAGTACCAGGGCCCCAAGACATCAAGGCAGGCAGTATACTGCTGACAGAAAATGGCACGGTCAAATTAGGTAAGTACTAGAGCCCCGAGACATTAAGGCGGGCAGTATACTGCTGACAGAAAACGGCACGGTCAAATTAGGTAAATACTAGAGCCCCGAGACATTAAGGCGGGCAGTATAATGCTGACAGAAAACGGCACCATCAAATTAGCCAAGTAGACCAATTCCTGATGCTTTGTTCTAGCAAATGTGACTACCTTTAGCAAATTTTGTGATTTGAAATTTATTTCCAATTTGAATTTGCAAAAGTTTATCTCCACAAACTCTTTCTAAATTTGAAATTGCAAAATTTAATGGCTGTGAAAAAAATGTGGTTTACAGTAAGTATCTGGTGTTCATACTTAACTGAATTGAAGCTTTATTTATGGGTTATTCTAAGCCCACTTCAAAGTCACTGTATAGTCTTCTGTTCTAATTACATGCTTCTGTCTGTTTCAGCGGACTTTGGTTCAGCTTCTCTGATAAGTCCTGCCAACTCCTTTGTTGGGACGCCCTACTGGATGGCTCCTGAGGTGATTCTTGCGATGGACGAGGGACAGTACGACGGCAAGTCGGACGTCTGGTCAATGGGCATCACCTGTATAGAATTAGGTAAGCCTGTCAGGTGATAAGTTCTGATGACTAAATACAAAAAATGTTGAAAAATAAAAACTTTAATTTCCAAAATACAATGTATAAGAAAAGTTTTTTGAAATTTTGAAGGAAATTTTCTCTACAGATCTCAGATCTTGTTCTTGTGTTTAACTTTGCAGCTGAGCATTTATTACCTAATGATGTGGTTGTCATCTCTATCTGTTTAATTTTCCATCTGAGCGTTAATTTTATTGTTGTGTTTAATTATCCATCTGAGCATTAATTTTATGGTTGTGTTTAATTTTCCATCTGAGCGTTAACTTTATGGTTGTGTTTAATTTTCCATCTGAGCGTTAACTTAACGGTTGTGTTTAATTTTCCATTTGAGCGCTAACTTTATGGTTGTGTTTAATTTTCCAGCTGAGCGTTAACTTTATGGTTGTGTTTCCAGCTGAGCGTTAACTTTATGGTTGTGTTTCCATCTGAGTGTTAACTTTACGGTTGTGTCTAAGTTTCCATTTGAGCATTTATTACCTACCGGTATTGAAGTGTTTGTAATCTTTTTACCGATTGATTTTCCAGCTGAGCGTAAGCCGCCATTATTTAATATGAATGCCATGAGTGCTCTGTATCACATCGCCCAGAACGACCCGCCCACACTGGCTGGTGGGGAGTGGTCAGACGATTTCCGACACTTTGTAGACTCCTGCCTCGCCAAACTCCCCTGTGATAGGCCGACCTCCTCAGAGATATTAAAGGTAAAAACTCTGTGATAGGCCGTCGACCTCCTCAAAGATTTTAAAGGTAAAAACTCTGATAGTCCGACCTCCTCAGAGATTTTAAAGGTAAAAAACCCTTTGATAGGCCGCCAACCTCCTCAGCTTTTAAAGGTAAAAACTCTGTGATAGATCAACCTACTCAGAGATTTTAAATGATAGATCGACCTGTTCAGAGATCTAAAAGGTAAATATTCTTGTGATAGGCCAACCTCTTCATCTTATCCAGATTTCAATTTCAACAAGAGAAAGAAATGGATTTGTGTGCACAGGGATTATAAGTCATTTCAAATTAAGCTGTAATTCAATACATATATCAATTTCTAATTAAGTGATTTTGACTGTAGGTAATTAATATATGGTAAGAGTTTAAGTAACATTTCATCACAAATATATAATAAATAAAATAAAAATACCTTAAATTTATAAAATGATTCAAACGATGTTAAGTGTACTTTATTTGTTTGTGTAGCATCATTTCCTGGAGGGAACTGGCCCTAGTAGTGTTATCATAGACCTAATTCAGCGTACCAAGGATGCCGTGCGAGAGCTGGACAACCTACAGTATCGTCGAATGAAGAAGATCCTCATGGTGGATGTGATAGAGGGAGAGAGCAGTTCCAATGGTCCAGCGTCGGATGATTTTACCACGGACGATTCTTCCCAGGTCAGTCCTTGTGACCCCTCTTTGGTAAGTCTCTTCCCTTACTCCGCTTGACCGTTGCTGTGTGTCCAGTGGTTTTTGCCTGCAGCCTGCATGCTGCCTGTCTGTGTGACTCACTTACCCATCAGGTATCCAGTAGGTATCCAGGAGGTATCCATGGTAACCAATGCACACTGATCACTGCAGAAGGTATCCATGGTAACCAATACACACTGATCATTGTGTAGAAAGTATCCATGGTAACCAATGTACACTGATCACTGCAGAATGTATCCATGGTAACCAATGTACACTGATCACTGCAGAAGGTATCCATGGTAACCAATACACACTGATCATTGTGTAGAAAGTATCCATGGTAACCAATGTACACTGATCACTGTGCAGAAGGTATCCATGGTAACCAATCTACACTGATCACTGTGCAGAAGGTATCCATGGTATCCAATCTACACTGATCACTAAAGAAGTTCCATAGTAACCAATGTAAACTGATCACTTTGCAGAAGATATCCATGGTAACAAATCTACACTGATCACTCTATAGAAGGTTTCCATGGTAACCAATATACCCTGATCACTGTTCAGAAGAGCCATAGTAACCAATGTAAACTGATCTTTGTGCAGAAGATATCCATGGCAACCAATGTAAACTGATCACTCTGTAGAAGGTATCCATAAAAGGTATCCATGGTAAGCAATGTACACTGATCACTGTGTAGAAATTATCGATGTTAACCAATGTAAAATGAGAACTGTGCAGAAGATATCCATTGTGACCTATATTTTGTCCAGTAGGTATATATGTTAACCATTGTAAACTAAATGACCTTTGTTCAGGAAGTACAGAAATTGTTAAAAATAGTTTGCATTCTAATACTTGAAAATTCCATTCAGTGATTTTTCTCCTTATATAACTGGGGTCGATTAACGACCCCATTCCCAATGCCAAACCCCCAAACTTTTTTCCCAATTATAATGAAAATTTCCCAAATCAAATCTCTGAAAGACAAACAAAACCCGAAAATCTCTCCCCTCTTTGTTTAATCTAAAACAACCTACTCTGAAGCTGTTGTGATGGTCATCATCATTTGATAAAATGAAACAGTTTACTGTTTTACAATATCTAATCATCTATAACACCATGTTCAGTAATAGGAAACTTTTCCCCAAAACTGCTCTTTGTGCGATTAAAAATTCCCAATTTGTTACAAAAACTTTTTCCCAAAAATACCCTGAAAAATCACTGCCATTTATATTAATGGAACAATTATTCCTGTTTTGAGCCCCTGACACTGATTGGCTGTTAATTGTTTAATTGATGAGGTTGTAATAGGTGTGATTTTGTCATGGCTTCAGATTCTATGACCACAGAATTAGTATCCACGTTAGGTTACCCAAATGTTCCCTCTGTTGACTGGTCCATCCTTTGTTAAACTAAGGACATGTGATAAAGCAACCAAAATTAAAGTATACATATTGTTTTATCACATAACCTTAGTTAATAGACTTTTTTTGATTTGATATGGAATTGTTTTAATGCTTCAAACTGATGTGTATTTTTGCTTTGTCAATGTCGTTTATGATATTCCAATTTTACATGCATACAAATATTGTTTTTGTGGACGTTTTTGCATGGTGTCCATTCCAATTTTACATTAAAATAATAATTTAGAAGATGTTGTATTTTTCGTTGGTTTATACTGTGGTTATCACATTTTCTAACATTTATTTTGTGGATGAAAATATGACTGCTCATCTTTTTGTGTGCATGGATACTATTTGATTTTAAAGAAGAAAATAACTTATTGAAAAGTCTTGTCAATGTTTCCATTTGTGAGTCTTACCTTATTATCAAGCTTTTTGTCTTGGCCAACATCTTGTCCAATTCCTGTGCAAAGTGTTCAATGTTCAGTTCTTGAAATAAGTCTTGACAACAAACTCTGCAACAATTATATATTTGTGACACGGAATGTATTGTTCATATAGCATGCTGCTAGAGTGTGTTTAATCTACAGTCATTGTAAAAAGTTCCTCTGTAAAAGTTGACACACTGAGAGACATCTAGAATCTGATAATACATTGTTTTATTTTCCAGGATGACGACAATATAGACAGTAGCACCAGTAAATCTAGTAGTATGACGAGTCAGCATTCAATGCCCAGTAGCAACCTCAGCAGCAAGTCCAGTAGCCAGAGCAGTCTGCAGGGTATCTCCACCGATGACAGTGGCTCCACCTTCCCCCGCGAACGTAGTGTAAGTATATAGGGTATCTCCACCGATGACGGTGGCTCCACCTTCCCCCGCGAACGTAGTGTAAGTATCTATATATAGGGTATCTCCACCGATGACAGTGGCTCCACCTTCCTCCGCGTAGTGTAAGTATCTATATATAGGGTATCTCCACCGATGACAGTGGCTCCACCTTCCCCTGCAAACGTAGTGTAAGTATCTAAATATAGGGTGGCTCTACTGACGACAGTGGCTCCATCTTCCCCTGCAAACGTAGTGTAAGTATCTAAATATAGGGTATCTCCACCGGCGACAGTGGCTCCACCTTCCCCCGTGAACATAGTGTTATTATCTATATATAGAGTATCTCCACCGATGACAGTGGCTCCACCTTTCAAGCAAATATAATGAAAAGGTATCCAAGCTTATAATAATTGTGTCCACTTTTTCAATGTTTGCAGTGTAGTCATTCTATTCCACTGATACAAATGTACACTCCTTCAGCCTAGGAATTGAGGGATATTTTCAAACAATACAAAGAATTTATAAATACAGGGAACTTAATTAATATTAATACTCCCTTCCTTAAGTATCTACATAGTGTACACAGCTACTGCAGGACATTTTTTATTTGGTCTTGAGTGTTTTTTTGTTTTTTTGTTAAATTTGATGGTTAAAATGAATTGGTTTATTGTAGCTTTGAGTAGAATTTGATAATAAGAGGGTCGTGTACTAAATGACCTGTATTGGAACTACATGATAATATATGATACTGAGTAATCCCCTGTACAGTACCTTGACTAAACATTTCTTTTTCTAAAATAAAAGATAATAATGATATCCCCCGTACAGTACCTTTGCTAAACATTTCTTTTTCTAAAATAAAAGATAATATAAGTATCCCCCATACATTACCTTTGCTAAACATTTCTTTTTCTAAAATAAAAGATAATAATGATATCCCCCATACATTACCTTTGCTAAACATTTCTTTTTCTAAAATAAAAGATAATATAAGTATC
The DNA here is from genome assembly GCA_004382745.1 of Argopecten irradians irradians. Classification (NCBI taxonomy): domain Eukaryota; kingdom Metazoa; phylum Mollusca; class Bivalvia; order Pectinida; family Pectinidae; genus Argopecten; species Argopecten irradians. The sequence goes on along the minus strand of SAYR01022745.1, from coordinate 346,763 downwards.
CCCCATACATTACCTTTGCTTAACATTTCTTTTTCTAAAATAAAAGATAATATAAGTATCCCCCATACATTACCTTTGCTGAACATTTCTTTTTCTAAAATAAAAGATAATATAAGTATCCCCCATACATGACCTTTGCTGAACATTTCTTTTTCTAAAATAAAAGATAATATAAGTATCCCCCATACATGACCTTTGCTTAACATTTCTTTTTCTAAAATAAAAGATAATATAAGTAGTGGTATGTATTGATGTTAGGTTGAAATTGAATTATACTAAAGTCTGAATAATACAGTTCTCTAGTCAAAAATGAGCTCTACTTCCATATTTATTTGTCCTAAGCTTCATTGCTCTTTGAACTATAAATGTTAATGAGGTTTGACCTTTGAACTATGAATGTTAATGAGGTTTGCCCTTTGAACTATGAATGATAATGAGGTTTGACCTTTGAACTATGAATGTTAATGAGGTTTGCCCTTTGTCTCACTGTAGCCGCCTCCCACACTTCAGTCCTACATTCTACAGGTAACGAGGTTAAAGTTCGCATCATGTTGGTTGTCTGTTTTGTCGTGTATTGTCGAGGCTAACCTTTCACAGCATCATCAATCCTAATATTGTTTGTAGCATTTGTCCATCTGCTATTCAATCACTATGTGTCTTGTGAGTAGAATAAATTAAGAAACTGTTTTGTAATGTTAAAATTGAAACACCAAGCACTCAGACCCAGTATTCTGTTTTCAGCAAGTTATGCTTTGAATTATTTAATCTGTATTTTGATGACTGTGGGCTTCAGTGCCCTTTGACCAATCATCTTTTGACTTTTGAGTTTGAAATTTGAATTAGCTAGAAAGCACTTTCCTTTTTTTACATGTACTTTTAGTCTATTTTTAGTAGCATTTGAAATAGTTGTGTAAAAAAATTCACACTAGGACCAACAACTTGTGACCCATAAAGGCTTGTACGTGCTTATAGTGTGCATCCCCATTCTTTTATAATCATATGAGAAAAAGTGTGCTTTGAATATACACAAGAATTTACAATACTATTATTTTGAAACTTGGGAGTATTAGTTTCAAATGGATGTTTGCATACATTTTCTCAGGTTAGAAAGTTTGTTTATTTGAAGATTCTTATTCCTATTGGTTGTGTTTCAAAAATCTCTACATGAACTTAGATTTATATTAACATTTTGTAATGGAAATGTCAGATTGAAGTGCTAGAGTTGTGTTTGTTATAACTTAATTGTGATTTGTCTACCTAACAGATAATCTGCATGAGATTTCGCTTTTTTGAAAGAAAAAAAATTATTTTTCAAAAATACCCCATTGATCTGAAGAAAAAAAAACTAACAATTAAAATTTGCATGAAAAAATTTATGACCTTAGTTGAAAAATAAAGATATTCTGAGATGGTAGCGTGAAATGACATGTATAGATTCAGTATTGGGCATCTTCATATAGTTGTTCGTGGCGTCCAGGTTCCTTTGCTTGAATTGTATTGTGACTTACAATACATTTTAGAAATAAGTGATTGGTCATCAAATTTTAACTTTCTAATGTTTATTTCTGAAAATTCTGGTGTTAACGTTTATTCACTGATATTGTTTTGTAGCCGACATATTGATTTACATTTAGGTTGTCTGTTAATGTCTTTCAAATATAAAATCATATCAAATGAGTAAGAAATTTGAAAGTATGCTAACTGTTAAAAGCAAAAAAAAAAAAAGAGAAAAAAACATAGTCAAAACCTCCTGCAACAAAAATGTAATTTTTTGACTGGATGTGGTCACCATGCTGTGTGTACATTCAGTAAGGAAAACTTGCAAACTTCCAATATCATTGCTTGATGTCTATTGTATTTGTGTATGTAAATAATTTACATTAGGTATTACACACTGCATTCATCTGATTATTTGTCTTATGAGACACATCAATTTTCATCAGAGAAATTTATCTCCTCCATTTCATTGTCATCTTATTTTTCTACCTACAAGGACTGGTCCCTGCCTCAAAGGTCGAGTTATTACAGCAATGTCCATCCCAACAAGGTATGCCCTTCCCCTGGGCTCGCTCCAGATGCCCTGCCCCCAGGGCTGGCTCCGGAGGTTCAGCACTGGGTTCTAGCATGCCTCAGTATTGTAACCTATATAAAGCATGTTCTCACTCTCCGACAGTACAGGGTGCAGCCTTCTTTGTCACGGCTATTCTCATTGGCTGAAATTGTTTCTATTTCAATTTGATTTGATTGGCTGAAAATGTGTTAAGTACAATTCGATTGGCTGTAAGAACTGAAATTCTTCATTATTTTTCTTTTGTGGTTATACATGTATATTTGATATTTCAAATTATAAAATTAGAATTAAAGATGCTCCACCGCCGACAGAGCATCAATGATATTCATTATTTGAACAATAATTGGTGTTTAATCATGTATATATATGCCTAATTAACACAAAAAATAACATTAAATAATTTATTTCGCCTTTGGTGCATGCGCAATCATTACTTCATTCCATATAAGATATAGCGCCACGGAATTTTTTCGGGATGCAATTAATTATTTTTCGTATATTTAACTTTAAGTAAAATTAGAAGCTCAAACTTTTCAATGGTGGTAATAGTGTAAAGTAAGTAACTTTTGTAACTGAAGAAAAATACTAAATCGCCTGCTCCTGTTTTTGATAGTTAAAAAATACCATTTGTCGGCGGTGGAGCATCTTTAAGTAAAATTAAGTTTGCAAATTATTTGTGAAGTATTTCATTATGAAAGCTTTGATATGTGACACAATTTCAGCCTTTGTAGTACTAGTTGAGACAGATTTTTCTGTCACTATAGATACTGTTGAGTGTATGGATATCACACATTTTATCTTGTATCATTGATTTGTTTATATACATAGCTGCTTTTTAACTATGACAACCAACCATTGGCTGATGTACTGGATATAGAAAACGGCTAGCTATATATATATAGGTCTTCATAGATATACTTCATCTTAAAAAATTCATTTATTATTCTAAAATACTTTTGTAAAACAATTTTGTATTATTATAATTATAAAAAAATACTTTATTAGATATGATATTATGAAGTCGATTAATTTAAATATGGTACTTGATAAAATAAGCATTTATGAGTTGTTCATATTCATTAGAAGAAAATTTGCTTATATGGTCATGTCAAAGAGGAAAAACTAAGCATTTATGAGTTGTTCATATTCATTTGAAGAAAATTTGCTTATATGGTCATGACAAAGAGGAAAAACTAATCACAATATCATATCATAAACTAAAGATATATGTAACATGTCATTACATCATGCCCAAGTGGTTGTCTGCTTTTCGTTGAAATTATTTTTAGACATTTTATATTCTATGGTATCACGATACTCATAAGCTGATTGTTGTCACCCATTTTGTACAGTGTATATACATGTATATTGACCACATGACTGTCACATGACTTTATCCTGTCACTACTGGGATGGGGCACAGATTTTTAGCTCACCTGGCCCGAAGGGCCGGTGTTCGGGCCAGGTGAGCTTATGTCATGGCGCGGCGTCCGTCGTCCGTCGTCCGTCGGCGTCCGTCGGCGTCCGTCTGTCCGTCAACATTTCCTTTAAATCGCTACTAGTCATAGAGTTCTGAATGGATTATAACCAAATTTGGCCAGAAACATCCTTGGGGGAGGGGGAACAGAAATTGTATAAATTTTGGCTCTGACCCCCCAGGGGCAGGAGGGGCGGGGCCCAATGGGGATATAGAGGTAAATCCTTTAAATCGCTACTAGTCATAGAGTTCTACATGGATTGTAACCAAATTTGGCCACAAACATCCTTGGGGGAAGGGGAACAGAACTTGTATAAAGTTTGGCTCTGATACCCCAGGGGCAGGAGGGGTGGGGCCCAATAGGGGATTTAGAGGTTAATATTAAAATTCCTTCAGAAAAGAAACAATGAACCTGTATTCAGAACATTACTTGGCATTGCAAACCAGGTGAGCGATACAGGCCCTCTGGGCCTCTTGTTTTCATATCGTTTGAAAATTTTGTGGGAATGCAGGATATGATTATTTTGTATTGCACATTTAATTTCAATAATTTTTCTCTCCAACTCCTATTCGAATAATTGACAAAGTTTATTTACAGGAGCCTATATTATATAGTTATATATTGTGTGTGTCGTAGATATTAAATGTGATATGTTCACATTCATATGATTTCTCTCAATACTGTATTTTAAGTAAAGATTTTCTGTTAGTGCTGCTACATAGTGGTACATACTATTGGTGCTGCCATCTAGTGGTTGTTTTGTTGGTGTCCTATTTATAGATATTGTCTTTGTGAGCGTTCTGTAATTAAATGTTGTTTTGTTTGTTACTAGCTGTTTCAGTCTCCCCTGCTCTTTCTGAACCTGGTATGAAAACATTTTATTTACCAAATTTTCGACATGCATGGTAAATGTTGTAACCCCCTATATTGAATGAGAATGACATTGTAGAATGAAACAGGCAGCAACTGTATTCCTTCTCATTTTAGCTCAACTCGTCTGAAGGCTTAGGATAAGCTAATTGCATGATGCAATATTCATCTTCTATCTTTTTTGTCAACTATACCCATTCACAGTGGGATTGTGAAGATGGACCATATATTTATATAAAAAAAATCCTGTCTGGTATAATGTAATAGACAAAGTGATGTACTTGTGGGCAGTAAACCAGTAACTAACTGTCTGGAATAAGCAATTATTAATAAATTGTAATATCCAAATAGTATGGTTGTCACCACTGGTATATAGGTTTTCTCAATGTGTTGTATGATCACATAAATGGTATGTTTTGTGGTAATCACTGAAATGTCAGTGAGCAATACAGGCCCTCCAGACCTCTTGTAGAACTTTCTGAAATCTTGGGTTAAATTTCTCGCTCACCTTGAGCACCTTGCACTTGAATTTGCATGTTGCATATGATACAATGGTTATATTGGAAGTTATGGGGATGGAGTAATAGCAAGGAGAAAAAAATTAAATGTGTGCAAAAAATTTCAAGGTCATGTGACTCCTAACATGTGACCCTAACAGGAAGGTCACTTTTTTTGATTTCTATAGGGACAGTACATAATGAATTGATGCATTTATTTTTTTCATATATATATAAAGACCTACTAACCCATATGATAAGCATTATTGGAATGTAGGAGAAGGTTATTGCATTACCAGTAAGGTCTAATAAAAGTTTGACCACTGCATTGTTCAGTTTGTGTTTAAGGTTTCGGGAGGATTCTAGTTACATACCATAGGAAATCACTGTCACCTCATTTCTATTGTAAACATACTCTTTCAGTAACTATTTATTTTATGTTTCACACTCTTATTCAATTAAAAACAATGTCTGTAATATACATTTAGTTTACTACAGCATAAAAAACAAAGCTGAATAGAGATAGATCTTAGACTGAGATATTCACTCCTGAAGTTAATACAGGGTTTGTCAAAAATTTGCTTTAATGAAATTTTATACCTGGTAAAACAAAAACAGTCAAAGAGACAATTGTAATGCAATTGGATGTTCATATGCCTATAAATGAACGGAATGCAAGTTCATGCTTTAATAAATTGCTTTTTCCTTTTACATGATGATAAAAGAATTGTTATGTTGTGTAATCGTTAAGAGACAATAACTGGATGTTTCTGGATTTGCCAATCGGCTCACTGTGGTATATGTGTAACTTGCTTGATAAATGGATAATAATTTCCCATAGTATATTTTACACTAAAATTACCATAAAATGGTCATTACAAAATGGAACTTGATATTCAATATTGGCTTGCTTGAGTTAACAGTTCTTAAATACAAAGAATAACTAGATTTAACTAACTATCATTTTGGATGGAGTAATTTTCTAACATCAATAACTACTAATTTTAATACTGTAAACCATTTCACTTCCATTTAATTAAGGACTGAATATTAATCAATACCATTAAACATTTTATGTTTTGTAATGTTTTTAATGTTTTTAGAAAAAGTTTCTGCATTGTTCTTTATTATTTATCTATAAGTTAATCTGTTTCTGTTATTTTAGCCTTCAAACTCAAGTATAAATCGTATGGAGGCGGGCGCCAACAATTTTGCCACAATCCGGACGACCCATCTGGTGACGAAACAGATGAAGGAACACGAGCATGCCAACGACATGAAGGAACAGTTCACAGGTTATAAGAGAATGAGGAAGACGCACCAAAAACAACTACAACAGGTATGGGGGAAAGGTTGTACATGTCGGAGGGAATTCAGTAGTACATACTTGACGGGGTACAGTATGCTATGGTTATTACAAATTTTAGGGGACCTAGGAAATCACTTTGTTATACAAACATCTTACAGCAACCTTGATAAGTACTGAACATTATTATGTTATAACCATGAATTTGAAGTTAGTTTTGAAATGGGAAAGGATACTTGGTTTACAGTAATCTCCGATACTCATTCCTGCATAGCCTGTATTATTGTATCATCATTATTATCTCCCCTTGTTACAGAATGAGACAAAGTTCCAAACAGAGATGGAGGAACACAAACAGAAGTTAGATAAGGAATATGATAACCTGAGACAAAAGTTTGTCATGGAGATGGAGAAAATCCGTAAGATGCAGACGTCTGACCAGGAGAAGATGGTTAGTATGAATTACGAGCTTCTTAATTCACCTCGTGACACCTCTTCACACTTCCCATGGTACACTGAGCCGAAGTGTAAACAATCGCATCATGGCGGCTTTGTTACTGACATTGCCTCTAACATGCTGGTTGCAAGGTAGTGATGTGTTAGGAATTAAAATGTCTGCAGCTTGATTTATTCATATTTTGTGGCAAAATGCAAGTGATTGATATGGGAGAACACACAGTAATGACCTGATTACAATGTCTAGCCAGAAATTGACACAATTAAAACATTGTTTGCAGTATAGATGCATTTGATACAGTTTTTCTGACAAACTTTTGAATCTGAAATTTTATGTTCTATTAAATGCCCCTCTTTGAAAAATGTCATGCCCCTGCGCGTTTTATTGGAATAAATATGATTAACTAGGCATTATCTCCCTTTGATGCTGTTTATGATACTGATATTGTTCACTTCCTTGTGACAGGCACGCAATAACCTAGGGATGGAAAAGAAACTAGTGAAGCAGATTTCCACGTCACATGACACAGAAAAGAAAACATTTTCAACTATGCAGAAAAAGGAGTATAAAGTCAATAAGGAGCAGATGAAGAAGGTCAGTCTCCACAGTTATGCTATTCACAAGTTTGAAAGCTACCGTGCTCAGTCATGTAGTTACCATATTGAGGGATTTCAATATGAGATGGTTCCTGGTACTTCTTGCCAAGTCTTGCGAGATAAACTTGGCTGTGATACTGCCTGAATAGGTTAAATCACATTAGAATCTACTGTAAACCAACTTTGTTAAATTTCGCGATTTCCATTTCAAAACAAATTCACGAAGATTAACATTCGTAGATATAACAATGATAATTTCTATCAATACAGATGATGTAGGTATTCACGGAGATAAACTTTTGAAAATTTACTTGGATTGCGAAATTAGCGAAAGTAAATAGCACGCTAATAAGAGTTGTTTTCAGTTAATTGATTTGATTTTGCAGTTTCACGTTTAAGTGTACATATAAGCCTGATTGACCAAAAAGTCTTCTGTACCCTCTATTCTGAACGTTTAATGTTAGGCTTTTATCATTAGAAGGCTTCCCTAAATCTTATGATTACCTTGTGCTCCATTCTTGTTTTCAATCCCTCCCTGTTTTAAATGTCTGTACCATGAGTATGTTTTGGTTCTTTAAGAACATCCCCAGTTTATCTCTTATAATACAATATCGATAAAGCCCTGTGATTAGGATTGTTCAATTTCCACCTTACAGGAAATAGATGGCAGCACGCCTAAAAAAGAGAGAGATGATTTGGTACGGACTCACAAGGACCGCCTCCTTCAACGCCAGAGAGAGGCGGAGGTGGGTCTAGAAAAACGACACAAAGACTCCATGGAATTTGAAATCCGCAAGTTCCGGCGACGAAAACTTGTGCAATATCATCAAAAAGAGGAGGAACATTTAGCAGAGGTGAGAAGTTATTTTAGTGTCGACCACTGTTATGATATGGTGTGAACTTGTATATGAATATACTTCAGAAACATGGTATGCAGGCATGTAGCATTCTCAGAGGTAACGGTCTTGTTAAGGAAATCTTGTAGTTAAGGTATCGATCAGGAATGTGTAATTTTAGGATAAAAACACTTTGAATGGAAGACCATTGCTTAAAATGATATTTAAGGAATCTGATTTATGTTGTATACCAAAGTGTGTAGTTTTATAAGTAGATATTAAAGTATTATCATTACTGAATGTGTGTTTGTCTGATAGGAGCTAAGTAAGCGACAAGCACAGTTAGAAATGGAACATGCCATGCTGCTTCGCCATCACAGCAGCACACAGGAACTGGAGTACCGCCAGCTCCAGACCTTACAGAAGCTGCGTGACGATCACCTCAAAAAACAGCATCAGACAGAACGTGACAATCAGAAAGAGTACAACGCACACGAAGAACAAAACCTCCGCAAGAAACATCTGCTAGAGCATAAGCAGCAACCACGTAGTCTTAAGGTAAGTTTTCCCTTGAAGAACTTCTCAAAAAGTAATAAATCTAGAGACTTTCTGAGCTAAAGATAATTATTTGTGTCAAAGATATACTGAATTTACACAGCCTTAGGGAATTCAAGTTCAGATGCTCGGAGTAAATGCTTGAATGAATAATATAAAAATATATTACATATGTATTAATGATATTAAATGAAAACTGTAGATATTGGTCGAATTGGAATAAATTTTATTCAATTTCTATCCACTTTAATTAATAGAACATCTGAAAACCTTGGAAAATGTATGTATTCAGCAAGTAAACCCCTACTTATTGATGTCAAAACAGGAAATTATATCTGCCCTGGTGAAATGTACACTTTATCACTTTACCATCCAACCATCCAAATAAATGACTACCTGCTATATACCATTCAATGTCACAGTATAATGATAGTCTGTAATTGGTCAGTTGGTCACATGATAGTCTGTGATAGGTTGATTGGTCTCATTTGATATAAAGTACAAGTTTAATGATGATGTGATATAATTTGTAGCAAAAGGAGGTATTGATAAGAAAACAGTTCCATGAAGCGGTACAGACACAACGGAGACAGTACAAGGCACTCAAGGAACATATACTGCAAAACACACCTAAAAATGAACAGAAGGCTGTCGTCAAAAAACTCAAGGAGGAGCAGGTCCGCAAACTCAATATCCTAGGGGAACAGTATGAGGCCAGTATAGCAGAGATGCTGCAGCAGCAAAATGTAAGATTTATTCTCTTTACACTCCGATGCTTTGATTCAGTGAACTTGTTGTGTTCACGAAATCAACACAACTTTGTTATATAATTAATAAACAGTCAAACTTGAAATATTTCAATATAAAGAAACAAGGTTATACAATGAAGTCTTCTTGGACCAAGTAGACTACAATTTGTGTAACCCATGAATTATGATTTTGAGGTGGTGCTTGAGTTATTTGATATTTGACTAGTATAATACATAGTACATGTACTTGATGAATGTAATATATGACTTACTAGTATGAGAACAGGAACAACTTTAATATTCCTGCCATGTTTTAGATGCGACTTGATGACTCCCAGGAGACGGAGGCTCAACAACTCAAACAACGACTGCAGCAGGAGCTAGAGTTACTAATGGCTTACCAGAGCAAGATCAAAATGCAGACGGAAGCCCAACACCAGCGAGAGCGCCGGCAGCTAGAGGAGCGTGTTTCTCTGCGGCGTGCTCTTTTAGAACAAAAGGTATGTCATACTGTTTTATTGACATTGGAGTCTTACATGTTTCAAAAGTAGTCTACAAAGATAATCTTAGTGGACATCCACTTTTAATATCTAAAAAAGAATTTAGAACGTTTTGCTTGTAAATACAAGGTATGTGATTGGTTCTGTATTCAATATTACACAACCCCTTTAATAGATGAATTCTTTAATCAAAATATTCTTTGATCATAACAATAGGACGTTGTCTGAGTTACTGCAAACTAGCTGCGGTGATTAAGTTCTTTTCAATGGACAGAAGATTCCTGACATATGGTCGTCGCCAAAACTATGAATCTGTCAGGGTTTGATTATTCATTCTTCTGTCAAACCTGTCTGTAAAGACTGTGTAAGTGACATAGAAGAAAATAATGGCTTTATAGCCAAGAGGTCGCTATATAGATGTCAAATTGTATTGAAGTTGACTATTTTGGACCATATGAAAGTGATCTGATTAAGCAGTTGGTCTTTATACAGAAGTGGTCGCTAAGACAGGTTTTATTTGTTTTACAGATGGATGATGAAAGGAACAAATTGATGGCAGAAAAGAAAGAAAAAATTCATACTTTAAAAAAGCGGCAAGAGCGTGATCTTGACGAATTTGACCATGAGACTGGAGATATGGGAATGAGTGTGATGGAGGTAGCTCAAGCCTCTCTGGACTCGGCCTATAATGACGATGTGTCGAGTTTACGGGGGAGCATGATTAGCTTAACAGCTAGTAGCAGTAGCTTTTCATTCTCCTCACAGACATAAACTATAAAGGTGTGATAAACATTGAACTGCTGCTGTATACACAGCTCCTGTAGCTGTCCTTGACACGGCCAGTCTGGCGTGGGGACCTGCGGGCAAATGTGATTTGGACACAGCTGTGTGTCCCCAAACTGCCAGCTGGGAGGTGGTGGCCCCTAATTAGGGACCTGTGGGGATGAGGGATCAGTTTGGCCCCTGTGATTCATTATTAGAACCCCATTAATGGCCTTTTTTGGCCCCCTAGACTATTTAGGGAACAACAATTAGCCACTGGTGTGACAGACAGCATTGGATGTGATATATGGACATATAAGATTTAATCGTCGGGGCGATCACAAGGCCAGTTATCTCCACGCCATGGGAGACCTGACATTCACTAACCTAATAACGGTTTACTCATCATCTACTCTAGTTTGTACAGGTCTCTGTGTAGATAGAGTGCTGCTATATAATCACAGGCCCCAAGGAAACGCTCTTATTTCCTAGTTACAAAGTCACAGGCCCCAGGGTAATACGTCTATTCCCCAGTTTCAAAGTCACAGGCCCCAGGCAAACACTCCTATTCCATTGTTTCAAAGTCACAGGCCCCAAGGAAACACATCTATTTCCTAGTTTCAAAGTCACAGGCCCCAGGGAAACATTCCTTATCCCTATAGATAGTTGCAAGCTCCAGTCACAGGCCCATGTAATATTACCCCAATTTTCTTGTCACAGGCTTTACGAAAGTCCTCCTAATATTTCTTGTCACAGATGCTAGGGAAGTCATCCTTGCTCATCTCATCTTGGGTTAATTGCTACGTGGACCTGCTGGAATTGATGTGTATTTTAGAATGTTTTAGTTGGATTTCAAGGGGAGGTTAGAGTAAAATTTCCTCCTTAAAATATCTCAAAATACTCCCTACAAAATTGTGGATCTTTAGTTAGTCTGGAGTCCCTGTGAGTCGCATGAGTCTGATAAGGTTCTGGTAAAAAAGGTTCTGGTCTGGTTTTGTTGTAAATGCAGGTTCTGGGGATTCAAAGGTTCTGATAAGTCACCAGGTTGTGAAAGTTACGGGTCTGATCCACAGCTGAGTAAAACCTGACAAGTTTCTGTGAGTCTGGTCAAACGTTCTCGTTCACAATGTATCTTCTAACTTATTTAGCTTATATTGTATAAAACCTGTTGAATCTCTGTGACTCGCTATAAACTTCAATGAAACCTGTCTAGCCTTTATCAATACCAGTAATAGCAAAAGTACTTGATTAGTGCTTATGAACTCATGATTAATATAGTAAACCTTGTCTAATATGTGACATATTTACAGTAAAATCTCTCAAGAACCTGTGACTTACTTACCAATTATTGTAACGCCTGTACAAATCCTGTAATGGAGATCCAAGGTTTTAATAAACAGTGACATGTCTACCTATAACAGTAGTGGTACCTTTATAATATCTGTTACTAAGGTTTTAATGTTCTCTTGTAAACCATGAAATTTGTCTTATTCTTGGGACAAAATGTTATGTTGACAAATACGGTAAAACATTTTCAAATACATTTGGCACATTTATCAACGACAGTGAGACCTGTGCAATTTCTATGACTTCTCTTTTAGTTTTCTGTTGCCATTTAAGCTTGTCTAATCCCTGACTACTTAATGAATACAGGTAAATCTGTGTTATCACTGTGACAATGTTGATTAATCCACCAAAATAATTCAAATCCCTGTGACTCATTTACCAATTACAAACGAACATTTCCTGTGACTTTGGGTTTCATTTGCACATAAACCTGTTAAATTGCTGTAACTCTTACAAATACACTGTTCAGTGAATTATTCACATTCCTGTGAACATCAAAACCTGTGTTTTTCCTGTGACTTCTCTGATCTCCTAGTTACTTCTGAACAGAAAACCTGTCAAATCCCTGTGACGCCTGTACAAATACAGTGAAATATTCATATTCCTGTGAACCTCATTTTTTCTGAACAGAAAATCTACCAAATCCCTGTGGCTTCTTTACAAATAAGTAAAACATGGTTAATCCCCATGACTTGCAATACATGTCCAATAACACTTGTTGATGGGGGGAGACCTTTTTATATGATTTACCTGATATACTCTGGGGAGAGGTTGGGATGCTAGGGGGCCATATCAGCTCTTAAAACTCACTATATGTGAATTCTGGTATACATATGTATGGTACACACAATAAGTTATATATAACCTGGCCAGCCAATGTTCCGCCGTCACTGGCAGACCATACTCGGTAGTCCTGAAAACTGGTGAGCAGTTTTCTGAGGACCTGTTTGCCAACTTTTAACAAATGTGTATGTAATATGAGACATATAGACTAGATATTTAACTCTCGTGATCGAATGTATTTTCATTGAACAATATACATTGGTAATATTAATGATAATAACAATAAAACCCATTATGAAATGTTTGATTTGTGTTACAGTTTCTTTCTAAATATATATTTATATTCTTATGGTTATTTTTAATGCAGTTCGTCAGTGCAACATTCCAGCTATAAGCTCCATTGCCTATTTTATGGTGTCTAGCAATTGTGACCAATTTGGATGAAATGTCCAGCAATTGTGATATATTTAGACGATGCGTCTAGTAACTATAACCTACCAGATATTTAGAGGAAGTGTGTACCAAGCATTACCTATTTAGAGGAAGTGTTTACCAAGCATGACCTATTTAGAGGAAGTGTTTACCAAGTATGACCTATTCAGAGTAAGTGTTTACCAAGCATGACCTAATTAGAGGAAGTGTTTACCAAGCATGACCTATTTAGAGGAAGTGTTTACCAAGCATGACCTATTTAGGGGAAGTGTGTATCAAGCATGACCTAATTAGAGGAAGCATCTAACAAGTATGGCGTATTTAGAGGAAGGTTCTGTAATGAAGTGTCTACCAAGCATGAGTTATTTAGATGTAGTGTCTACCAAACATGGCCTATTTAGATGAAGGTTCCGTGATGAAGTGTCTACCAAGCATGTGTTATTTGATGTCTACCGAGTATGACCTATTTAGATGAAGGTTCCGTGATGAAGTGTCTACCAAGCATGAGTTATTTAGATGTAGTGTCTACCAAACATGGCCTATTTAGATGAAGGTTCCGTGATGAAGTGTCTACCAAGCATGAGTTATTTGATGAAGTGTCTACAAGCATGACCTATTTAGATGTAGTGTCTACCAAACATGGCCTATTTAGATGAAGGTTCCGTGATGAAGTGTCTACCAAGCATGAGTTATTTGATGAAGTGTCTACGGAGTATGACCTATTTAGATGAAGGGTTTAACAATCCATCTTGGATTCTGATTGTTGAAGTTTATTACCGCAATTTCTCAGAAAGTACTGAAAGAATCTTTCAAAAATTCCATGCATATGCTCCCATATAGCCATTCTTGTGCATATAGTATTTTGGGACCGTTCGTTTAACAGGATGGTCAACAGGTGGCCATTTTGGATTTTGATAGATGACGTTTGTTACCGCTATTTCTCGGAAAGTGAAATTTCATATTTAGGTTCCTCAAGATTGCCGATAGGCCGCCATCTTGTATTTTGATAACTGGAGTTAGTTACGCTATTTTCTCAGAAAGTGCTTAGGGGATCTGTCTCAAATTCTGCAGGTATAGGCTCCACATACCGATTCATTAACATCTTAGCCGACCGGCAACCGTGTGAATTTTGATAGTTGAAGTTTGCATGAAAAGCGGAGAAAAACTCCCTCTTTTCATTGTCAGATATAGATCATTCTTTGATTGGCGCCAAGTTTTTTCTGGTATCTCTTTGTTAAATTCGCACAGTTGAATTTGGCAAAATTCATATAGAAATTAATTTTAATAAAATAGTGAGTATTTGTTTCGTTTTAAATCGATGAAAATTTAAAACTAACAAAATAGGACAAAGGAATAAAATTTAATGACTGGTAAAACTGGCTAAAATCTTATAAAATGTAGGTACTGTAGAACTATGAAAAGCATCTCTAGAAAAAAAACCCGAATAAATAATTATTCAGACAGTGTATATATATTTATATATCATATTTTTCTTTCTCTTAACTCTCTTTTTTTTAAACTATTTCTTCCTTTCTCTAACTCTTTCTCTCCCTCGTTCCCTTACTTTCATTTATTTGTTGAAAGAATTATGCGATTCAGATGAAATTATAGTAGTTTGTTTATACATGACAAAAATGATTCAACAAAGTTCAATGGAAAGTATTTGTAACCATTTAGGATGGACTGTCCTGGAATCTGTATCTACGTTGTATAAACCTTGACGGCATTTATTTTATGTAAAAAAATGACGTGATTTCCGGTTTCATTTCATGATATAAATGTACATATGAAGAGTTCAGTTATATATACCGTAATTAAATTGATATGATTCCTAACCATTTACGATGAGAAGAGTAATTCATGTGCATCAAAGTGTCTCGCTAGTCGCTATATTGGGATACAAGGTTCGGCATTGCAATTGGGCTATAAAAAGAAAAGCTCTAATGACAAAACGGATACAATAGCAGTTAGCACAAGGAAATAGCACTGCAATTAGCAAATTGGCAAGTCTGATAAGGCTAACTAGAAATTGGTGCGAAGCGTAATCGATAGTGTCTAGAAACACATGCCGAACTCAATTTTTGGTCGGGACAGAACGGCAAGAGTTGCTCGGGGAAGGTGTTCATGTATATCGTTCCATTACATTGTGAATACGAACGTTTTTAGAGCTTGAACATGTATCTAGCTGCTGCTTGGTACATGTTTATAGTGCTCTTGGTCTGTCTTTATCATTACACATAAATTATTTCATTTGGACGTCGACATTCTGAATGACGTTGCTGCCCTTTTAGACATGTTAGGGTCTATTCGATAATTTGCGGTTTAACCTCCGATACGGAATACTCGTCTTCCATCTGACTCCCTGCTGCGTTTGGATGATCATTGGCATTATTCACTTGTAGGTGATTCTGATTGGTCTTGGTGTCATTGACGTCAGACTCCTCTATCACGTCATCATTCACAGAGTCTGCGCAGGAAGTGGCCGCTTTGTCAGAACCAATTTCTATATTCAACGGTGTGACAGAATTAATTTTTGGCGTTTTGTCTCCTGTCTGCATCAGGCCATTCATCATTGTCTTGAACCCCGAGTGTCCCTTGTCTTCTGTTTTATTGAATTTTATTTTGAACACAGTTGTTGACATCAACTTATTCCATCTTTGTTTTTGGAACTTCCTTTTCCGCAGTTTAAGTTTTTCTCGTGATTGGGCATGCGTGTAATACAAAGTGAAATTGTTGACAATTGCGGGAACAGACAGAGCAATGACGAGAACACCGGAAATAGCACATAGCGATCCAACGAGATATCCGAGTCCAGACTTCGGTGCCATATCGCCGTAACCAACGGTTGTCATGGTGACAATAGCCCACCAAAAGGCCAGAGGGATATGTTTGAAGTCACTTTCCTCTGTAGAAAATATCTCCATGTAATATTCGATGCAAGCGAAGATGACGACACCGATTATGACGACTAGAAGTAGCAGAAACAACTCCTTGGTGCTCGCCTTGATTGTGTAAATCAGAATTTTCAAAGCCAGAAAATGCTTCATCAGAATGAAGATCCTGAATATACGGAGCACGCGGAAGGCGAACAGTACTCGTATGAAGGTGAACAGCGTGACGGGGTCGGGATGGAGGAAGACGATCGCCACTGCGATGTAGTAAGGAACAATACAGATGGCTTCTATAATAGTCAATGGTGTGGTGAGGAAGTCTCTCTTGGAAGGCGCTGTCAGAAGCTTCACCAGAAACTCAGTGAAGAAAAATACGTTACACGAATTATCGATGATCAGCAGTGTGTCGTACGGTGTGATGTCATAGAATATGTCCAGTTCGTGACGTAACATTTCGCTCGTGATGTTGGCGCGAGAGTTCGTGGCGTGCACGGTGAGCGCCTCAAAGTAAGGAAGCGTCTCCAGGATGAAGACTGATATGGAGAGGAGTACCACAAGCAGAGAAGTTACGGCATACGCCTGTGGAATATAAAGAAAAATGACATTATTAACGAGACAATATATATCGCAATTCTGTGTGAATGCATACTATAACAAAAGTTATTTGAAAATAGCAAGGATTGTCCCTTGGAACCTATAAGGACCTACGAGCGAGTACAATTTTACCCATTGGGACTCTTGAAGCTTAGCGGAGAGCAGAAAAATTACGGCAGGCAACCACTCTAAATTGGTTCCGTCGACTGCACGTCAAAATTTGATGACTGTCATCGACAATCCACGCCTCAGTCACACCGCGTGAATTCATGACGTCATGTAATTTCATCATGTTCACAAGGTTAGCGCGAGCAATATGTCATACCCTATAGGGGTAGACTGGATTGCCTTCCGTAGTTTTTCTACCCTCCGCTAGGCTTCGCTCCGAAAATACTCTAGGGGGTGATTGATAGAATCTTACGTGGGTCTGTGAAGTGGACAGGGATTTCTCCCATACTTCACAGGGATATCTCGCGGTTGCTTGGGAAAAGATATCTCTATCCACAGGGGGGTGTTCGACAGCTCACACGCGCTAGAAAATAACGTGACGTCATCAATACATGCGGCGTAACTGCAGCGCACATTGTAGATGACGTCCTCAATTTTGACGCATAACGACGTTCCGGCGGTAATGGCGGTAATTGTCTAGCTTGTGTGAGCTGTCTTACGTCTTACACCCCCCCCTGTGTAAGATAGAGATATCTTTTCCCTAGCAACCACGGGATATCCCTGTAAAGTATGGGAGAAAATGACGTGAATTGTGCTCACAATATAATGACGTCACAATAAATACCTACTCGCAAGGGAGCTAACCCTGTAATATGCGAAGACGGAATAGCAGAATGAAGATGGTCTTTAAATTATTCCAAATGATGTCCAAAATTCTCAAAAAAGAGAGAACTGGTATTTCGTCAAAGATTCCCCTTTCATGACAAATGACGTTTGCCAAGGTTCTTTTGCAATTTTGTCAGATTACTCCTAATTTTTGGGGTAAATATACTAGCCTATAGTTGCAATTTCACTTTGAACACATGTCATTTGCAGATGAAAATCGTTCATTCTACCAATGGTGTTTTTTTAATGACACCATTAGTACCATTGGTGATACTATGAACGCACCTCATGTGTCGCACTATATGGTATATACACTATATGGTATATCCACTTTATGGCATTGCTATAATGAGTAGAGGATTTTACAACTAGATATTTGAAACGCTTGTTAAGTTATGGATGTTGTCACAATAATCGTAAAATTTTAAGCGAAGTCATACGAATTCTCGACTGCTTTCCAAACTAAAGGTTACTGCTACCTAATTTGTATGCTGGACGGTTTAAAGCGATTCTCGTCGTCTGCAAGACGTAAGCTAGACCCCTCGCGGAGTAGAGTTACATAACCTTGCGAAATGACGCCATTTTAATGGGCAGACGTCTGAGTGACACAGATGCATGTTGTGGTATGTCTGAGTAAGATAATAAATATTTTCCGAATTTAGGGAATCTTCTAGGAGACGAGACATTTACATCCACAATAGCTTACTCATGGTGTTTGAGAACGTTATGGACAGCCGTATTGTGTTTTTATTTTACTTTTCTTGGGTTTAATATTTTTTTATATTCTGGGGCCTCGTATTTGGGTTACAGCATGCTAAGGAGACGAAATGGAGAAGACGTACTCGAGGCATATATGGTCACCAAACTTCGTTATCCCGACGTTGATGTTTCGAAGAATTCTAATATTCTAATTACTAAATAATTGATTGTTCTTGAATAAAGATGTACACACGTATTGTCACAGAGGTAAAATTCAGGTATTGAGATCAACATTATACTTAGAAATAAGTAAGGTATCCGGGTTTAACGCTTCGAAATAAGTAAGGTCATCATATTTTATGAATTTTAGTTTTCGAGAAAAGCATAGTCTTCAGGTTTTATGAATTTTCCTCTTCGAAATGAGATAGGTTATGGAGTGAGCTTCTACGTATATATATAAATAGAATCGGTTTTAACGTATACTTGCATTCCCACTCAGACTTCCAATTATTTCATATACTTATAGGTGGCAAAATAATGTATGAGTTTACCAGATTAGATATAATAGAATTTCACCACGTTTCTGTCAGATATTTTTCCACTGTTAAATGGTTTTTCTTTCAAATGGTTATCAGGTCTATATATATATATATTATGTAGTGCTCTTTAATGTACTTATAAATAGTACTAAAATAGTTGTCTGTACAAGTACTAAACAAGTTGTCACATCACTTATTATTATTCTTTGTAAAATGTATGCCATGTTAAATATTTTATTACATGTATGTTATTCTGTTTATGTAAAATGGAGGAAATAAAGAGAATAATAAATCAAACTTCGTTAACCCGACGTTGATGTTTCAAAGAATTCTTATATTCTACTTACTACACAAGAATATACTTCGAAATAAGCAAGGTTTTCAGGTTTAACGCTTCGAAATAAGCAGTCTTCATGTTTTATGAATTTTACACTTCGAAATAAGCAGTCTTCAGGTTTTAAAATCTTTAGCTCACCTGGCCCGAAGGGCCAGTAAGTTTATGTCATGGCGCGGCGTCCGTCGTCTGTCCTTCAGTCCGTCAACATTTCCTTTAAATCGCTACTAGTCATAGAATTCTGCATGGATTGAAACAAATTTTGGCCATAAACATCCTTGAAGGAAGGGGAACAACGTTTGTATAAATTTTGGCTCTGATCCCCCGGGGGCAGGGCCCAATAGGGATAACAGAGGTAAATCCAATAAATCGCTACTAGTCTAGAGTTCTGCATAGATTGAAACCAAATTTGACCAAAAACATTATTGGGGAAGGGGAGTTTGTATAAATTTTGGGTCTGACCCCCCAGGGCAGGAGGGGCGGGGCCCAACAGGAAAAATAGCGGTAAATCCTTTAAATCGCTACTTGGCGTATAGTTCTGCTTGGATTGTAACCGAATTTGGCCACAAACATCCTTTGAGCAAGGGGAAGAGAGTTGGTATAAATTTTGGTTTTGACCCTCTGGAGCAGAAAGAGCAGGGCTCAAATGGGGAATTAGAGGTAAATATTCAAATTCCTTCAGAAAATAAACAACGAACCTGAATTCAGAAAATTGACCTTACGAACCAGGTTAGCGATACAGGCCCTCTGGGCCTCTTGTTTCACTTCGACATAAGCAGTCTTCAGATCTGTAGATAATATTGACATGCAGATCAAATTTATTTTGATATCTGAATTGTTTGTACAGTGAGTAAAGATATATCAATGGAAGAAAGCCATTTCAGCATTTTCAGTCAAAAATAATATATGATGTTGCTACATAAGAAAATTTAACGATTGAATAAGTAAATCTGTCGAATAAGAAGCATAAGAAAATTATCATCGATATCTCCATATAAAAATGATGGAAGTTGGGGACTTTCATATTTTCTAGCCATACTGTTGTATTCGGCACTTCGCATTATCAATTTTCACACTAAGTACTTAAAATATCCAAATCTGGACACGAGGCGCTGAAAGACATCTTGAACTATCAAATAATGTACGTGTACATGGAGGCCAAGAAGAAGTATAATAAAATATATAATTCTTTATCTTTCCATGTCATATCGATACCCACGGGGCGTTAAGAACGTGGTGGGAGGAAAACACAAAGATTACAGAGGAAAGCCACCGACCTACGGCTAGTGAATGATTTCTAATTCGTTACCCTATATAGATGTCTGACCAGGTACCGACCGAATGTCCGGTTTTCTTCATCTTTTTAACCTGACACTTTATTCTTTAAATGACCTCATTCTTGGATGCCCGTGGTTGATTGCAGTGCAACACACTGCTGTTATTCCGTCTTTGCATATTAGAGTTAGTTCCCTTGGTAGGTATCCATTGTGACGTCATTGTTTTGTGAGCGTAATTCACGTCGTTTTTTTCCGAAAAGTATGACGTTACGCTCGCAAACACATGACGACACAATCAATACCTACCCGCAAGTGCAGATAACTCTGTAATATTCAAATACAGAATACGTTACGCTTATGTAACAAATATATAGTTTAACAACAACGCAATGAAACTATATAATATACAAATGCATCTTTAACAAATAGCAGTATTTTTCTGAACTTTATTTCTTTTCTACATTTTGGCATATTTTAAGTGTCTTATTGACCTACTCTTCAAAGAGGTTTATGCTTCTTATTTTTTGACATTTCTACAGATCCAACCACAGGCGTTTGACTCTATAGACATTTTTCTTTATATATATCTCTGTGTGTAAGGGTGTGTCAATATTACAGATATACGGAGAAAAAATAACTTTAGAATCAAATGCCTGTGTGTCAACAATTTTCCATTCACTGATCCGATTACCAGCTTATTAAAGTCCTTAGGATTATAATAGTAAGTGAGTAGAGGTCGGTGTAATAACTAGCTCTTTTTACCTGGCTATGGTTCGTACGTAGGATAACGCTTGCTTTATGTGATAACATTCCTTCTCTATTCGCTTTAGAAAGACCTGACCACCGGTACACAACACTCTATTGTTTATACAAAGGCACTGAGAAGACGGCAACATACTTAACGTATTAATTTGCATCCTCGATACTCCAGGGGGTACTATCACTAACGTTATATCTACCCCTGGACGATCTCATAGCAAAACTGGAGACAGTCCAGGAAAAAAGCTGACCAATTACAGGCCTACAGAAACTTCCTCTGAAGATTACAAAGAGTGATTCCCAACTTCAAAGCAACAAATCAGCCACAGTGGGCTGTTATACAATTCCTTTGATGTACAAATTACCTGTGTCTTTTGGTGCCTACAATTTTATGATAATATTCGTAATACACACTCATGAGGACTGGTTCTAAAACGCTTTTACATAATGTAACGTGATCGGGTCTATCTTTCGACCGACTTCACCAAGTGAGATATCTGGTCTTAAATCAATAATAAGGGATAAAATAATGAGTCACATGAAAAGAAATAAGCTATTTAGTAACGCTCAGTTTGGTTTTATAGACAGTAGATCCACGGTTCTTCAACTTATCAATGTCATGGATAGATGGACAGATATTTTGGATAAAGGAGCATGCGTGGATATTATATACTGTGACTTTATGAAGGCTTTCGACAAAGTACCTCATGGCCGATTAGTACATAAACTCGCAAAATATGGTATCGGTGGTCAGTTTTCAATCTGGATCCAAGCCTTTCTGTATGGAAGAAAACAAAGAGTTGTAGTGAATGGCAAAACGTCGGAGTGGAATCCAGTTTTAAGCGGGATACCACAAGGATCTGTGAGTGATATGCCCGATGTTACAAGTACCGGGACAGACACCTATCTGTATGCGGATGATAAGAAAGCTTTTAGAACAATAAAAAATGAAGAGGATTGCAAAATATTACAACATGATATATATTCATTAAGCCAATGGTCAGATATTTGGAAACTCTGCTTCCACCCAGACAAATGTAAAATGATGCGACTGGGATATTCAAATACAACTAAATATGGATACAGACTGAAGGAAAATGCCCAATTTTCAAAATTCGTTGACTCGGAGAAGGATATTGGTGTCACCATAGATGATAAACTTACCTTTGACAAGCATATATGTGAAAAGGTCAACAAAGCAAATTCAATCATGGGAGTGTTGCGGAGGACAATGGAATATATGGACCAGAACAGTTTTAAACTTTTATACACGGCATTAGTTAGGCCTCATATTGAATATGCTGTACAAGCCTGGTGTCCGTATTTGGAAAAGCATGTAACAACAATAGAAAACGTTCAACGTCGAGCAACAAAGCCAGGTCTCTCAACTTTGCCATATACAGAACGTTTGCGTAAACTCCAACTTCCAACGTTAGCATACAGGCGGTCACGTGGGGATATGATTGAAATGTACAAAATACTTTCTGGAAAATACGATAAAGATTTTTAGAAGTCGCAGATTTGTTTTCAATTAACCAGGGATCAACTACCCGCGAACATGATTTGAAAGTGTACAAAGAACATTCAAGGCTGTGCGTGAGAAAACACTCGTTTACCCAGAGAGTCGTGAATACTTGGAACAGTCTCCCATCAAATGTTGTTCAGTCTAGGACAGTTAAGCAATTTGAATATGAACTCGATTCACACTGAAAAAATCAGCCACTAAAGTATTTATACACTGAAAAAAAAATCCGTAAATTTCTAAGAGCTGACTATTTGAATATGAACTCGATTCACACTGGAAAAATCAGCCACTAAAGTATTTATACACTGAAAAAAATAAATCCGTAAATTTCTAAGAGCTGACTATTATAGGATTATAAAAAATCCTGTACATGTTAACATGTATGTTGTCAGAATAAATCTATGTATCTATGTAAAAGACCACTTGTAAGTGTCACTGGTCTACTGCTGGTACACGGAGTATAGATTTCTTCAGCCTTTGGGTGGTCACAAGGCCCTCGAGATTTTATTATTGTTTTTGTACCACAAATAATGAGATATTTACATTATCTAACTAATTAAGTATATTATTTGTGGTGTATCTAGTAGAATATATATTGTATTGAGTATTACGTGAAACGGTGAAAGAGAACAGTGTGGCCTCTCATAGACTAAAGTGTATCACGAACTCGTACTCTGTTTATCTATTTGTCTTATTAATAAACCATAATTAACTGTTTATCTGGCATTTGTTATATTACTGAGTGGGACAAAAACAATAACAAAACCTCGAGGGCCTTGTGACCACCCAAAGGCTGAAGAAATCTATACTTCGTGTACCAGCAGTAGACCAGTGACACTTACAAGTGGTCTGTTACCAAGACCAGATATCTCACTTGGTGAAATCTGTCGAAAGATAGACCCGATCACGTTACATTTAGCATGTTGTCAACAATCAGTATTGATACCACAGTTGATTAAAATGACTACACAAAGACAACACATGCAGCGATGATTCACAAACGATCTACTAGATTGAGGTATTACACAATTTCCTACTGACAACAATTATTTACAATATATCGACTCATAATTCGTACTCGAATTACTCGTCTGTCACACGTCAAGCTTACTGAAACAACGTAACATACTCTTGATTCTCACACAGTTTTATATACAGAAGATATCGTGTAATGTGAATAACACGTAGGTGATATTGCGTGAACCACCTAACGATACAATAAGAAGGACCAATCGTAACAGCCCATACGACGAGTGTTCATTGTTATTGTGTAATGATGGTGGGTCGTTATGATAAAATATGTACTATTATTCGACGTTGGGGGTCAATTTCAACATTGGTTACCCTTGTTCCATAAATCATCATATCGACATACCTGTTTTATTACATTTTGTATAGCAACAGGAAACATTACACTTCAGGTTACTCTACTAAAGTCTGCGCAGCGGCCTCTATGAGGAAACATATTATGACACTTTTGTACAAAATAACGGAATGAAGCGCACTGTATCCCACCGCTGCCACCAATATGACTCACTGGTAATCGTCAGTGTCTGATATAGCGGCAAAATGTGTTCCATCAATGAATGAACGTCTTATCTTCGTATCGTTAGCAAATTAGTGAAACGTGTTACAAAATTAGACTGACTTTCAAAGAACACGGGGTGACAGAATGCCACACGATTTATACTTCTCGACAGAAGTTATTACGTACCTGTTGCAATGTAAGATAAACTCTCGACTTAATCCACTTCCGGGCTTGATATAACGCACAAGATAATAATTTATATACAAATCACATGATAAGTCACACTGAGGATTTTTTTAAAGGATCAATTAATTGCCTGGGAAAATATGATCTTTTTTTCCGCGCTACAAACTATATGACGGTTCTCTCAGACAATTGACGTAAGGACCAAGGAAAGCATACCTATATGTATAATAATATTATAATTTGTAAGTTTAGTGGGAACTTACCGTTGCCCCTTTAGACGAGTACGGGTCCTGAAGGGCTCTCCACACTTTCGGTCTATAACGGTACCAGAAAGGAGCGTCAGGATCAACATTTTTTGCCGAATTTTTCGTCCGCCTATCGTCTTGTTCGAATTTCTCGATCATCTCAAGCGTTTCTTCGAAACTGATGTAATGAACCCAGCAACATTGTTCAATGTCCTTGTCGTCAATTTCCCAGAAATCCAGTTCTTCCCTTAAAAGGGGCCCACAAAGACTGATCGGCACGTGAAGCTTCCCTACTCTGTAAAAATTCAGTATATACTCAAATAAGGTAGGGTGCCTGTCAAAAAAGTACTCTCGTTTCCCAGTTAACCTTGCAGATTCGGCCAATTTCGCGAGTCTGGTACTTGGAAATTGGGAAATGGTTTCTAATTTAGTCTGGTGTTTGAAACCACCAATGTTTAAGGTAACGATGTCGGCATCACTGTCCTCGGCACTGCTCCCTCCACTTGACGCTGATGGAATTCTTTTTGGTACCTTTATTCGTCCTGTATGATCGGTCATAACTTTGGCTGACAGATCATGTCCAACAGTTGCATCATCCGGCGAGTTGATCGTAACGGTCTCCTCTGATGTGATTTTGTCTGATTTATCTGGTTCTGATTCTTCTTGGCCATTTTCCACGTGTTCTAATTCTATGCGTGGTGTATCATCATTATTCTCCTTACCGTCCGGTTCTCTCTTGTGATCTTCATAAGACGCTGTATTGGAATTTCTCCGCTCCTCAGAACCCGGCTGTATCCCGACCAATTTGGCCGAATTTCTTCTTTCAATTGCCGATTTACCTTTTTTCCTGGCTTTTTGGTCAGTAATTTTGACCCTTTTCTTTTTTCCTGTATCCATATCTGTACCTTTTCCCAACCGATTAGATCTCCATTTTTGTAAGTCGTTGTGACATCAGTTTTCGGTCCTTCCCATTTCTGATCTCGTAACCAGGAATGGACACACTTCCTGATAATGACAGATATTAAACATACACATATCAGATTATATTTAATATTTCGGAGTCTTGGTATTAGTTATGGATGCTTGTAATGCGGTGCATGATTCCAAGGCTTCGGTCCAAACCCTGGAGACAAGGACTATCAACAATGACGAACGCCACCCATTAAAGCCTCTACATATCGTGCTTTAAACGTTTAATCCTTGATACAAACCTATAACAGGCCTTTCACACAGCGTGGAACTCGAGTTATACACAATGTACGATCACATATATCATTGCACACATTACCGAATATCAACTTTTACAATCCAGCGTATGTGGTCCCTGTTGCCACTCGTCATAAATATCATTTCTCGGACAAATTATTTTACACCTACACGTATTCTTATTCACAAGGCTAAATATTAACAACCAGCCTGTTTCAAAAGCTAAACCCTATTTAATCCCCATAGAAAAACATAAAATACCTGTAACAATGCAATGATACGATATGTAAGGCAATAATACCTGTGACTTACCTTTCTGCTAATGCCTAATGAATTATACCTGTCTGATAGAGGGTGATATACCTGTACGATACAGAGAAATATCTAGTGACTTAAACGTCCGATACTGCTAGTGACTTATGGTTTGATAGAGATTTATATCTAGTGACTAAAAGGTCCGATACAGAGTAATATCTAGTGATTATAGGTCCGATACAGAGAAATATCTAGCGACTTAAACGTCCGATACAGAGAAATATCTAGTGACTTTAACGTCCGATACAGAGAAATATCTAGTGACTAAATGGTTTGATAGAGAGTAATATCTAGTGACTTAAAGGTCCGATACAGAGTAATATCTAGTGACTATAGGTCCGATGGTGAGCAATATCTAGTGACTAAAAGGTCCGAGGGCGAGTAATGTCTGGTGACGAAAAGGTCCGATACAGATTATTATCTAGTGACTAAAAGGTTTGATAGAGAGTAATATCTAGTAATTAAAGGTTTGATAGAGAGTAATATCTGTTGACTAAAAGGTCTGATGGCGAGTAATATCTGGTGACTGAAAGGTCCTATACAGATTAATATCTAGTCACTAACTGGTTTGATAGAGAGCAATACTGTACAGTATCTAGTGACTAAAAATGATAGAGAGTGACAATAGTCACTAACTGGTTTGATAGAGAGCAATATCTAGTGACTAAAAAAGCGACTGAAAGGTCAGATAGACAGCAATATCTAGTGACTAAAAGGTCCGATAGATAGAGAATACATGGTTAGTATCTTACAATACAAGGTTTATTTTGGTGCGAGACTTGGGGAAAGCCGAGATAACGATCGAGGCTTTGCCGTGTCGAACTTGCATTGTAAGATACTAACCGTGTATTCTGTTTATCCTGAAACCATTATTACATTCAAACCGAAAGCACGAATTGCCAGCTATTTACCCGATTTGCTCGAAGCGAGACATTTCTTTGATGCGGAGCAAAAGATTCATTCACTAATCTGTGAGTGTTTATATTTAATCTGCTCCATTTTACTACCAAGGGAAATAATGCATTTGGTAATATATCATTGAAACAATATGAAAATACTAAAAAACAATAACTATATAGTATATACTCATCAAAGAATTACTTTACAATACATACATTTGCCATGGGCCAAGAAGAAGACGATACTGTCATAGGAATCTTCGATATCGTAAAAATGACGTAATTCCGATGTGAAGGTGACGTCACTTTTTAGCGGGACTGAATGACGTTTCATTCACCGGAAGGTTAAAGTTCGGGGTCAAATTAGAAAACGTTCCGTCAGATGTAGAACAAATACATCTTTTAGTTGGCATTCCTATTGGCTATAAATTCCAACTGAAAGACGTTCAATGGTTATATTTATATTTTGTTACAATTTTATGGACTTGACATCTACATTTAAGCATTGAACGTCTTTCAGTTGGCAATCATAGCCAATATGAATGCCAACTGGGCAAAGGCAAATTCCATGAAGCGCGCTAGCGCTCCATGTTGGATTTGCCTTTGTCCAGTTGGCATTCAAGTTGGATACAAATGCCATCTTACAGACGTTCAATGCTTATATTTACATTTGACTGCAATTTCATGTTGAAATACCAAAGGATTTGGCATTCATACTGAATTAATTATTTGTTATCGTCAAGGATGGAACAGTCATTTGAACAGCCGTTTTTCTGTGATTGATGCACGACAATTGTGACGTCACAATGATAATGACGTTATCATAAGCGATTGAAGTTCATAGCCTAAATGACTGCCAACTGCGCTTGGTACGGATATATAGTGGGACCGTAATGAAAATGTAAGTATAGACTCTTTGAATGCCAACTGCTCCCAGAGAGGGATTGCAGTAAAAATGTAAATATTGACGGATAAAGCATTTCGTGTAGTTATCCGTCAGTGTGTGTGGCAATTGCAGGATCTAGTGACTAAAAGGTCCGATAGAGAGTAATATCTAGTGACTAAAAGGTCCGATAGGGAGTAATACTTAGTGACTTAAAGGTGATAGTAACATATAGTCACTTAAAGGTTCAATAGAAAGTTATATGAAGTGACTTAGATAATAACAATATATATGTATAGTAAAGCCTTTAACCTCACTTTTCAAAAAATCAATTGAAGAAAGTGTAGTGCCAAAACAATGGACCACAGCAAATGTTTGCCCAATACACAAGAAAGGATCAACAAAGGATCCAAATAACTATCGTCCTATTAGTCTGTCATCTGTACCCTGTAAAATCTTGCAGAGGATAATACGTGACAATATCATGGACCACCTAAAGATCAACAATTTACTGTCACCAGAACAACATGGATTTACGCCAGGCAAGTCTTGCACGACACAGCTCCTGGAGGTATTAGAACACTGGACACAGGCCCTTGACAACAACAACAACGTCGATGTTATTTATTTGGATTTTAGTAAAGCCTTTGACAAAGTGTCCCATAGACTCCTCATATACAAATTAAAATCCTATGGAATTGGAGGCAAAATCCTGTCATGGATTCAACAATTTCTGTCAGGACTACAACAAAAGGTTATTATAAATGGAACAAGCTCCAAAACCAAAAAAGTAAAAAGCGGTGTACCTCAAGGAAGTGTACTCGGGCCCATACTATTTCTAATTTATGTCAATGACATCCCAGAGATAGTGAATTGTGTTACCAAACTATTCGCGGATGATACCAAATTGTATTCAAAAATCAACACATTACAGGACTGTGAAGAGCTACAGACAAATATTGACAGGATCTCCGATTGGACTGACCTCTGGTTAATGAAACTAAATAAAGAAAAATGCAAGCATATGGAAATTGGAAATATCCCCATTAACAGACAATACACCATAAAGGACGGCGACAGCAGAATACGACTTGGGAAAACCAACAGTGAAAAAGATCTGGGAGTCACAATAGATAATACCCTGAAGTTTACAAATCAAGTGAATAAAGCTTCAACAAAGGGAAAGCAAATCATGGGTATCATTTTTAGAACTTTCACTTATCTAGACAACCAAAATTTTAAAACACTGTATAAGACTTTGGTTAGACCTCATTTGGAATACTGTTCTGTCGTTTGGTCTCCCTGGATTAAAAAAGATATAAAAACCATCGAAAACGTCCAACGAAAAGGCACAAAAAGACTAGTAAACCTCAAAGATCTCTCCTATCCAGACCGATTGAAGACCCTGGGTATCCCAACACTGGAATATAGAAGACTGAGGGCCGATATGGTGGAGACCTTCAAAATTATCAACAAAATCGATATTGTTACTAGTGAGAACATGTGTACTCCAATGAGACACACAGGTACAAGAGGTCATAATAAAAAACTAAACAAGCACTGGAAAAACTACGTCACGAAGTTTTCACCATCAACCTAGGAAAGACATTATATTATACTTAAACCTAGGACATGCTATTAAGGATTTAAGCAATCTTTTTAATATTTTACCATTATTGTAAATATCACTATACATCTTTACAAGCCGTTTGTGGCTTTCCAATGATGTTGGACTGATGAGAAACGTATAGTGAATTACTTGTCAGAAAGGCCTGATGGAGAGTATCCCTATGATAATGATATCTATTGACTTTTTATCTTTACGATAGAAAGGTACATGTATATACCTTTCAGACATGTTATACACTGTAAGTCACTATAGGCAATATCTAGTGACTTATGAGAAAAGTATTTTGTGACTTTTTACGTGTCAGAACAGATGAATTGTCAAATGTAAATATGGCCATCAGTCAGGCATAATTTTATTTTTATTTTATTGAGTATTGAAATCCAAAATATTTATCCAAAAAATTAATATCGGAAAAAAACTTCCTTGCCTACCACCTTCTGTACATTAAAAACCACAATGGTTCTCATGATGAATATTCGACGTATAATGTGTGTTGTAATCACAGTGGCTTTGTTTAAAGGGGCATCGATACAATATTCTACAAGAAAATGAAGCGAGCCAAGGCTTTGCGTACAAAATTTCACTCCAAAATATATTCAAGCTTTTAGCTGATCATGATCTTTGAAACGTTTTAATAACCATGATTTAATGTTTTTACATTAGTTACAAGAAAGCTTGAAATCCAACAGGTGTCAAATCAGATTGGAAATTTAACCTTATATTACATAATCATACGGTGCCTGTGGACATGTAACGATGCTGAAATATTCAGTGTGATGTAGATTACAACAACACTAAATGGTACGTATTTCTCAGTTTTTCTGGGGTGCAATTTATCAAAGTTTGTAGCATGGATGTAACGTTATCGATTCTCTATCTGCATGACCTGTACTGTATCCGTCCCGGTACTCAGATTCTCTCGGTAGTCATAAGATGTCTGTATCTTATCAAGACTATTTTAGACATAATTTATCATCAAATATTAATTTGGTTTCTTTAGATATTCCCTGCTTTCTGCTTTTGCTAAAATAGTTATCAGTGCTTATCATCTCACCCCTTGCAATGTTGGATGTGGAGAGGAGGAAGCGTAGCTGTCAGATCCGGTTTTCGATCTCAAAGGACCTCTAAACACTAGCTGGATGCATTATTGCTGAGCTACCTGGTCACCGATGATATCCCCAAAGACCTCAGACACCACAATTCAAGTTGGCATGTACTCTTCTATGCATACTCCCAATATAATTGAAACAAGGGTTGGTAAGCTCGCCAATTTTGTAACAGGAGCGGAGAATACTTGTAGCTTTACTGGTTAATATCTGCAATCACCTAGCTCTAAATGAAGGACAGAAGATTTCTGACAGATGGTCGTCGTCAGAGCTACAATTCCGCCCTATTGACCATAGTGTTGCAAAACATCCAGCGGTGATAATGTTACATTTCACGTGTGTCATGTAAATATGTAATTAAATTCAACAATATCAAACATCTAAAAAAAAAGATTATTCATTTACCCACCTCATGTCTAAATTTTGTTTGTAAGCAGATTTGAATGGCTCGCATCTTTGACACGGCTCACTTGGCTGCAATGATGCTTCTCGTTAGAAAGTCTCGCGCTCTAAATATGACCAACAAATACTTAATACAACAGAAATATACGTCACAGAGTTTTTAACATAAGTTTTAAAATTCTTTTTTGCTAAATTTAAAAGGATACTTATATTTGTTTAGTTTCACAATGTTTATTCTCAGTTTGTTGGCTTTTTTTAAACTTCAAAATTTTTTATCTGCTGAGTGTTTCATTTCGTCACAGTTTCCAGTAAATCAGGAACAGAATTGTATGTGTGTTTTGTTTTCCTTTGATTTTACTTCTAATAGTTGATGAAACATTATAATCGAAAGGTTTGTGAATTGAATATTGATCATAGTTGTCAGAACAATATAGTTACATATGGATATTATCCGAAAAATATATTTTTATCAGTCTCAAATGCGATCCACATCGGGGCTTGCAACACTATCGGTGATGGGGTGGAATTTATACCCTGCCGGGAACAGAGTGGAGGCAGAGTATGATTAAATTCATTCTAACTGGTTAGATGTATGTCTGCTGATATCTCTCCACAGGTTAAATTAGTTTATAGATGATAACTGATGTACTAACATCTCCATATTAATTCAATGCCAGGATCATTTTGGTTAAGGTGACCATTGCTGGATGATCTCTATTGGAATTCTTATTGAGATTCTGACATTATTTTTATGTTTGGTAATGCATCAGGTGTGCCATCAGGAATACAAAATCTTATTGGTCATTCAAACATTAGCAGATGACTTGTTTTAATATTCAGTTAATAGTGATGTAATGGTATACCAAGACCAGAATCATCAAACATATTTTATTATCTGCTTAAGAGTAAAAAAAACATGACTACAAGTGTATTTTGGTTGATTAACAAAGAATATAAATTTATTGGATTGGATATGCATGAATAGCCCCTTGGGTTGTGACTAAAAGGTTAGATAGAGAGCGCATATGTGTTGACTAAAACGTTTCTGATTTTGTTGACAGAACTTGGCACCACAAGTCACTTAGAAAGATTCTATTAGTCTTCCCATACTTCTGTTTTAAAGTTATCACAATGACATGTAAATCTCACTGGTTTTTTGGGGTTATTCCGGGGTCCTTTGTGTTTTTGTGTTAATGATATTAGGGTTATTCCCCTTGGTTTTATTCCTGTGATCTATAGCCATTCTGTGATAAATCTGGTATAATTAAACATGTACATTGTATGTCAGTTATATGTTTAATGTTCAGGTAATGAAGACCACGGTTCAAATAAGCAATTATTGAGTTCTTTTTGAATACTTGCATACATAATTAGGGCTTTTTGCTGGTTAAACCTGGCTGTAGTACCGCCCGATTCGGGCTAAATTACATAAGATAGCATAATGATAGTATAGAAATGTACCCATGAAATTGCAATTGTGCCCCCCCCCCTGAAAGATAATGAAACCCATGCATAATTTATATTTACAGAAAATATCAAAGCATATCCAACAGGATGGTAAAGTAATAACTTCAATGATTTATTATAATTACTGTAAATAATAACCTTTAACAAATTGATTTTAGAGCCTCAGTTTTTGAAATTAACATCTTCAGATCTTGGTGACAAATAAATGAATTTCATTGATCCTTTTGTTTGATTCAAATAATTGCTGAGTGTGGTTGCATGAGTATGCCTTTAACAGGGAAATACTGCTTAATCAAAATAATTGCATGTAGTTTTCATTTTACATTGTTAATTACTTCCCTAAAGTTAGTACCATATTTGATCCAATAAACACACAGAATACTTGAACATTGAGGCAGGGTAGGGTGGTAGACCAAATATAAACTAACCTTTTACAAAATAAGCCAAAAATCAATTTAAAAAAAAAGAAATGAAATTTTGAAAAGGGATACAGTACCAACTGTAATTAAATTTTCTGTTGTCTGCATTCAGTAAAGATTCAAATTTTAAAAATATTTATATTGAAGGTAAGTCTGTGAACTAAGGGCCCCAAAATGGGAGATTCATGGGAAATTGAATAATGATACTTTCTCCACTGGACATAGGGCACTTATTGGGTTTAATACTTTCTCCACTGGACATAGGACACTTATTGGGTTTAATACTTTTTCCACTGGACATAGGACACTTATTGGGTTTAATACTTTATCCACTGGACATAGGACACTTACTGGGTTTAATACTTTATCCACTGGACATAGGGCACTTATTGGGGATAATGCTTTCTCCACTGGACGTAGGGCACTTATTGGGTTTAATACTTTCTCCACTGGACATAGGACACTTATTGGGTTTAATACTTTCTCCACAGGACATAGGGCACTTATTGGGTTTAATACTTTCTCCGCTGGACATAGGACACTTATTGGGTTTAATACTTTCTCCACTGGACATAGGACACTTATTGTGTTTAATACTTTCTCCACTGGACATATGGCACTTATTGGGTTTAATACTTTCTCCACTGGACATAGGGCACTTATTGGGTTTAATACTTTCTCCACTGGACATTTAATCAATACGCTGGTATATGTGTCTGACATTTGCAGGATTGATCATTCTAGATCTACTTCTTAACTTGGACAATCATCTTAATAGTTATTTTTATACAAATCATATTAATATTTGACTTATGGACATATCGTTGCTTACATGTGTAATTAAATTGTTATTAGTGGAGTTATCTCCCTTCCTGGGCACATGCTGTGTTCTTATTGGACTACAATGGAAGGAGCACTATGAGGTTTGTAGATACTTTGTGTAGAAGTTGGTACTAAAAAGACTTACATGTAATTATCAGAACATTAAGTAGGGAAATGTTACAGTATTATCAGTAGTCTTTATTATATATAAATAGCGAAGAATGTTTTGATTGATAATGCAGTACGTGTTTATGCTAGCAACACTGTGGCAAATAGTACTAAGTCATGAAATAATATATTATCCACATATATGTAGAGCATGTATTTAACTGATTGTTTTAACTCAAACTTTTATGAAAAGAATAATTTCTTTGAAAAAAAAACCCCAACATTTATAAGGAACATTTAAATAGAAAACTATTCATCAACTCACTTTTTATTTTGTATTTATACAACAATACAGCTATGTACATCTGATGTAAGTTATATGAGTTATAAGCCATGAATTGAAGGATGAAATTCAATTTTTTTCAATATCAAGATTATAATGCTATTATTTATAATGGTGCATGTTTATCTGAATTTGTTTTTACAATAAATGAAAAGGTCATGTGTTATTGGAGAAAGACAAAAATTGTTTATAAGTGATTAGACCTCTTAAATCTATATATAGTTTGATGTCTGGTACTTGTGAAATGACAGGTATGCAATGCTAAACCACTGCAGCGAGGGGCAGCTCCTAACAAAAATTCTTATTGATGTTGATATTTCATAGTCAATATTTACCCAAGTACTTTAAAATTATTGAAATTCTCTAGGTGAAATGAAGTAATTACTGAGAGCAGAACATTTACATACCAGAAAATCTATATCATGGGGCTAGACTCAGAATAATTTGATGGATTACAGATAAATAGGTTATAATTAATGTCCCTGTACTAAAGTGTTCAGTTTTCATTCCATTGTTGTGTGTCATGTAAATATTGATAATATCTCAAAATATACCAGGATTGATTAGA
Source organism: Argopecten irradians irradians (assembly GCA_004382745.1). Classification (NCBI taxonomy): domain Eukaryota; kingdom Metazoa; phylum Mollusca; class Bivalvia; order Pectinida; family Pectinidae; genus Argopecten; species Argopecten irradians. The sequence goes on along the minus strand of SAYR01022745.1, from coordinate 311,945 downwards.
AAGCCTTGTTAGCTTGACAAAATTCATTATAAAACAAAATATACCAGGACTGACTATACAGCACTCCTGGGTTGACTAATCATGACAAAGTAATGTTTCTCGGGCAACCATTGTTAGCTTGACCAGTCAGGATTTCCTGTTGCTACTGATGCAATGCTGTCAACTAGTGCTAATGTCAAAGCACTCAGCTCTGTCAACTTAATCTGTTACCATACAAATATGTAACATTTCCCAGTAATACTAAAATGTTAGCTTGACTAGTCATAATATTTTAATGTTAATGGCACAGCAGCTTTGTTAACTAGGCTTTGCAATGTTGTCAACTTATATATCTAGCCAATATAATAATTACTTCAGTAACAGGCTACCATTATTCCTAATATACACTGTAAAAGGATATACACTTGTCAGCTTAACCAATATATCCGATAGAAAAACAAGCAGATTTTACAGGATTGATTAAGTACTGTCAGCTTAACCAATCAAAACAGGATTTCTCAGGATAAATGACATAGCTCGATTTCAAAGTTTCAGTCCCAGACTAGATGTGACATTCTCAAGGGGAGGGCATTCACTTGCCATAGTAATGGTTTGCTTCAATGATATTTTGGTATTTTCCAAAATTGTCAACATATGTATTGATATAATACAATTTTGAAGGAATAATCAATTGATCAAGTTAATTTTGACAACATACAGATAAAAAAGTTACCCGGGATGTTCCTGCATAAGATTTTGACCTGCCATCTAAATATTGGTGGTGGGATTTTCAAATCACCTCTCCAATGTGGTCCACAGTATTTTATTAACCCTTTCAGCACTACATAATATTTTAATATCTTTTTTTTACACTCAAATTAAAATCAGCAGTGATGTCACTGCTGATTTTAATTTAATTGTAAAGAGATATTTTGAATGTATTTAGTATATATCATTTTTACTGAAAAAGCTTGCTTTTCCAGTATTGCTACGGCCCGGATGACCCACTAATTTAAATGCGATTGACCTCTCATTTGCATGCGATTTTTTCTATTTTCCTCTTTCTAGAACAAATATTCTGCCATAGTGCAGTTAAACAACTTCTATGGTATTTCATTAAATAGAATAGTTTCAAACATGTCTACAAAAACTATAGCATGAACGTCTATAATTGAAAAATAGTAAGGATAATTTGCATCAGTGGTAGCGATCGGTGGCCTAATTCTCGCCATCATTTGCATATATTTATGTAAACATCCGGTTTGGGTAACACTAAATAAAGGAATTGTCAGGATTTTGGTATGTAAGTATCTAATTGTAGTTTGATGTGTACATTCATAATCTATTATATAATGACAATTTTTTAATTCATCCCGACGTAAGAAAGATACAAAAGTTGTTTGTTTTTACATGTATTATATTGATAGTCATTTTGGAGAACAGGTACGTTCGTATTGTGATCATGTCATTACGATGGCCCACTGAATTTAACCAAGTCTCAACTCAAACAGACGCCTTGTTAACTACGTACGCGTAAGCGTCTGGTGATCTATGCAGAAGCTAACAAAACACGATAATTCTGAGTTACGTTTGGTTCCTTAATCATTTCGCAACGGAATTGTCACCTGAGCATCCTTTCATTAACGAGGGGAATATTTAATAACACGGATTTACAGATACACATGAAATTATCGTGACAGAATACTACAGACAATGTTGGTAAATGGCCGAAGTAAGCAAAAGACGTCACTCACGCAAGCGGACCTGTATTTAAACTTGCAAGCAAGAAATATATTTCCAATTTAAATTATCGAGCGTAATAAGTGCATTCTCAGATATTGAAAACACCGAAGAATATTTTTGACACTGCTGTTTCAATGCATGTTGCAAGCACACTGTTGCTAGTAAACTACGGAATTCTTTTCGTATTTGGAAGCAGAAGCAAGTAAAATCGTAAGTTTCATTTCGTTTGCTTCTTTGCCTATCATTGCACTTATAATGTCGGTAATATTATTATAGAGAACTACTTTGACAGACATCCGCACATATGAAGTGAACTTACACACATCATGAGTATGTGTGAATTCCTGCTAAAATCCATATATCGACGTTTTACTTTATTACTACGGCAACATAAATGAATATCACTTTAAATTTGAAGTAGTTTGTAGTTACAGTATATAATTAGCAGTTGACCAGATTCCATTTTTGGTTATATTTTCTAATTCGCGATGACATTTCAAATTTCAAGTATTAATGCCATAGGTAATTTACTCAGGATTGTCCAATAATGTCTTATAACATTCACAAGCAGTGTTTATATTGTCAGCAAAACAAGCCAGATTAGATCCATACACAATACGTACATATGTCGTGTAATTACACATGTGAAGTACATGAAATTTATTACCTGAAAATAGCAAAATAGGTAATGCTAGATTTATTTAAGGACATAATATCTGGATCTTCGAAAATTGGCGGTAGTGAACTTAAAAACATTGATTAAACAGTCACTAACATACTATAAACTTCATGGATTCTCAGAGAATTTATAATACACATTACCAGCAAATAAACTATACTCTGTCATGTAATAATCATACATGGTATAATTTACACTTGCTCAATATTACATGTATTTGGTTAAGTAAGTTTTGCCAGCAGAAAAAAGCATTGTAATTTAATCAATGTGTATCAGGCCATATGGGACTACAATTAATTATGATGCCTTAAATACTATTAAAAGATGCTCACCGCTACAAATGGTATTTGTTTTCACTATCAATAAACGGCAGCAGAACAATTTAGTAAGTTGTTCTTCAGTTACAATAAGTTACTTTCTTTAGCACCGATTACCGCCGTTGAAGACGTTTTGAGCTCCAATTTCATTCAAATTAAAGTAATACTAATAAATAAAATAATTAATTGCCATCCCCGAAAAAATTCTGTGGCCGTCAATGACTTCCTTATTGGACATGAAGGACTGATTTGCGCTTGACCCAAAGGCAACATTAAATTATTTTAATTTGTATTTTTGTGTTAATTAGACATTATGCATACCGATTAAACATAATTATTGTTCAAATGAGATATCATTTATACCTTGTCGCGGTGGAGGCATCTTTAACTCAAAGGTACTTGTGTCAACGAGTCCAATCTTCCTTCCTTCTTTTGCCATTGATAAGATGATTTCTTAACTTTTTATTACACAAATTCAGGGTGTAAAAATTTAATTCAAACCACTAAGCCAGGGCATCAGAACAACCAAAAATTTCACTAGCCCGGCCTACAATATCTACTAGCCAGCCTAAAAAAAAATGACAAAAATTGAATAATATTCGAAAATTCAAATATTTTTATTGAGTGTTTTTTTTTTATTATTAATTTGCATCTACTCTTTTTTTTTATGTCAATAAAGCGATTTAAGATTAATCTTAATCTGTGTTATTTTTAGCAACAAATTTTAAGATATTTTTTTTATCCACGTGAAAACCGGATTCCTGATTCTGACCTTTGACCCGATATTAGAATAACCCATTAACAAATAGCGCTGCTGCAGGATTGTTGTGCCTTTTGCTGCCGACTTTTGAGGAATAGATTTCCCAGTTCTTTAAACATCTATTTTTGTAACTATTAAAATTTATGATCTGAATAGCTTGAGATGACTTAATTTGGATGTTTGTATAATTCTTTTATCTAGAACTTGTATTGCAAATTAACGGGTCACTTTCACATGAAATGCTATGCTCACTTATTTCACTGTGGTGACCGGAGGCTCACCTGTACTCATGTTTATACAGTCATCAATAATTATACCCACAATGACTCCAGATTAAGATTTAAGTTTTAGAATACGAATATTACATAAAATTGCAAATGTTTTAAAAGTGTTATTATGACTTATATTTTTGAATGTTTTTCGTTTTGGGGAAATATCTTTGAAAAAGTTCAACTAGCCCGGGCTAGTATGGCTAAATTTCCACTAGCCCAAGCTGAAATTTGGGTAGCCCGGGCCGTCGGGCTAGTGGATTTTTACACACCCTGCAAATTAAGAATATTGATGATATTGTTAATTTTATAATTACGCAGGACTCAATCTGCTAGTCATCTGAAGCAGAATCATAAATTGTTTGAAGACTGGAGATAATCAGGATTACTTTGGAAGCAAGTGAAATGATTCTAAGGATGAACTACAGGCACTAATAATTTAACTAGCTGCGACACCCCCACATACTGTAGCTCTGGACAACAAGCATATGGATCTGGCGCTTTCATTCGCATTGGTTTCGTAATGCCATTAAAACACAAAAATACAAAAAAGTAAATCTCCAGTAATATTTGCAAACTTTTGCAAGAGTTGTCACCCAATTTGACTAACTGCCGATTGTTATCTTAATCTGTGGAGAGATAGAAGGTGTTTAAAATTTTTAATTCAGCAGACTGACTCACATGTTAAGTCTTTCTGATTTTGTTGTAAAATTCATACAAACAAAAAGAGTTTTCTTGCTTGAATGAACACATCTATATATGTTCTGACAGACGGTCATTATCAAGAACTACAATTCTGTCCCATTGACTGTAATGTTGCAAAACATCAAGTGATGACATTAGCGAGTGTCGAGTACTTTGCATTTAGATATTATAGAAATATCCTACATTTATATATAAACTGATAATTATTTACCCAATCATCACGCCTGAATTATCATTACTACAATGTATATTTCAATGATTCACATCTGTGACACGGCCATATAAGTACATTTTGTATATGGAATGAACATTCATTTTTTGCTACAACAGAAACATATTAAACAGTTTTACTTGTTGACTTTGTGCAGTGTGTTCACCAAAATGACACAAATTTTAACGCTTCTGTGACATAGCCCATTGGTTGTTCCCATTAGTTGATGCTCTATCAAATGTTTTTTACAACTGTTTCTGATCTTGTTACCATACATGTATAAACAGTTGTAAGTAATGTGACATTAACAACAAGTTGCCAATAATGTGTGATTTACATGTACGTTAATTTCATATTCATAACACTAATTAAATGGGGAAAAAAACCTTTAAAACATAACAAAAAAAGTATTTATTTTAGTACATAAACATAAAAACCGATTCATTGATTTACAAGGTCAAGGGGAGTAACTTGTACATGACAATTTCAAAATTGACTAGGTACACGGAATTCGCAGTCCGGAAAATTTGTAATCTGGCGGTATAGGCTGGAACATAAGGTTGCACAGATTATCGCATAATGAGTGTCCAAATGGGTACACCATGTACAAAAATAGCAATGAAATTTTTGAGAAAGTTTGGTTGTTTAATATGCTGTTAAGAATTCTCAGTGTCCATTTTATGCATTATATAAGAACAGTATCATACTGAATCTAACTTTGATATGACTTTCTTCAATATTGCAGCAAAGTATCAAGAACTGCTCTTTACTTACTAATATGGCCTGATAACATTGTGTGTATCACAGAAGAGAACTAGAAAAATAAATGTATTGTGATGTTATTTCATGTTTGTATTAAAGTATTTTTGAATAAACATAATTCAAAACAATTCAGTTTTGATTTTGATGCAGTAACCAATTATATTAAATGAACATTTGAACCTTAGTTTTATGTCATTTCATTTTTCTCTTTGAAAATTATCTAATTAATTGCCTTTTGCCCTTTCCTCCTGTAACAGATCTGTACCACATAGTTCATCGGAAAAGAAAATACTTGCTAATAATTATATGCATTGCACATAGTTCCTTATAAATGAGGTCTGTAAACAACATTTGCAGCATAAGCCATGAACTTTGTAAAAATGCCATCAAGGGATATCCATGTGTCAGATTATACTTTCTTCTTAATGGAGTCTTAATGTTTCCCTTGTTGTCATTTTACTGCAGATTGTTATTAGCTGTAGGTCTGTCACATTGACAACTGACTGTAAATATTTGTTTGAATTCAAGATAGGTTCAAAGTTCAAATCTAAAGGAAATTTTCTAGCATTTTCTTAAAATCTTCTCATAATTTTTAAATTCATCTTTGGATATGAGGAGGAATGGTTGTCTTTGCAATCTCAACAATTTATCCAAAATAATTAAATGAAATACTTGGAAGATAAATAACCCAACTTGATAATGACATGGGACTTGCAAGAAAATACACACCCTAAAATGTTACTAATGACATATTTGCCTTCTTTGAACTAAAATTTTGTTACATCAATGCTTTTTCAGTTCAGTACTTACAGTACTTTGATTTTTGGTTTTGTTTCAATTCAATTCATTTTATTTCGAATTCAACCAGCATATAGGCTTACAATATAAATACATATGACAACATATTACATTTGTGCAAGATGGCTTAGAACACAACCAATATAATACAACACACGTATGATGATGCTGATATGGAAAAATGAGAAAAAAAGAATATGTACTAACAGTTTAGAATTTGCAATTTTAAACCACATGAATTAATAACATATAACGACTAAATGTCGTGGTAATAAGAAAACATGAATGCAATTTACTATGTTAGAGTTATGTTTAATACATGAATAAAAATTTACTGTTGAACTACATTTGTATTTAATTAGATTTTTCTCCTAGCCGTTGTCTGAATTAAATATTTTCCAAAAAGTTTTTACATTTTTAATTGCGAGAAATGTAAATTTGAGAAGTATATAGCATTATTAATAACACTTTTCAGGGATATTTTGAGTATAATATTTAGATACAACTTTTTAATGTTGAATTGCTTTCTGATCTAAATATTAATCTGCATTCACAATTTACAGGTGAAAATTTCACATAGATTTGAATGTTTTTGATACTGGTGGCTTTCCAAGTCAAATACAAAAAATTTTGTTTATTGTTCATATTTTTCTTATATGACTTTTGTATTTAGGACAACATACAAATGTAAATGTTTCGATTTCTGAATAACCTGACATTTTACCTGTATAACCTAACTGTTAACTGTTTCCCTGTATAACTAACTGTTTACCTGTATAACTAACTGTTTACCTCTATAACTGTTTACCTGTAATCACAATTGTATTATGGTTAACCTTTCTGTGTATTTACAGCTGTAAGCCAGGAGAGCCGTATGAGGAGGGGATGTCAGTACTAGCGGTGATAATGTACGCCCTCGCCAACTCTGTGTGGCTCTTACTCTACTGGCTGTATCAGCATCCCTTAAAGCCTCCACAGTCACCACAAAATGGCCGCAGTAGTGTACGACTACGGCGACGTCTGCGAAGTCGTCAAGGATCTCTCCTAGAAGCACTTGGAATTGTCTACACAGATAAACCGTTTTATTCATTCGATGACCACTTCCATAGTTTCCAGGAAGTTAGTGATTCTTGTAAGAAGGCTGGTTTAGAGAAGTGTGGGCTAATCATTGGAGTGGATTATACAGCTTCTAATGAATGGCAGGGAAGGAAATCATTTAATGGACAATGTCTACATAAAATTATCTCTGGGCGAGTGTATAATCCATACCAGAAAGTTATTTCTATCATAGGTCAAACGTTAGAGCCATTTGATGAGGATAACATCATCCCAGCGTACGGCTTTGGTGATAGTGTATCCCTAGGAGATAAAGTGTTTCCATTATTTACTGAAGGATTATTGTGTCGAGGATTTAAGGAAGTTCTTGAGTGCTACAGTATCATGGCCTCCAAGTTAGTTCTCAGTGGTCCTACAAACTTTGCACCATTAATACATCAGGCGATCGATATAGTGAAAAATACGGGGACCTACCACATTCTAATAGTGATAGCCGACGGGCAAGTAAATGAGGAAGAGCCGACGATTGACGCAATTATTGAGGCTTCTAAATATCCTCTCAGTATTGTTGTGGTAGGTGTTGGAGATGGACCTTGGGACCTAATGGAGGAGTTTGACAATCATCTCCCTTCACGTACATTTGATAACTTTCAATTTGTGAATTATCATGAAGTCACGTCTAAATCTAAACATCCAGATGCAAACTTAGCCCTCCATGTTATGATGGAGATCCCCTTACAGTATAAAACGATCAAAGCTATGGGCTACCTCAACAAGGGGAAGACAACTCTCAACATTACAAAAAAATCACAGAGTTTGGACGTAGAGAAACGGCTTGAGCGACAAGACTTGGTAAGAGTCCGACCTCAGACTTGGGACTGTTGTGAAGAGTCTTTATTACTACCGGCAAATGGTAGCAAGTCACTAGATATGGACAACAGACCTTGGAGTAGGGGCGGTAGCAAGTCAGAGCTCGAGAAGAAGGAAAGTTTGCCAAATATCTGCCTGCATACAGAGGTTTGATGTTGTGTTTGTCAATAATGTTGGGTGACCTGAAGTGTACCATAGCTCTATTTATTTTATTGACAACGAATTATTGTTTGGAAAGTCTGGATATTTCTTCTGATATATATTTTAGAGTTATCTCCCCTGGTGAACAAATACTAATGTGTGACATTATTTGTTTTATTTGAAAATAATACAAAATTCTCACAACTATATTGATTTTGACTGTCACAAAACCTTCATGATTCTATTCTCATAAACAAATGATAAGGCCCTCATAAATTGATAATAGAATTGACAATCAAAAAATGTGACCATAACAAAGAGAATGGTGAGACTCATGAATGTTACTCTGAAGCTCACAAAGGAATTATGTCACCTTCACAAATTTACAGTGAGACTCACAAATTTAGAATTTTGTTCTCACAAATTTTAAAATGACTATAAGCAAATGATGTGACTCTCACAAGCAAGTAATGTTATCCTCATAAAATTATTATTCTATTCTCGCAAAGAAATAATTAGCAGTGAATAAATGCTCACAAGGGGAGATCAACTTGTAAAACTGCACATTTCAAGAAGCCACAATAAAGAAAAGACTTAATCAAACATCTTTTACATGGCACTATGTTGAAAGTATGATAAAGTGTGTTGGAAGATTTGATTCTTGTAAGGTGATGAGGAAATTGAATAATGATAGTTTTAGATATTATTTTCCTGCATTTTTTTAGTGAAATACTAGAGGTCTATCAGGGTATGATTTACAATGTAGGTTAAAATTTGAATACATATTTTTACATAGGTATTGTTTAAAAGGACAATTCAGTCTAAGAGAACATTAAAATTTGTACACATATCGGGAAAAAAACCCAGTTCTAATGGAAATTAAATCAGTCGGTTTTACTGTGATATGCCAGAAAAGCCCATGGTATTGAAATGCGTGTGAAATGTTCAAACTCGCTCGCTGTCCGCCATTACACACTGTGGTCAAACATCTTGTATGCCAAACCCTGTCCCTTGCTCGTAGAGTAATGCAACTTTTGTCTAGAACTGCTCAAATCGCTCTGACAGTAGTGTGTTTACCTTATAATGTGAATTGTCTTGCCTAAAAATCATTTTATCATCTCCTCAGTGGTTATGTAGTTATGTATTTGTTTAACGTGCGTGACTGTGGCTGGGGTATGGGTACGGTGTACATATGTATCTGCTTAATCGTATTGATCAACCATTTGTAATAACAACGGTATCAATTAAAATACTTAACAATGATTTGGAATTTGTCAATATTTTGTGTTATATGTTTCATAAGAAATGTAGAACAATACATTTATGCTATATTTTGCCTCTTAGTTATGTAAAAGAATTAGCCTGAGTGAATTGTCCCTTTAAACAGTATATCCATGTAAGTATACAGTGTGTGAGAGGTTGATTATAATGCTGTATGTAAGGCAGTGTCTTGATAATACTCTTAAACATTCTACATATGCTATAATTGCATTTTCATGAAACTAGGTTTTTAATAATACGAAAATTCAAATTTGAGAACATAAATGCCAGTTCATTAGCACTTATTGTAAGAAAATTGAAATGTATGTTAATTGCAATGTGTTTGAAAGGCAATCATGCATAATTGCGTCAAAGCAAAGTTTTGTGTACAATTCTTTCTTATATCTTTATGGTAAATTTTATGGTTTGATAAACAGAAAAGGAAAATATTACCAATCTCATTATAATTAAGGCTGAACCATTCCTCAGTCAGTTTATAAAATTGTGCTAGGATTGAAAGAAAAACTTGAAAAAAGAAGTGTAACACTGCCTTTAATGACATCTAGTAGAAACATATTTTATTATGTAGGCCAATATATGTTTCTGTATCTAGTAATCATGAGTAAGTTCATTTAAGTCAATCATGAGTTGGTTCATTTGAGTTACCGCGATCTCAAATGTGTGTAACAGGAGGGGAGACAATGTAGTGGCCAGACTAAGGCTCGAACCCCAGGGACCTCTAAAGCCCAATGTTCTACTGATTGAGCTACCTGGTCACTGTTGATCGATCATGTGTATATGTATCAGGGAATCAGTTATACACTGGTAATAAACACACAGAGTTGTGAATGTATGTGACATGTCTGGCCTTCAGAATGAAAGTGGAGAATACGTGTATTATCAGATCATTGAATTGTAAATCATTGTTGATCAAGGCATAACAGGAGGTTATAACAAGTTCATGAAAATTCAACAACATAATATTAATACACTAATAAATATTTCCATGTGAAATTTGCTCAAAATTTGTAGGTATATTGATGCATTAAGTAGATAGATTTATTTTTGATTTTAACTCTAATAATAACTGTTTAGTTAAATATATTACACAAGTCCAACAAAATTGCCAACATTCATGATGAAATTATTTCATATTTGAAAATGTATTTTGTAGAATATCAATTATGGCAGGGGATAATTAAATTTTTTTAATTTCTTATACAATTACTATATTTATCTGGGTAGATTAATCTAATGATTATGGGTATGTGGAACCTTGATTGTAAGTAAGCTTACACTTGGAAGTAGATTTTTTATATAGATTACTTTAGTTAAGAAAGTGTGAAAAAGAATAAGTTGTATACCATAAATTATAGTGTGTCTACAGGACTATTTTATATCCTGTTTACAGGTAAAAGGGTAATATACATGTATATATACACAACAATTATACCTTCTATTTATGTTATAGTATAGATCTGATAGTCATAAATGTCTTTATTTCTGCACTCAGTGTATTTATGATGAGTCACAAAGCATGCATATTTGTAGTGTTCAACCCCCCTCCCCTTTTTTTCTTAACATACAATGTACGTGTAAACATAATGTATAATTTATAACTTTAAATGTAGAGTCATTGAGTTTTCTAGTTTTGGGTTAGGATGTTTACTTGGATAGCTATATATTGTGATTTTAAAATAGATATTGTCAGAATGATATAACACCTTAAGGCAGGCATATCAAAAGGGGCTCTTATATATATAGGGCAGTATATTCATACAAAGTCAATAACTATATACTACAATAAAATTAATATTCTCACTAGTGAGTCAGTAATAGTCCTAACATAGTAGAATATCAGATGTATATTGTATGGTGCTTGATTCCAATAATCAGATGATTGATAATATAAGTTTATGATTCATGTACATTTTATTTCTGTCTTCCATCAGAGCTGCTGTATGACATGTAAAACATTCCTTCAAACTTTGATCAAAGACACAATATGTGTTCATTTCATCTTTGCATATTTCAAAGTTACCTCCCTTGCTGGTAGGTATTAATTGAAAAGTACATTGTATTGCGACGTAACATTGTTTTCTCCGAGAAATATGATGTTACGCTTAAAATGCAGACATAATGTAACAATCAATAACTTCCGGCAAAGGCAGATAACTGTGTAATATGCAAACATATTACATAAAATTATCAAAAAAAAAAATTCTTTCAAATGTCATTAAATCTATAACACTATTTGTCTATTTTTTGTTAGTTTATGATAGAAATAGTTACTGATTGAATTATTTTGAAATGAATCAGTTTTAGTTTTATAACTGCTGTTATTGTAAATTAAAGAAAGCTTACTATGTATGTATTTTTGTGCATGTGTAGTTTTAATTCTATTTTATTCTTTATTTTCTTATAATTTTTCATGTGAGAATTTAGCTTCTGTTTTTTTGTTTTTTTTTTGTTCATGTAAAACAAATCTACAAATTGAACAACCAGTTCATTATTATCCCTGGTAGACAGATGATACAAATGTCTATAGGCGTGTTTACATCTCCACATGATTGATGAAGCAAAATCATATCCACATGATTAGAGTCTGCTTTGTGAAAAGGGAGATAATTCACTAACAGTATCGTGTTTTCCCTATTAAGAGCGCCTCCTCTAATAAGGGCGCCCCCACGTTTTTTGCTGAAAAAAATCAACTAATTTCATACAATTTTTGTGCAATGTTGTGACGATTTGTCTTTGCAGACGCTAAAAAAATACTGTTTCACATCAATCTCATGCTTAACAGATATCCAATCAGCTTGTATAAGCACTAAATTTATTGCATTGGACAACTTGGGACATCTTTGCCAAGTATTTACACATAGAAACAGCGAGAACGCCATGTTCAAAATAAAACGTGTCACTTGAATGCCCCACACACGTGTATGGATGAAGACTAACAGGCTACAACATTTTAGCGATGTCTATACAGGTTTTATGAACACTTACTTGATTTTTATGATAAAGGTTCTTAAATAACAGGAATGTTATCATTTCTAAGCATTTTATTGTGTGCTCTTGTCGGTAATTCCCATCTGCCACAAAATGAAAGTAGCGATAGAAAGCACCGTCCGCCATTTTGTGTACGCATGGTAAACAAACAGGCTAGCATGAAATGCCAAAATTCCATAAAACAAACATATTTAACCAGTGTTTAATACTTCTAGTGCATGGAAATAAAAGCAAGATGACTAAAGTCTGTTTCAGAAAAAAACATCTAAAAATGGTCTCAAGTAACGGCGCCCCCTTTGGCCATTTACCCGCGCCCAGCGCCCTTATTAGGGAAAATACGGTATTTTCATAGCTTTGTGTAAGGGGAGATAATCCACTTACAGTATTCTCATAGGTTAGCTTTAGATACTAACTTTGTTATAGATAGCCATAGTAACATTGTTAAATCTATATTTCAAGCAATAACTAAATATATGCAATGCCTGATACTACATGTATTACTTTGAAATTTAAAATTAATTATTGAAAAATCTTCTTGCTTTTGATTTAGCAATATCAGTGTTTACACTGACTATTTTCTGAAGGTTTTCATTTTGAGATGGATGTGTGAGTGTGATTGAAGGGGAGGGGAGTGATTGTGTGATCAAAGGAAGTTTAAAGTCTTTAATGTAATTAAGGATTTTCATCGCTGGAAATTTTTCTGCTGTCATGTATTACAATACATTCTTTAGACATACACTTTCATTCCATATTTACTTAATGACGATATATATATTATTGCTGACATACTTATAGTTTTGACAAATGCTTTAATATGACATTGATCATTAATGTGTATATTCCATCATGAACTATTCCAAAGTTTTAATGGTTACTGGTTTATTCATACAGTTATTACAATTAGTATATTGTAATAATAGATCAGATTCGGATTTCATTCCTATCCAAATTGTTATCTCTTAATTGCTCAAAAATGACTTAAGTTATATTTTTCTGTGTCATGAAATTCGATTCCTAAAAACTTTGTGTTGTCTTTGAAAAAAACTGTTCAATGTACAACTGAAGGTGATTCTCATACTCTATTACAAGATGGCATCCTAGATGAAATCCAGATAGAAATACAGGCCCTCTTAAAGATGCTTCACTGCCGACGAATGGTATTTTTTTCTCTAGGAAAAACAGGATCAGATGAATAAGTATTTTTCTTCAGTTACAAAAGCTACTTACTTTACACCATTATCATCACTGAAAAGTTTGAGCTTCATATTTGATACCAAGATAAAAATATCAAAAAATAATTAATTGTATCCCAAAAAAATCCATGGCACTATGCTTTATGTGAATTTAGTACAGATAGTGTATGCACCAAAAGCAAAATAAATTAATTAATTGGTTGTTTGTGTTAATTACACGCACACAAACATGATTATAAATCAGTTATTGTGCAACTGACGGTTATCGTTAAAGCTCTGTCGGCAATGGATCATCGTTAAACTTTTATTATAAATCCTGAAATGGCTTGTCAGAGTGCGTATATTCCATGCTTGGATATTAGATCCATGTTTGTTTTGTCTCTAAGTTTATGATTCTCCTTCAAACATAGAGTTGAGAGATTGGAGCATCATTTTCTATTAGAAATAAGCCCTTTATTAGGTTAGTCAAATCTGTTTATAAAGACCACCCAGAACACATGTCAGATTGTGTTATAAATGGCCATTCGCTATCCTAAGAAAGTAGTCTAATAATTTCGCACTCCTGCTCTTTTTACAGAAGTAGTTGCTAAGTCAGGCTTCACTGTATTACCCTGTGATGTGCGGGGCTTGTCACAGAACAAATATGGTATTGTTATTTCAACAAAAAACTGCTACCTTATTATAATCACCAGTTAGTATGTGTATAAAGTAAATTTTAATTATTGTAAATATTAGTTTTAACGAGTGTAAATATGAGAGATTTACTGCATGTCAGAAAAACAAATTATGTAAAATAACCAAAAATCATATCCAAGAGTATTTATGCAATATCCTCTGCGATTTTATATAAATTGTACAGCTTAACTATACATAGATGACCTCTATATACACGGAAAATATCTTCAGGTCAAGTTAACCTGAAAAGAACTTCACTTGAAATTCCCCCTAAAAATGACCTGAAATTGGAGTCAGTTCCACATGAAGTAAGGTCAGTTTCAAGTCCAGGTTTTCACCTGAAAATTTCACCATTGACTGAATTTACCTGAAGATATTTTCGCTGTGTACATATGACTATTGTATGACATGTATACTGTAAACATGTATATTTCACTGGTAATCATCTTATAATACTTCTATCTTTGATAGCTAGAATCTCAAATTAATGTCATATCTCAGCCCATGTGTGCCACAGGGACTTGGCATGATTTCCAACCAACGGTCAATATACATGTATAAATTTGTATTATAGTAACCTACATATGTATTGGCCTTTGTTTGAAATGCATGCCAAGTGATGTGTGTAAAAAAACCAACTCTGTGATTATAGTGAGGTGTCTCAATGCGCCTCATAACCCTTGTTTATGTAATGTGATTGAGTTTTCTCTGTTGTTTATAGTATATAAGTACATGTAATATATTATATATAAACCACGAAGCAATATTGTTAAACTGATTAAGATATACTCCTGATGTTTTTGAGGTGCTGTATACTCTTACAAAATATACCAATAATTGTATTCTTTGATCTTCATTTATTTTTATCATACAATGAAGATCTTTTGTTTATAAACATTGAGAAATTTTGATCGTAAATGTTTTTATATATGATCATAAACATTGAATGCCTTTAAATAATAATTTTGCTGGTAATCTCATTTACATGTCCAATGTGTGTTCAAAATCTCTTTTTTAAAAATGATTATTTTTTTTATTTTACCAGAAATGTCAGGAATTTTGGTTTTCATTCCTTACCACATTGTCTTTTATACACTCGGCATGAACAAAATGGTGGAATTATGATTTCATTTTCCTGCTAGGACGGCTTATTAGTGATAGATCTGGGAGTAGATTGACTGGTTCTAAGTTTGCAATGTGACTAAAGTTTCAGGGTTGCCAATTTACAAAGATACAAAGAAAAAGATCTCCTACAATCTGATTAAAATCCATTTCTTCATCGCGTCGCTTACACAAAGAAGCTTCATAACATAGGCAAATGGAAGATAGGGATGTTTACCTGAATAACGTAAGAGTACTTAAGATATGGAGTTATAACTGTACTATCTATAAGGGTTTCTCCTTCCAAAATACAAGAGATTTGACATTTCCTGCTATTTCTGCACCTAAATCATCCTAAAAAACTTTAAGTCTCCTATCAAGAAACTGAGAATTGGTAACCCTAATATTCAAAATTATAGTTGTGTATACAATTTTTTTATGAATTCCACAAAAACTGCTACCAAATAACCATTACCCTGGAACCAATGAGTGTTAGTTAATACACAGGGACTTGACACATTTCCAGAATGAAATATTTAATTATGATTATACAGTTATCTACCCTTTGGTGTCAGGTCCTGATTGTTGCATTTAAGAGACACTGCTACAACAGATCTCTGTGGGGACAGGTAGGTTAGTTAATGTTGTTTTTCAAAATAGATACTTATAAATAGAAGAAAATCCAAAAGTGGCTCAATAATTTGATGTTCCTTATTTGACAAAAACAAATCAAAACAAAACCAAAAGCAATGAAAGAGCTGTAAACATAAAGTTGGTTTGAATTACCTCCCCTTCATTTGTCCTCTATTTCAATTATCTTGTATGCAATTTTCTGAGTGTCTCAAAGTTAATCTATTATTGATGTTTCTGTGTTCATATACTGAAACTCTATAGCCTCTGATTAATTTGATTTTGATTAATATTTAATTTATCTAATCTATATTTATAATTCCACAAATTAATCATTTTGACCTTACAATTTCTTTGTGATGGGCATTAGAAAGCAGCCTTTGGTACACTCTGGAGAGTGTGAATTTATAACATATGCATGGGTATGCATTGCGATATACCAGAGTTACTTCCCTTATCTATACAATGTACTCAATAGATCAGAATGCGTTATTTCTGATTGGAAATCAGTTGTGTCACATATGGTATCATTGAAGAAGTATGGTGTCAGAATTGACATAATAAAAAAATCTAGATTAATTCAATTGCCTTCATGAAATGTGAAAAACATTATTGCAGTAATTTGAGGTTCATGCTGGGACATAGGTTAAATATTCCATTCTGGGTCACCTCAACATAGGAATGTGTCAAGCCTCAGTGTATTCATAGATTGAATTTATTCCTTTTTATCATTCCTGTTATTTATCTTTGAATAAACATGTTAAACCTACTATGACTCTGAGTTGTGTTTTGTTTTACTGTGAATTAACAGAGTTACTTCCCCTTAAATTTCACAAATTTTCTAATACTCAGAGAAAAGTTATGACTTGCAGTATATTTCGACTGTATCACACAGTCTTCTTCAGGGTTCTTGAGTAATTTATAATTTGAAATCTAATACAATTCCAGAAAAAGAGAACAACATCTATAGTTGTTTATTTCCCTTTTTTCACTCCATCAGTGATACCTATATGATAAATTACCACTAAAAATCTTCGCAATAATTCTTGAAAAATGTTTTGAAAATTATAAAAAAAAGAAGATTTGTTAAGTTTGAGACATTTCAAGAAAATAAATTTAGTTGAAAAAATATTGAAACAATTAATTTTTTTTAGATGCTTGAATTGTAAAGATAGTCCACCGTTGACGAATGGTAATTTTTCATTATCAAAAACAGGAGCAGACGAATTAGTATTTTTCTTTGAATTCCAAAAGTTATTTACTTTATACCATTACCATCATTGAAAAGTTTCTTATTTTACTTCAAGATAAAAGTATTGAAAATAATTAATTACATCCCGATAAAAATCCATGGCACTATGTCCTATATTGGATAAAGAACTGATTGTGCATACACTAAAAGCTAAATAAATGATTTTATATGTGTTTTTGTATTAATTAGACACATATATACATGATTAAACACCAGTTATTGTTCAAATAATGGTTATTGTTTATGCTCTGTCAGTGGTGGAGCATCTTTAACTATGTAGATATGTTTTAGTCTGTTATTTGGTTACTGAAATAAAAATTTAAAAAATTGTGATTAACATAATAATTTCATTTTTATACTTCGGAGGATCAAATATAGAACTACTGTAAACTTAATTGTCAAATTCTTAATTGTCTTATTCGGATCCTTGTGTATTACGGCAAAATTTGTATGACATTTTCCTTCTTAACTTATAGTTCACTGTACTTAAAACCTATGTAATGTTGAAACCTGGCTAAACTGAACAAAAATACTGGTCCTGGTGACATCTGGTTTAAACAAGTTTGAAAGGATCAACGGGTATACTAACAATAATATAATGCATATAAAAGAATATGTACCATACATTTATTTCCTTGTTCCTGGATGTTTGATGCTGAATTTGATAAAAACCTAGTATTGAAAGTACAGTTTACTAATTTTAATGTTGTATTTACAGTAATTATAGCCCTTCTACCCCTATAAGTGTCCATCTCATGGATTCAATAATGTTTTACAACTCTGTGTATAAAATCAGCATTATTAGTATCCCATTTCTTTTGAACTTGTGAGTCTTTCAGAATACATGAATTACGAAGGAAAGAATTAAGGTATATTACCTGGTACTGCATGTCACAGATTAATGTGCCATAGGAGTAAGGAAAGAGTTGATATATGGCTGATGTTTTCTAAAGGTTTTTTTCCACAACTTCCAATTTGGTTCCCTAATAAGTTGTTATAATTTTTGAAGCGCTCTGCCTGGACACTACAGCGAATACAGACTAGCAGACTTATGGAGTAAAGTGAATAAATCAGAATTGAAAGTGTTGATGATGGGTGGCACCTATAACGGAATCCTCTGTTTATTGCAAGGTACAAAATGAACCATAATTCCGAGATTTAAAGATAAGATTTTGTTATAATAGATTCTTAAAGATGCTCCATTGCTGAAAAATGGTATTTTTTCACTATCAAAAACAGCAGCAGACGATTTGTATTTTTCTTCAGTTACAAAAGTTACTTACTTAACACTATTATCACCATTGAAAAGTTTGATCTTCTAATTTTACTTCAAGTTAAAAATATAAAAAATAATTAATTGCATCCCGAACAAAATCTGTGGCACTATATCCTAAATGGAATGAAATACTGATTGCACATGCACCAAAGGCAAAATGAATTATTTTATATTATTTTTTGTGTAAATTAGACATATATATATACAATTAAACACCAATTATTGTTCAAATGAGGTATATCATTTATGCTCTGTCGGCGGTGGAGCATCTTTAAGTAATTAACAAAGTAATTATATATTCTTGACATCTTCATGAGGTATTCAGTAGATAACTATCATACACTTACATCTAGAACATTATAAAATTAATTGGATATTTCCATTGTTATCATGCCAAACAAAAAAGTATGTAAAAAAATTTTGCATTGCCAAAAAAATAGGGTCAGAAGGTCGGGAGGATATTTTGTAAGTGTCTTTCACTCTGAAATAATGGCTGGAATCAAAGTTTAAGATCGAATTAAATCTCGACTTTTAATTTCTTTTTTTTTCGTAGAAAAGTAGCTGCAATATTGTAGCTAAAAAGACTTTTAGACAGAAAGTGGTGCCGTTATAATTGGTGACTATTACTGCTAATGGAGCAAATTAATGATTATGCAAACCATTATAAAATGTTTTTTTTTTGCATTTTCTCGTACTTGTTTGATATTGCTTACCTACTAGGCAATGAAACTGAACCATATTAAAATATAAAATTCTCATCGAAGCATTATATTTTTACGTAATACATATGAAGGGATTTCTGAAAGGAATTTATACGGCTAGTCCACAAATTGTGAATTTGATGTCGTGTGAGCGGTACGGTAGATATTAAGAATGGTAGTTATGTTTGTTTTGGACAAAAATAATATGTAAATGCATGTATACGCATAAAATAGTTGGAAACCTACAAAAAAGTATAGAAACTGCCCAAGTGATTTTCAGAGGCAGTGCTCCACTACGACACATAGGGATCAATTTGTATCCGGCCGAAAGGTATAGTAGGCCGGGTACGTATATTCGTTCTAGTAGAAAAGTGGAAAAAATATAAGGGTCGGGGGTAAAAAATTAGGGTGAGTCGGGTAACCCTTAACAGACATATTATTTTTTTTTTGCCTCACGATATTCACACAACCAGGGAATGTCACTTACATGTATGTCAAAATATTCAATGTTTCTTGCACACCAAACATACCAACAACAATAATGTACCATACATAATGGAAATAAATTTGAATTGGTCCTTTGCCATCTTTCAACAAAACATGTTATCAACTGCAGGAGCAAAAACAAATGGAAATGAATATTCCTTTTTTATATTATTATTTTGCAATGAAATCACTGAGAAAACTATTAATCATCTACAATTTAATATTATCGTTTTATATTATAATGTTCATAATCTATCTTATGCAACAAGTAACATTTTAAAATTACTTATTTATTTATTTATCAAATAACTAAATAATACTAGCCTAACATTTATTTATTTATCGAATTCATTTATTGTCTGCTTTTTTTATTTATAGCATAATAAGGGGACAGGGCTGCTTCGGATTGTTGTACACTTTTTACCCCGAACATATATTACATATTATTCATACGCTACAAAATAGTTCTTAATATTTATTGGTTGAACTTATTGATTATGGTTACCAAAGTTATTGAAACTTATTGTTCTATTTCTATTGATCTATATTTAGTCTTTAATGACGTTTTCAGAAACGCATACGGCATATTTCAAACCAGGAAGTCGCAGTGATAAATAAAGGATGGTAGTGACACGTCGCCGGCCATCTTCCGATGACTCGATAAGCAATGACAAGTGTCACAAGACACTGAGGCTTAAAATGTCTGAAACTAAGCCCCAACATCAGTCCCAGTACCGAGGCTGGCTGTATAAATGGACCAACTATTTGAGGGGGTACCAGAAACGATGGTTTGTGCTTCAAAATGGCCTGCTTTCGTACTACAGGTAAATAAAAGGAGGGAGGTTTTAGCAAAATATTGTAGATTGCTTTGCTGCATCTAAAATTTTTACTTGGATCTGTGAACAGACTAACTGTTAGAATAATATAGCGATTTTGTGATAAGCGTGCACAGTTAGGTTTACAAAAGCACACAATTGCTGAAGTCAGTGTCCATAAATGCATCGTGATGCTTGGCCCCTTCTCAAATAATTTGTCAATAAACTTGCACCGGTGACCCTGCAGTCTGCAATCAGAGCAAAAATATGGATCCATACGTGTGATGCCTTCAGGCTGATGACAAATCTAAAGTAAGAAGTTGGATTTTGAAGTTTATCTAGATTGATCATATTTCCAATGCTCTGTCACCTAGCACATATTTCCGCATATGTTTGAAAATCGTCATAACTTGTTGTCATAAGACAAATTTTTATGGTAGAATAATAATTTGAAAACTTAATTACTGTTCAATTGACAGTGTTTTTCCTGTCTATATATTTGGGGCCGAAATAAGGCCCCATTCCCAATTGTATTTCTTGTTATTTTTCTCCAAATCTTTGTCTAATTTTCCCAAATCAGTGAGTTGAAGCCTATTTTGTGTGACGAAACAAAAAAATTCCCGAAATCCCTAGTCTGAACGTCGTATTTTAGTAATAGTATACAATATTACACTTGATTTTTAGAGAAGGAGAATTGTTTATTTCAACCTTTTCCAAAATTTCAATAAACACTGTTAAAATTTTCCATTTCATACTTTTATCGCACAAAATTTCCCAATTTTCACCAGGTGACAATTTCCCAAAATGCCCAGAAAAAACACTGATTGAAGTGTGTTAAAAAGCCTTTTACAGGATGCAATCCTTTTTATATATAGGTAGGTCATGGGGCCGATTTAAGTTCACGACAGAGTGGTTAAGATGTCTCGACATATTACCACGAGCCCTCCACCTCTGGTTCGCGAGTTCGAATCCCATGTGGGGCAGTTGCCAGGTACTTACAGCAGGCCGATGGTTTTTCTGCGGGTACTCCAGCTTTCCTCCACCAACAAATCTGGCACGTCCTTACATAACCTTGGCTGTTAAATAGGACATTAAACCAATTAAACGAAATACAGATTAAAACCAGATCTTCTGTTGATTTTGTTGTGAAGTTCTGTAAAAGTCTGCAAAAGCAGAGATTCTGAAGATCTGGTTTCAATCAGATTGTACCTCTGTAGAACATTTGAAATGAAGTAGAGTGTGCCTGGGTTTAGCATAGTTTATAAAATGTCAGAAATGTAGGTCTTCACATGCATTTAAAGGCTCGCTAGTCAGCATGTATACTGAGAAGTAGAAAAGTAAATTTTACTATCCAAAGTTGGGAACCAAAAGCTTGGGCCACAGGCATCAAATGTATGAGGGAGTGGAAAAATGCGATATACAGTTGTGTACATGTCTTGGACGAATACTGTACTAAATGAGTTTATATTAAAATCGTTGGCAGTTAATGCAAAATCGTAACATCTGAAGAAGCAGTATTGTATTTTGAATACATAAGCTGTGTGATACTCTTGAAGCAAAATTTGATTAAACATGCACATGTAAACACTTAACACAAGTTCACATAACACAAGTAATGAAGATAATAATATATTCATATCGACAGTCGTCTTATACTGTGTATATTTCTCTTCAAAGAGCTTGGAGGGACAGGTGAGTAAATTGTCTGCGCTCCAATATTTTTTTGTGATGAGTTATTTCCCTTGTGAGGATTTTTTTATGTCGCCATTGAAAAATTAGTGTTCTGTTTCAAATTGCAATTTTCCTTTGTTTTTCATCTCCTCTTGTCAATTGCCCGTAATTTATTTACATTTTTGACACTAATTAAAGGACTAAAAATGAATCAATATTTATTTTTAAATGATCCCTTAAGTATTAAATACCTCACTATTAATATAAATGGAAACCGGCTTAAGAAGTACTTGTGGCCAATCCCATCGCAACTATGGCAATAGAATATGTTTAAATCAAATTAATTAATATAAAAAGAAGTGCTAAAAACATGCCAATTAGTTATTGTATCTTAATTGTCTTACAACTGCTCTTTCGTCGATGAAAACCCTTGACAAAAGATTGCCAGGTAAGAATCATTTGTCTTATATACTATCATTAAGATAAGACTGAATTTAAGGTAGCCAATTTTCATGCTACTGGTATGTGAATGATTTTGATGATAAATGATTAACAATCTAATCCCAATAATTGAATAAAGTTATTTTTCATTGAAGGATTTTGATGAGTTCCTTCCTGTGTTTGAGGGAGTTTAACCTCCAGGGTGATGTTACTGATGTAATTATCTGTTTGCTCTGATCTTAGTCATTATGCATGTTGATGAATATAAAACATGGTCCACACAACAGAATCTGTTTACAATCTATTGCATTTTGGATTGTATTTGAATGTGATTGTGTAGTGAGATTGGACTAGGCTAGTCATTCGTGACAAGGTAGCTCAATTGGTAGAGCCACCAGCTAGTGTTGGAGCCACAGTCTGATTTTCTCCTGTTACCACTGTGACAGATAAGAGCTGCATGAAGGAGTTTTTGAATACATGCTCCGAATGTACTAATTTGTCCAAATACAATATCTATAGGAACACCATAATTTGTACAGACAGCCACTGTAACATAAAACTTAACAGTACAAAAGTCTGGGACATGAAAGAATGGTCTTTGATCTTAGGGACAATGTAATGTTGTGAAATAGTTTATAAATGTTAATTATAATTGCATTTTAAGAAATTGATAACAAAATTGAAGATGCTCCACCGCTGACAAATAGCATTTTTACTCTATCAAAAACAGGAGCAGACAAATTATTATTTTTCTTCAGTTACAAAAGTTACTTACTTTTACCAACATTGAAAAGCATCTTGTTTTACTTCAAGATAAAACTATTAAAAATAATTAATTGCCTCCTAAAAAAATTCCATGTCATTATACCCTATATGGAATGAAGCACTGATTCCACTTCTACACAAAACAAAATAAATAATTTTTAATGTATTTTTGTGTTACACATATATATACACGATTAAAAATCAGTTATTGTTCGAATGAAGGGTATCGTTTATGCTCTGTCGGCGGTGGAACATCTTTAAATCATTTACTGAGGGTTAGTTTCATTGAAATTGCTGGTTGCTGTACATTATTGTACACAGTTATAGCCCCTTGATAAAGTTATGGCCCTTTGACAAGTGGACGTATTGTGACATGACATGTGTGTATACTTTATCTCAAAAAGTTTCTTTGTAATCAGTAAGAAATTAATTTTGATAGATCCCAGGCAGAAATGGCCCACACTTGTCGAGGAACTATCAACTTGGCCAACGCATTCATACACACTGAAGATTCTAACACAATTGTGATTTCCAATGGCGGCACGCAGACCTTCTATCTGAAGGCTACCTCAGAGGTGGAGAGACAAAAATGGGTCACCGCCTTGGAGCTTGCGAAAAATGACGCCCATTCTGAACCAGGTACACAATTTTATGCAATCTGTAGACATGTTAGATGGGAAATTCTTGGACATATTGTTTAATCAAGAATACAATTGCATTCAGTTGGCAATTATCGGAGGATGAATGCCAATTGAACAACAGCAATGTTATAATAAAATTTTGAGATAATTTGCACCTGTGATTAATTAAAAAATCATTATAATGGAGGACATATAGTCATCTTCTGTGATCACTGGCACGACAATTGTGGCATCACAATAATAATGATTTTTACACGGTATCTAATTATTCAGTTGAAAAAGGATGGAAGTAAAAAAAAAATCTTTCATGTAGTAATTATAATATTGTTAGAATTAGGAGAGTATTCTTATATAAGTATTTTGTTTGAGTTAACTCCCCATGTCTTTAGTAGTCTAGCATTTAATGAAAACTATATGCTGAATTTTACTTCTGGTCTACAGACAGCGATGAGGAGGAAGCTCCTGAACCTGATAAAAACGAGTTACAGAACATGCTGAAGACGCTGTCCGCCAAACTCGAGGACATGAACACCTGTAACGATCTGATCTCCAAACATGGTAGTGGACTACAGAGAGCTCTAACAGAACTCGAGACCCTAAACAACGCTGAAGACGCCGGGAGCAAGCTCAAGGTCGTCAATGAGAGAGCCACCATGTTCAGGATTACATCCAATGCCATGATCAATGTAAGATTTTATTACTGTTTGGAATGTAATAACACAAAAAGAATGAATAATTACATGGATGTTTGAAATGATCAATGATTTGATACAATTTATCAGTCATGATCAAAAAGGGAATTTGACATGGGTAAATGTATACCGATATATAGTATGTATAGGCGGAGGTCTGACATTCATTGGCTGAAGGCTTTATAAAAAGAAGATGATAGAATGCCAAAATAATGCTGAATAAGTCAAACAAAATCTCAAATTCAAAGGGGCCAATCATCTTGGCTGCTGACAGAAAAACCTTATTTCTGTGTGCATTTAAATTTTGTGTATTTTGTAGGGTTTTAGATATTACAAAAATTAATTGCTTCAAAATAGATTCAATGACAGGTACAGTAGAATTTGAAAAAAAAAAAAAAAAAAAATGAAAAAAAAAAGATTATGGTAGGCATAGAAATGCAAAACTAAGTCACTACAAATTTATAATGTTTGTTTACAATATTTGAAATAACTAAATAAAGTAATAACAGGATGTTACTAGACTAGTAGTAATATTTTAGAAGATATTTATGATACCAGTGATAACTGGTTATCAAATATCATTTTAATTCTTTGTGTTTTGTCAAGGCTTGTTCTGAGTACCTGGAATCTGCTCAAGGACAGGTAAAACGCCTGCAGAAGATTGTACACTTCGAGCAAGAGCAGAGGATGAAACTGGAGGAGATGGTGGAACAGTTAGCCAAGGATCAAGTTTCTCTGGAAACTCAGGCTAAACGATCAATGATCAAGGTCACTGACAAAAAGGAGACTGGTAAGGGAGATAACTGACCATATAGAATTTTTATCTACATCCATGAAAAACCATTGTATTTCATAGGGCTGCAATGATTCATTTCATTAAGATAGATATATTTTATTTGAAATTATTTTTCATAGATTTTGATTCCTAATTTATTTATACATAGGTATTCTGTTGTTTTATTTTACTTGATTAATGGTACATTCGTACTTTAATAGCTGTTCTGTTGTTTTATTTTACTTGATTAATGGTACATTCGTACTTAACTGTTCTGTTGTTTTATTTTACTTGATTAATTGTACATTCGTACTTTAATAGCTGTTCTGTTGTTTTATATTACTTGATTAATGGTACATTCGTACTTAGCTATTCTGTTGTTTTATTTTACTTGTTTAATGGTACATTCGTACTTAACTGTTCTGTTGTTTTATATTACTTGATTAATGGTACATTCGTACTTTAATAGCTGTTCTGTTGTTTTATTTTACTTGATTAATGGTACATTCATACTTAGCTGTTCTGTTGTTTTATTTTACTTGATTAATGGTACATTTGTACTTAACTGTTCTGTTGTTTTATTTTACTTGATTAATGGTACATT